>OY759261.1:55570504-55923004 GCA_963662155.1 Lamellibrachia columna | reverse complement strand
TCATCAGTACTCGATACATAAGAAGTATAATTCATTGTAGTTCGTATGAAGACGTTTTGCTACCATTCTAGGGGACATGGCACATGGGATAACGTATTGCATTATCTCTGAACATATCACAAGTACACTTTTAAGTTTGTGTTATATGTCGGGGTACACAATCTCACTTCTAAACACTCGACACCGATTTTAAATTCATTTTCTCATCTGTGAATGGATCGTTGAAATGAAAACACTATTTTCGATTTCATTGAATACCTCTTCACCACATTGTCTCTCATCTGCTGAGACTGTCTCGTTCAGGCTCTAAGACATGCGATATAATACAGCAAGTGGCGTTAATATCTTTGCTTCGTCTCCAGGAAATAATCGCTGTTCAGTTTGGCTTGTTAAATTACGTATTCCTTTAATTCCTTTCTTCCTCAATTTCTTGTCTCATTTCAAATTAATGTTGTGAAAAATCAAACCTACCTAGTATCCACTACGATATGCTAGCTCATTTGTGCAACTTTTGTATGTAGTTTTGGTAAAATAATCAGACAAACTATTAATTTATTTATTATATTTTGCCAAACATTAATTGAAATGAAATGAAAAACTTATATACTTAGTGCTTGGTGCAATCTCGTGTTTCACTGTTGATTTTATCGACTCTCCTTCGTGAAAGACACGTGACCGATGTGTCCAATAGGATGACGGCTAAAGGTCGGCTATGTACTGACTTTGACAGTTACCAGATCTAACGGTCAAAGTAAATTCTGACGATTTGAACAAAAGTACGAACCTTTTTTATTAAACTGACTTCGGCTTTTACTTAAACTATTTACACACTACATAATTAGACATCAACGAACCAGATTAGCGATAGGCAAAATCAGTTGAGGATGGAGTTTTAATACCTCTGTGCTGTAATCGTCTTCTCTATTTGACCATGATTGACATTTGTTCGTTCTCGTCGTCAGAGTCGCCGTCGGAAGCAGACGACCTGACCGTCGGCTCTTTACTGCGCATGCCCACCATCTTAGTGACCCTGTTGGCGACGTGTGTGGCGTCCATGCAGTGGGTGTTGCTGGACCCCACCCTGGAGCCGCATCTAAGACAGGTGGGTGCTGCAAACTAGGGTTAGGTTGCCGGGCAATGGCCCGTTTGTTGGTTGATTCCGTTGAATTTTGACAAAAACAGAAGGATATATCTGTACGGGTTGTATATTAGCAGGGCTCAGTGTAGAATATTGGGGTTGAACAGTAGCGGTGGAGCTCAATACTGGGGTGACTTCTGGGGTGAATTTGTTTACGTTGACACTTTCTAGCTGTGTGTCGAAAATATGGGTCGATCGTAATCATATTTCATGTTTTTATCAACGTTTATACAAACAGAAATAAACCGCTATTAAAAAGTTTTGTTTTAAATTTGTATAACTCCTGTTGTCAAGAAATAACTTGCTCGTTACTGATTTATATAAATACTTGTTTTTTGACATTAAATATCTAACTTCCGTATCAACCAGCTGTAATCTATTATTGCATAAACGTTCTCGGTCAGTTAATGTAACAATTGTGACTTGTTTTACAGTTTAAGTTGAACTCCGGCGATGTCGGTGCTATTTTTCTGCTACTTTCGGCCACGTACGCCATAGCATCTCCGATCTGCGGCTCCATCGCTGATAGGATGGTACGTAGGTGACGTGGTATTAAAAACGTCCTCAGTGAATCGATTCTCTAGGAGTGTGTAAGATTCACACCAACCTCTCATTTTACGGATAACATAACATTAAGCGTTATGATAATGGGAGTGAACGTAAATTGTTATACATATATCACCTATTCATAAACTATTAAATTACTATGTTGATCTCAGAAAACAGATACAAATCGACATAAATAAATTATTCATTATCATCATTATTATTATGGCAATGACGTATTTGTTGAGACACAATTGTTCTGTTTTCGATGAAGGAGAACAGCTGTCCACTTCTGGTAATCGGGTTCTTGACTACGGGGGTTGGGATGTTGTTGCTTGGCCCCAGTCCAGCAATATACGTCGACCAACAGTAAGTTGTTCAAATAAAACATGTTTGTGTCAACGTAACAGCAAATTGATATTGTGTGAATATGCCACATACGGAAATAATTCATTAATGCCAAGACGTATCATTTAGAAACATTAAAGACTTCTTATTTAGAAAAGTTTTCCTACCAACATATTTTTTATAAAAAACACTTCACCTTACGAAAAACACGCCCATGTTTTGCGCTTACATGTTAACATTCGTATATGACTACACATTTTAAATAGTTTTCTACACAACTACATTTTAATATTTAAAATACAGTTTATTAAACAAACACCTGTTAAGCCCGATTTCTTCTATAAAGAATAAAATATTTCGACCTTTGCGAAAACATTTGGATATCACAATGCGACAAGAAGACGTCCATTGTTCCCTTTAGCAACTCTTCTAGGCCATTACAACAACTCTTCTACATATTGTATCTTTTTCGCTTATCCATCATCCATACTTTTCTCGTTTTTTTTTATTATTTGTCTTCCATATTATTTCTTATTACGTCGTCCTCATTTTCGCTGATCTGACGTGTACATTTTCTCTTGTATGCCTTTTATATTTTACTCATGTTAATCATATTTTCTCTTATGTTGCTTCCACATTTTATTTTACCTGCCAACTATGGTTTTTACACCGGACAAAACCGGTCAACTTTCACACTTAGTGGAGATGTAAGATCAAATTATTCCGCTAGGGGAATCTGTGATTAGTACCGGCATCCTTTGCAGTTGTCTGTGGCTCAACCTGGTGGCCATCAGTGTGCTCGGCATGGCGCTCAGTTTTTGTATCGTCCCCACGTACTCCAAAATCCTGACGACAGCGAAGTAAGTAGGTCTTGGTTTACCAGTGACATTTATTTTGACCTCACTTAACAGCAGCGCCACCTTGCGATCATAACCTACACCCACTCCTCTGCCGGAACAAGTACTTTGTACCTAACACGGGCATGTGTAATTATGGCGTATTATATATACATAAATTTGACTTAGTTTTCGGCCCCGGTTCTTGCGAACAAACCTCGGAAACCGGTGTTTTACAACGGATAGCATGATTAGGTCAAGGATATTCATTGCTTAATTTGATCGTATTTCGCAACATGATTCAATCAATGTTCACCAGACTGGATGGTTCAAATGAATAATATTTTTACTTATTTCACAGTCAGTTTACCTTTTTCTTCTCGTGACGTTTCGATTAATATTAGCAATCTTCTTCAGACGACTGCCGCTAGATGGCGACACGGTAGTCATTCTACGCAGACATCTAGCGTCTAACGTTTTGGGTTTCTGTGCTGCTGCACCAACTCTTTGTAATTCGCCCCCTTTTAGTGTTCGGCCAGCAGACAAGATGATAATATTTTATCATCTGAAAATCTATTGCATTGTATCTTTCAGACGTCTCTCCCTCTCCTCGAAGAAAGGCAATCCTTTCACAAACTATCCCCTTATTGCGGGGATGTGGCATTCCGTGTACGCTTTCGGGTACGTGTATGGTCGTGAACAGGTAAAGGCCCGTTCACACGAGCGATTAGTTGTCGGGCGACAAACCGATTACCGACACCAATTTGTAGCTACATTTATGACACCGGACTTGCGGTTGGTCCAATTCGGGCATCTGTTGGTCAACAGTTTTAATCAGCGGCCAATCAGCGATCGCCGCGACCGAGTGCATTTGTATCCATCGTGACCTTCAATCAGAACTCAGAAGTGCTGATTGGCGCCAGTGAATAGGTCGCACTTCCAGTGTCTAAATTCGTTGAACGTGTGAATGTCCACACAATTTATCAACGATTCGTTTGTGTGAACGGACCATTACAATATCACTCCTATCAGCTCCGCTATTTGTATATTATAACAGAATATGTTTAATTCGATCGCACATTTCAGTTGTTATGTGGTAGAGCTTTATCGGGGTCTCTAAGACCCATATTAAAATCGTTACAGATTGCTAGTTTTCGATAATTGTTCCAATATCTCTTAATTGTTGCCACATTATGTTCAGGGCTAAATAAACACATCTTGAATAAACCAGTTTAAATCCCAGTTACGGCGTTGATATTGAACACTCGTGTGACGTCATTTCAGCGGCTTCATCGGCCCCGTCATCGCTGGCTGGAGCAGCCACAAGTTCGGCTTCGGGTGGATGACGACAGGGGCCGCTACAATCTGTTTCCTCGTGGTGAGTTGGCGGTAATGATTGATTTGATGTTTATGGTGTGCTCCCTTGGTGGCTGTGTGTTAGCTCGTCGGACGGGACCGGGGCTCCACCTGCTGTCATTTCGATAGTTGGGCAATTTCTTTAACCCTAATTTGTCTGTGTGTTTTTGACGAAACACCAAAAACTGTTGGTCCTTTCTATCTGGTGTCTATGCCATGTGATGTAGATGTGTAACCTGCTGTTGACCCCATCTATTCTTGAGCCGTGCACTGCAGAAGCATTTCTGCTCACTACCTTGCAAGGCGATACGTTTGATGTATTGATTGATTGATTGATTGATTGATTGATTGAATGAATGAATGAATTCATTCATTCATTCATCAGATAAACCGGGATTGGTGTGGTGCGTGACGTCGACAGTCAATCGCAAAAAATAGGTGCAAAAAGGGTAATCCAAAATAAAGACGAAAAAACAAAGAATACACTATGTCGCACGCTATGAAAATGATGGAGTGCTGATGATATATATATATATATATATATATATATATATATATATATATATATATATATATATATATATATATCTTCAGGGTTTTGAAAAGGTGGGTTCAGTCGCACAACATCAGGGATGTATGGGATGAATTTTTAATTATTTTACGCTTAAACACATTATCAAAAGAGAGGTTCGTTCGAACCCTCCGAATTCGCCAAGGGCTCGTTGGGTGAAGCGACGTGTGCGGAGTGAGTTCTAGTTGTGTAGACAGTGCATATTATGTCGATGAATTCGCCAAGGGCTCGTTGGGTGAAGTGACGTGTGCGGAGTGAGTTCTATTTGTGTAGACAGCGCATATTATGTCGATGAATCTAGATTGACGTCTCTTTGAATATACGTATAGTCAAGTTTGCAACCCACTACAGTGTCGAGTTGCCCGTAATGGATGGTGTGAATTTCGATCCCACATAAGAGTAAAATGATGTAAAAGTAAATAATAACAAATTAATAACAGTTTGAGCTATACTGTATGTCAGTTAACTTGTGCTCACTCTTACTTTTCATATGCACCTGTCGAAAACAACAGGAGCCTGGTGAATGACTGGCTCTGTTTTTTCGAAACGATGTTAAATTGTTTGTCAATGGCATCTGCAGAATGTCCTCGTTAATTTCTCTCTGACATAATAAATCATGACGTAACATAGTCAATGCTTAGAGCAATTATGAATGGAATTTCAAATGAGTCGGGGCATAGTTTTGTTTCATCTTAGGCATATATACTCTACAACATTGTGAACCAATACACTCATTTGACGAATTAAAACTAAGTGTAATTGTCTGGCCAATGTGTTTATGGATGTGTACGAACATGTATGGGTGAGTCAAGTGCTTGTGTGCTGGTATTATGCGTACGATAAATCTAGCATTTCCCACTCTTTTTGCAGACTTTCGTACTAACGGGTTTTTACATATACGAGAGGACGCGAGAACGATACCGGAAACTCGCTCAAGTCTCGGCCAATTCACGTGCGAACAACGAGAGACAGCCATTGCTTAGCGTTCTTTGACGACGCTGTTTGTTGACATGTCTAATTGTTGTTGTGTATTATAATAAAGTATTATACAGGCAGTTGTTCTTTTCTAATTTATCCCCGACATATAAGGTTTTCACATTGCTTCATTTGGGAAAATATGCATTAAATCTTTCTCATTTCTTCAACATAAAGTTATTGTGTGCAGCCTTATTGTTATTCAATGTGTTCCACTGCTGCAAACCACGACATGGTAAAAGAAACAAACGAAGAAAGAATGAACTAAACGACCAAGGTGTATCAAAGAAACAAAGCAATATAAATGTAGCACACGTTAACATCAGCAGACAAGAATTAAACTAGGGAATGGTCAACGGTAAGAGAAGCAGAGAAAGACAAAGAGCCACGTAGACACGTACACACGCACACACACACACACACACACGCACGCACGCACGCACGCACGCACGCACGCACGCACGCACACACCCACGCAGGCACGCGCGCACGCACGCACGCACGCACGCACGCACGCACGCACGCACGCACACACACACACACACACACACACACACACACACACACACACACACACATACAATATGTAGAAATATCCATTTATTTTTTATTGATATGGATACTCAGTAGCATTGTGTAGGCGACATCGCACGTGATAAGGATGAAGGCGTGTGCGTCAACGTGATATCGCGTGTTTAAAAAGGTGTGTAGGCCGGCATCTTGTAATATGACAAAGCGCAAGAGGAAAAACAACCAATTCTCTCCGGCGAAACCACGAAGACGACGTTGCCTTTGACGTTGGTGCTGTGCATCGTTGTGGCGACTGCCTTGCAATTAATGAAGACATGTCTACACCATCGATCTGATAATATATCATTATAAATTATTGTTATTTTCCAATAATCGATCCAAAATTAATCAGTTTATGATGTTCTCCAGACATCCCAGCTTCTGCTTCTTAGCGGGAATTAGTGACAATGTTTGCTTTATGACAGGTGTGTGGCATGAGGAATCCTTGTCGTTCCGAATAATGCAGTTTCTACAATACATTACTTAGTCGACGAGTCAAGTTAGTAGGACGGGCCAGGTTCTTTATGTCTTTATGTCCTACGATCCCCAACACTGGTTCCCGCAATAATAGTCTCCAAAGCACATATAGTAGTAAGTCTATAGCCAGTCATATAGTGAACACGCTTGTCCTTATGCATCGGTAGTCTTAAACTTGTTGGTTGATAAAACAGACCAAATGCGTGTATGTTGTGCTAAATGATGTTTTGGTAAACAACCTGTACAAAATCATCACGCTTCAGATATTCAATGTAACTTTTAGCGTCTAAGATCCACTAAACGTCGACGTCAACATACACGTCAGCCCGAACAAGGCTACCATCAAGCGTAACTACAAAACTAGGTTAATAGCTACGCGCACGAATAATACGTGCTAATTCATGTTGCCTGCATGAATTTAATGTTCAGTACAAGCATTCACCCCGAGTTAAATATATTACTGAAATCACCAAACGGACAGCGCTGGGTCTGCCTCTTTCTCACGGTAATTGATCATTTACGCCCGTGACTCACAGACGGAGCAATTAATATACCATCAAACTCCATCTTATTTACAGCTGGTCGTGATTTTAACATGTCAGCTCGACTAAATCAGCGCTAAAACTACCGCACCTGCTTCACTTTCCACTGGTTATCCCTCATTTTAGAAATTATAACTATACGTAAAATAAATAAATCTAACAATAACAACAACAATATGTAAATAAAAAGTTAGTTTGTCCATGCCGCCGTCTGAATATATTGGAATAAAATGCAGTAGGTTCACCTAATGGAGGTGTTGCATAGGTCATTAAAGAGGAATGTTACACTGCGTGTCTGGCAGCGTTTGTATGGTATTTTATTACAAGGTAGTATAGTTATAATAACAACATAAGTTACAGATTTGTCCCTAGTGTGTGGAATGGGGTTAAACCGGCAAATCTACCAGCGTCATCCCTTGCTCTTCAGGTCAGAGCGTCCATTCAACTGTGTCAAAATGGGCGTTTTTAAATAGAGCCTGTTCGTCACATAGTGTATTTATGACTGCTTCCAAAAGTCGTGGTGACAGCAATCAGACGTCATCCGCGACGTAAAAGAAGGGCAGGTCATCGCGACCCACAGTGGCATATCTAGGATCTCGTAAAGGGGAAACCAAGGGGAGAATTTAGTTACCCATTAGCTTAGAATGCTCTCGTTAGCGGCGCAACATAATATATACGAATATATACGAAACAAAGAAACATTTAAGCATGGGCCAATACTCCCCAAATACTCCATTGGCGTGATTAATGTGATAATGTGATTCCAAATGCAAAGATACCCACATATGTCACGATTCAACGGCATCGCAGGAGTATCTTATGTGATTACATGATTATGTGATTCCAAATGCAAAATATCCCCTATGTCACAATTCAACGGAAACTGTTTTCGTTTGAATATTGTACGGTGGTTTGGCGGGTGTCTACATAAACATCCAATAAATGCGTGCCACGATTGCACATATATCTAATGTATATACATTTTACCCCATGCACATACATCAAGCTGAAATATTAGTCTAAAACCGCTCTTGTAAATGAAGTTCCCATATCTGGAATAGCCAATGCAACTTTATTAAGTATTGAAGAAAATTACACATGTAAGCAAACCACGTAGCACAGTAAAAAAGGTTGGTCCTTCCTCTATTACATTTGTTTTGCTCGTTTAGTTTTCCAATCATAGTATCCACTAGGACACGCCAGCTTATTTGTGTAAATATTTTATTTCGTTTTGTTTATTTAAATGTTGACAGGATCCGGTCAAAATTCAGCTTTAACCATGAATGACATAGAATGACATAGCCCATTATGTGCGACGTGGAGACATCGTGTAATGGATTAGCCATGAAAACCTATGCCCATCGTAAATCACCTTGATGTATATTAAATTGCTCACGTAGTTCGTGACGTACGTCAAATGATATATTTATATTCAGTGTCATTGCTTTCTGCGGTTAAAAGATCGATATAGCCAGAATCTCGTGATAAGTGCGAGAGGCGGCAGAAGCAACTACACGACGCTTTGACTCTGCCAACAAGATGAAGGCGACGTGGATTTTGGTCTTGGTGTTGTGCAGCTTGGCAGAGACCATTTTTGCATGTCTAACTGGCGTAAGTATGTGGATAGAAAAATGGCTGACTGACAGAAGATAGTGTGAAGTAGATGGGGTGGTTTCCAACTGGAATTCAGTTTTGAGTGGGGTACCACAAGGATCAGTTTTAGGACCTTTATTATTATTAATATATATCAATGACTTGGACGATTATATAACAAGAAACGTACTGGAATTTGCGGATGACACAAATGTATTTAGAAAAGTTAACAATCATGGTGATACACAACATTTACCAAACGATCTAGACAAATTAGTTAAATTAACTGAAAAAATGGCTGATGTTATTCAATTTTGGGAAAAGTAAATGCTTAGGCCTAATTTAGAATAATGTATACAATCTTGGAGACCATATCGTAAGAAGGATATAGATATGCCTAAACGAATACAGAGGAGAGCAACTAAAACTATTCCAGAACTGAGAGACCTTAGCTATGAAGAACGCCTGAAAGAATGTGGTTTAACAACCCCAGAGACAAGGAGGTTAAGAGGAGATCAAATTGGAGTTTTAAGATATTAAATGGATATGAAAATATCGATCGAAATATTTGTTTCTCACTCAAGAAAGATAGTAGAACTAGAGGATATGAGGTAACATTAGTAAAGGATCAGTGTAGATTGGATATCAGGAACTACTCGTTCTCATAGAGGACAATAAATGAATGGAACAAACTATCTGCAGATTGTGAAACTGCTAGCAGCGTGAATATGTTTAAAAACAAGGTTGCCACATATATCAGGAAGGCGGGTTACACTTGGTGAAATGATGAAGACATGTTGGAATCTCGATAAGCCAATAGCTTCCTTTTCCACTTGCCATCATGGCAATCTTGTTAAATATTGTTAAAGTACAACAGCATGGCGTCCAAATAGGCTTTTGTGGATGGCCGTTTGTGTGTCTGTTTGTTGTAAAATGCATCATGTACAACTACTCGCGTTGTATATGTTAAGGATACGCAATTATTTCACCACTGTTTGGACCTATGCGTGTAACGGGTACTACCATAAACGGTTGTTCCTCTCCTTAGTGTTCGCCGAGACCAACGCCGCCTCCGACAAAGGCATCAGATATAGCTGCGGAAGCGAAAAAGGAGGTGGGCAGTACGCTATGGTCGTTCGAGTCGTCTCACGGAACTGGCTGTGACACCAACAAGTGTAACACCTTCGTCGCTGACATGATAGAGAGAGCAGGTGGTTCCGTGCCCCAAAGGTACGATGCTTGAAACACACATGAACCCAGGCAGGCAGGCAGGCACGCACGCACGCACGCACGCACGCACGCACGCACGCACGCACGCACGCATATATAGACGATAAAAATGTTTTAAAAGTGAATCATAATAACAAATTCTAATATAACTACGCGATAGATGTAGCACAAAAATAATCAACGTAGACCAAGCTCAACCAATAACTGATTTTTATTGCTCTACTATTTCCAGACATGTGTTGAAGAAGAGTCCAATTGGTGCTAGAGAGTGGGAGAACCCGAAGTCGACCTACCTCACTAGTGACCCCCACTGGGTGCTTGTCACAGGGACCCCCAAACCCGGGGACATTGCAGCGCTTGGTGGTCACGTGGGCATCGTGACAGGACCCGGCACTACCGTCAGCGCCACCGGAGACAAAATCGTCGAAAACGACTGGGGATTCCGTCCGGGTCAGAAGCCGACGTTCTGGCGCTATGTGCCCTAGAGCGCCACCTGACGCCAAGACGCTACTCAGCGTGAAGCACTTCCGCTTGGCTGCCATCTTTCTTGCTGGCAAGTTAAAATAGTACATTGGAAAATCATTATCTGTGCCAAAAAAGTTTCATCATTCTGATTTATCTCTTTCGCATTGTTGTAGTGTTTAAATGGGAACATTAATGGAATATTGGCTGCCCGAAATAACCTGTGGCGCCTCTGATAGTGACTATTACTAACTATACTTGCGTCGACCCAAACTGACATCACCACTGCCACAACTCGATTATAAATTCAAAATGAACAGTTGCGGAGTGGTAGAAAGAAATGGTTGCCAGGGCAACGACCTTGTTGTTTACGACATGTTACGTCATTGCAACAGGCCGTTGAGTAACGTAGCATTGTTTCAAACAAAAATGAACGTTATTGTGTTTCTAGAGAAAGATTCTATGCAGACACTATCCACAATTGTACACAATTGAAACTGAGAGATTTCTTGACAAAATGGTTAGTGGCGCCACTTGTGGAGAGTTTGGCGTCAACACAAACTCCCACCAGATACGTAATTGTTCATTTTATTCAAATTAAGTTGGTTATTCATATGTACAACGAGATATATTCCTAATCGACGAACATTAAAGAGGAATGTTACATTACATGTCTGGCAGTGTTTGTATGGTATTTTATTACACGATGGTATAGTTATAGCAACAACAACAACATCAGTTTCATATTTGTCACTAGTGTGTGGAATGGGATTAAACCGGCGAATCTTCCAGCGCCACCCCTGACTCTTCAGGTCAGAGTGTCCATTCAACTGTGTCAAAATGGGCGTTTTCAAATACAGCTTGTTTGGCACATAGTGTATTTATGACTGCTTCCAAAAGTCGCGGTGACATAAATCAGACGTCATCCGCGACGTAAAAGAAGGGCAGGTCGCCGCGACCCACAGTGGCGTATCTAGGATATCGAGAATTTAATCACCCATTAGCTTAGCGTACCACCGTGTGGCGCCGTAACACAGTATATACGAAACAATGAAACGTTTAAGCCAAGGGGGCTTAGCGTACCACCGTGTGGCGGCGTAACACAGTATATACGAAACAATGAAACGTTTAAGCCAAGGGGGCTTAGCGTACCACCGTGTGGCGGCGTAACACAGTATATACGAAACAATGAAACGTTTAAGCCAAGGGGGCGGGAAGGACCACTGCTCCCTAAATTCGCCACTGGCGTGATTAATGTGATAATGTGATTCCAAATGCAAAGACATCCCCTATATGTCACGATTCAACGGCATCGCAGGAGTGTCTTATGTGATTACATGATTATGTGATTCCAAATGCAAAATATCCCCTATGTCACAATTCAACGGAAACTGTTTCCGTTTGAATATTGTACGGTGGTTTGGCGGGTGCCTACATAAACATCTAACAAATGTGTGCCACGATTGCACATATATCTAATGTATATACATTTTACCCCATGGGCATACATCAAGATGAAATATTAGTCTAAAACCGCTCTTGGAAATAATTGAAGTTCCCATATCTGGAATAGCCTATGCAACTGTATTAAGCACTGAAGAAAAATTACACATTTTAACAAGCGACGTAGCACAGTAAAGAAATGTTGGTCACTCCTCAATTCAATTTGTTTTGCTCGTCTATTTTTCAAAACATTTCGTGAAAAATCAAACCTATCTAGTATCCACTAGGACACGTCAGCTCTAGTATCCACTAGGAAAGGCCATCTCTAGTATCCACTACGACACGCCAGCTCTAGTATCTACTAGGACACACCAGCTCTAGTATCCATTAGGACACGCCAGCTCTAGTATCCACTTGGACACACCAGCTCTAGTATCCACTAGGACACGCCAGCTCTAGTATCCACTAAGATAAGCCAGCTCTAGTATCACATAGGACACGCCAGGTCTAGTATCCACTAGGACACCCCAGCTCTAGTATCCACTAGGACACGCCCGCTCTAGTATCCACTTGGACACGCCAGCTCTAGCATACACTAGGACACAGCATGTCTAGTACACGCTAGGACACGCCAGCTATAGTATCCACTAGGACACCCCAGCTCTAGTATCCATTAGGACACGCCAGCTCTAGTATCCACTTGGACACGCCAGCTCTAGCATACACTAGGACACGCCAGCTATAGTATCCACTTGGACACTCTAGCTCTAGTATCCACTTGGACACTCCAGCTGTAGTATCCACTAGGACACGCCAGCTCTAGTATCCACTTGGACACTCCAGCTGTAGTATCCACTAGGACACGCCAGCTCCTTTGTGCAAATGTTTTATTTAGTTTTGATTAAATCATCGGACAAGTAATAAAATTATTTTTTACACGATCCGGTAAAAATTAAGCTTTAGCTATGAATGACAAACATATATATATGATCCCCGTGTACGTGGCGTGAAGAGATCGCGTAATGGATTAGCAGTACAAACATATGTCCATCGTAAGTCACCTTAATGTATATTAAATTGCTCTCGTGGAACTGGTTCGTGACGTAGACCTAGGTGCGTCAAGTGATATATGCAGTGTTGTTGCTTTCTGTGTTTGAAAAGTCGGTACAGCCGTAGTCTCGTGAAGCAGCCAGACGACGCTTTGACTCTGCCAACAAGATGAAGACGACGTGGATTTTTGTGTTGGTGTTGTGCAGCTTGGCAGAGACCATTTTGGCGTGTATACCTGGCGTAAGTAGAACAACATAGCGTCCAAATAGGCTTACGTTTGCGTGTCTGCTTCTTGTTGTCAAATGCACCATGTACAACACACATGTTGAAGATACTAAAAGCTAACTTTTGTTTATTATGTTTTGCTATGATTTTGTTACAGTAATTGCTTGAGCGGCTGATATTTGTTTTCTCTGCAATTACAGTTGTTCCGGCATCGAACAGTTATGTTCCGCGTGTAATTACTTCGCCGCTGCTTAAACTTATACGTGTAGCATGTACTACCATAAACGGGTTCTCTCCTTAGTGTTCGCCGGTACCAAAGAAGCCTCCAACAAAGGCATCAGACATAGCTGTGGAAGCGAAAAAGAAGGTGGGCAGTACGCTATGGTCGTTCAAGTCGTCTCACGGAACTGGCTGTGACACCAACAAGTGTAACACATTCGTCGCTGACATGATAGAGAGGGCAGGTGGTTCGGTGCCCCAGAGGTACGACGTTCGTAAACGTGTCACCAGGATGGGTGCAACAGAAACACACATGAACCCAGGTACGCACGCACGCACACACGCACGCACGCGCGCACGCACGCACGCACGCACGCACGCACACGCACATATATAGATGATAATTTTTTTTAAAGTGAATCATAATAACAAATTCGAATATAACTACGATAGATGTAGCAAAAAATAATCAACGTAGACCAAGCTCAACTGATAACTGTTTTTTATTGCTCTACTATTTCCAGACATGTATGGAAGAAGAGTCCAATTGGTGCTAGAGAGTGGGAGAACCCGAAGTCGACCTACCTCACTGGTGATCCCCACTGGGTGCTTGTCACAGGGACCCCCAGACGCGGGGACATTGCAGCGCTTGGCGGTCACGTGGGCATCGTGACAGGACCCGGCACTACCATCAGCGCCACCGCCACCAACATCGTCGAAAACGACTGGGGATTCCGTCCGGGTCAGAAGCCGACGTTCTGGCGCTATGTGCCCTAGAGCGCCACCTGACGCCAAGGCGCTACTCAGCGTGAAGCACTTCCGCTTGGCTGCCATCTTTTTTGCTAGCAAGTTAAAATAGTACATCGGAAAATCATTATCTATGCCAAAACATTTTCATCATTTTGAATTCTCTTTCGCATTGTTGTAGTGTTTAAATGGAATATTGACTGCCCGAAATAACCTGTGGCGCCTCTGATAGTGACTATTACTAACTATACTTGCGTCGACCCAAACTCACATCGCCACTGCCACAACTTGATTATAAATTCAAAATGAACAATTGCGGAGTGGTAGAAAGAAATGGTTGCCAGGGCAACGTCCTTGTTGTTTACGACATGTTACGTCATTGCAACAGGCAGTTGAGTAACATAGCATAGTTTCAAACAAAAACGAACGTTATTGTGTTTATAGAAAAAAAATCAATACAGACACTATCCACAATTGAACGCAATTGAAACTGAGAGAATTCTTTACAAAATGGTTAGTGGCGCCACTAGTGGAGAGTGTGGCGTCGACAAAAGCTCCCCACCAGATACGTAATTGTTCATTTTATTCAAACTAAATTGGTCATTCATATGTACAACGATATGTAATCCTAACCGACGAAAAGTGTTTTACAAATTTGTGTTATCGTAGATTCTAAAACAAACATGTATTCTATGACAATCCTGCCGACATTTATCCCAGGATGAAATTACACTCAAATTAGTGTATCGGTTCACAATGTTGTAGAATATATAATAAACTGGTACACATATCACTATAACCACCAAACGGACATCACTGGGTGTGCCTCTGTCTCACGTAATAGACCATTTACGCCCGTGACTTACAGACGGAGCAATTAATACACCATCAAACTCCATCTTATTTACAGCTGGTCGTGATTTTAACATATCACCTCGAATAAATCAGCAATAAAAACAACGCACCTGCTTCACTTCCCACCGGTTACCCTTCATTATTTTGTTTTTTTCGAAATTATCACAATATGTTAATAATGTATATGTTATTTTGACCACATCGCCGCCAGAAAATGTTGGAAGACAAAGCATTATGTTCACCTAATGGAAGCCTGGTGTTGCATGGGGCATTAAAGAGGAATGTTACATTACGTGTCTGGCAGTGTGTGTATGGTATTTTATTACACGATGGTATAGTTATAACAACAACAACAACAACATCAGTTTCATATTTGTCACTAGTGTGTGGAATGGGATTAAACCGGCGAATCTTCCAGCGCCACCCCTGACTCTTCAGGTCAGAGTGTCCATTCAACTGTGTCAAAATGGGCGTTTTCAAATACAGCTTGTTTGGCACATAGTGTATTTATGACTGCTTCCAAAAGTCGCGGTGACATAAATCAGACGTCATCCGCGACGTAAGAGAAGGTCAGGTCGCCGCGACCCACAGTGGCGTATCTAGGATCTCGAGAATTTAATCACCCATTAGCTTAGCATACCACCGTGTGGCGCCGTAACACAGTATATACGAAACAATGAAACGTTTAAGCCAAGGGGGCTTAGCGTACCACCGTGTGGCGGCGTAACACAGTATATACGAAACAATGAAACGTTTAAGCCAAGGGGGCTTAGCGTACCACCGTGTGGCGCCGTAACACAGTATATACGAAACAATGAAACGTTTAAGCCAAGGGGGCTTAGCGTACCACCGTGTGGCGCCGTAACACAGTATATACGAAACAATGAAACGTTTAAGCCAAGGGGGCTTAGCGTACGACCGTGTGGCGGCGTAACACAGTATATACGAAACAATGAAACGTTTAAGCCAAGGGGGCTTAGCGTACCACCGTGTGGCGGCGTAACACAGTATATACGAAACAATGAAACGTTTAAGCCAAGGGGGCTTAGCGTACCACCGTGTGGCGGCGTAACACAGTATATACGAAACAATTAAACGTTTAAGCCAAGGGGGCTTAGCGTACCACCGTGTGGCGGCGTAACACAGTATATACGAAACAATGAAACGTTTAAGCCAAGGGGGCGGGAAGGACCACTGCTCCCTAAATTCGCCACTGGCGTTATTACTGTGATAATGTGATTCCAAATGCAAAGACATCCCCCATATGTCACGATTCAACGGCATCGCAGGAGTGTCTTATGTGATTACATGATTATGTGATTCCAAATGCAAAACATCCCCTATGTCACAATTCAACGGAAACTGTTTCCGTTTTAATATTGTACGGTGGTTTGGCGGGTGCCTACATAAACATCCCATAAATGTGTGCCACGATTGCACATATATCTAATGTATATACATTTTACCCCATGCGCATACATCAAGATGAAATATTCGTCTAAAACCGCTCTTGGAAATAAATGAAGTTCCCATATCTGGAATAGCCTATGCAACTGTATCAAGTACAGAAGAAAAATTACACATTTAACCAGCAACATAGCACAGTAAAGAAATGTCAGTCACTCCTCAATTCAATTTGTTTTGCTCGTCTATTTTTCTAAGCATTTCGTGAAAAATCAAACCTATCTAGTATCCATTAGGACACGCCAGCTCTAGTATCCACTAGAACACACCAGCTCTAGTATCCACTTGGCTAAGCCAGCTCTAGTATCAACTAGGACACGCCAGGTCTAGTATCCACTAGGACACCCCAGCTCTAGTATCCACTTGGATACGCCAGCTCTAGTATGCACTAGGACACAGCAGGTCTAGTACACACTAGGATACGCCAGCTGTAGTGTTCGCCGGTATCAACGCCGCCTCCGACAAAAGCGTCTGACACAGCTGTGGGAGCGAAAAAGGAGGTGGGCGGTACGCTATGGTCGTTCGAGTCGTCTCGCGGAACTGGCTGTGACACCGACAAGTGTAATACCTTCGTCGCTGACATGATAGAGAGAGCAGGTGGTTCGGTGCCCCAAAGGTACGACGTTTGTAAACGTGTCACCAGGATGAGTGCAACAGAAACACACATGAACCCAGGCACGCACGCACGCACGCACTCACGCACGCACGCGCACATATATAGATGATAATTTTTTTTACGTGAATCATAATAACAAATTCGAATATAACTACGATAGATGTAGCAAAAAATCGTCAACGTAGACCAAGCTCAACTGATAACTGATTTTTATTGCTCTACTATTTCCAGACATGTGTGGAAGAAGAGTCCAATTGGTGCTAGAGAGTGAGAGAACCCGAAGTCGACCTACCTCACTAGTGACCCCCACTGGGTCCTTGTCACAGGGACCCCCAAACACGGGGACATTGCAGCGTATGGCGGTCACGTGGGCATCGTGACAGGACCCGGCACTACCATCAGCGCCACCGCCGCCAACATCGTCGAAAACGACTGGGGATTCCGTCCGGGTCAGACCCCGCCACCTGACGCCAAGGCGCTACTCAGCGTGAAGCACTTCCGCCTGGCCGCCATCTTTCCTGCTGGCAAGTTATAAACACTAAATTGGAACATCATTCTCTATACGAAGAACGTTTCATAATTTTGAACTATCTCTTCCGCATTGCTGTGGCATTTAAATGGGAACATTAATGGAGTAGCGGTTGCCCGGAATAACCCGTGGCGCCTCTAGTAGATACTATTACTAACTATACTTGCGTCGACCCAAATTCCGCAATATTGGTGCCACGCAGCGCAACACCACTGCCACAACTCGATTATAAATTCAAAATGAACAATTGCGGAGTGGTAGAAAGAAATGGTTGCCAGGGCAACGTCCTTGTTGTTTACGACATGTTACGTCATTGCAACAGGCAGTTGAGTAACGTAGCATTGTTTCAAACAAAAATGAACGTTATTGTGTTTCTAGAGAAAAATTCAATACAGACACTATCCACAATTGTACACAATTGAAACTGAGAGAATTCTTGACAAAATGGTTAGTGGCGCCACTTGTGGAGAGTTTGGCGTCGACACAAACTCGCCACCAGTGGCGCCACTCACCGTTACACCACTGCCACAACTTATATTTGATATGCAGATTCGGCACATCTTTATTTCATTTGGTAAACTACTTCTTTCATGATATCTGTAAATTTTAATGGAATACAATTGTGGATAGTATTTATATTGAAAATTTGACTAGAAACACAATAACGTTCGTTTTTGTTTAAAACTATGTTACACCACTTAAGTGCACAACTGCAATGACATATCAAGTCGTAAACTACAATGACTATGCCCTGCCAACAATAATCGTTTATGCCACTCCGCAAATTCGAACACGATCGAGCACGCGTTGGTGTAGATATACAACTGTTTCGACGCACGGGAAAACAATCGCGAGAATTGTTTTAGATATGTAATTGTTCATTTTATTCAGATTAAGTTGGTCATACATATATGCAACGATATGTAATCTTAACCGACCAACAGTGTTTTATAAACCTGTGTTACCATAGCTTCTAAAACATAAAATAAAACACAAACCACGTGTATTCCAAGACAATCTTGCCGACATTTATCTCAGGATGCTTTGCATTAAGACGTGTTCTCCCTCTGGCGATCACAAACACGCTATTTCGGGTAGTGTTTATTGAGCAAACGGACACTGCACACATAAATGTGGACTGCAATGGAATATACACCAAGGCCTGTTTATTGTTTGTCGTGTTCAATGTGGTCATTCAAAACAGTAAAATGGGGATGACTAGGCGTCATCATTGGTCATCATTGCTACTGGCCTTCATTGCTATTGGCCATCATTGCTACTGGCCATCATTGCTACTGGCCATCATTGCTAATGGTCATCATTGCTATTGGTAATCATTGCTATTGGTCATCATTGCTAATGGTCATCATTGCTAATGGTCATCATTGCTATTGGTCATCATAGCTAATGGTCATCATTGCATTTTGGTCATCATTGCTAATGGTCATCATTGTTATTGGTCACCATTGCTATAAATCATCATAAGACTCCTTCGTGACTTAAACATGGGATTGGGAGGGGAACAAGCACATATCGTCGTTTTCTTATAGTATACATTATATATGCTGCCCCCAATTTGCTATCAGAAATGTTACCCCCATATTCAACAGCTTCCGACGTTCATGGGAATAACATACTAGTATGTGTATGCTACTGGTTTAAGAAATATTTAAAGCATATGCCTATTAGTAATACAACTATTTTATTTATGCAAAATGACATCATCAGTATCGTGATTTGTTACTGTTTGTAGAATAAACTAAACTATGTATGGAAATGGATCCTAATGTCTAATAAAATACTCAACCAGGCCTATTGGCTAAGCCAGGAAAAAACGAGCTGCGAGAACCGTCGGTTAGGGTAGGGTGGGGCAAGGGACGCCCTTTCAGGGGAAATCGTACGCGGGAAGGATCCTTTCGGTAAATATCGTCCATGTGCTATGAATGATCTAGTTCATTATCTTAGGTGTTAAAATTGTTGACGTATCTAGTCTCTCAAAAAAAGTTGCAGCTACTTTAGCGGAGGTTCCTATGGTGGGGTAAGAAGCCCACCCACTAGGCAAGAAGCCCACCCACGAGGCAAGAAGCACACCCACTAGGCAAAAAAAAACCTCTGGGAGTTTGCAATATCATAATTTCTTTATTTGAATATGTTTTCATATATCGCCCACAACCGATGCATTTATATACAGCTCCATCTGGCAAATTCTTCTTTTCAAGCTTTATGGCTAGATGGAAGGGGTAGCAATTTCTCGCATAGGGGCGTCTTGCCCCACCTTATCTTACATAACAACTTCATGAACACGTCCTACTTGATGACTCTTCATATGTACATATGTCATTCGTGACACAAGAACACTCAGAACGAAGTAGGTATGTCGCTGTGACGAGACGTTGTCTAGACGACGTAGTGTAGCGTAATGGTACCACGTCTGATCGTTTTGAGAGTACAATCATTTTATATGGCATAAACTATATATATTCCAATATTTTGACCCACCAAATGTGTTTTAATAAACCACAATTTTTTTTTGACTTGCCGTTAAATATGGAATGTAAACTTGGCATTCGAGTCGAGTACGTAGTCAAATTAGATAACAGTCAAATTATATGAAATACGGGTCAACAAACACATTTGGGTTGTCAAGATGATAAAACAGATACATATCATACTGTATAATGATTTTACGATAAAAACTACTACTACAACTTTGCACATATAAAGTCGGACAGATACGGCAGACTGCACCCTACAGCGTCCGCCCGTGGGTCTGTTGCACTACGGACGACGGTACTCTCTCGCACATTGTTCGATGCAGCGGGACAGTTCTTCGACGCACTTCTGGCGGACGGGAAGTGGCCATGACCGGCCGGGACACGATCGGCGGATGCAGATCATGAGCATGATGTCACAACCTTCCATGCAGTTTTCCCAGTCACTGCGTCCCGTGGCTGGCTCCACTGATGTAGCCAACATGACGCAAACGATGAGCTGTGAAGACGGACGGAATATACAGAGGAGAAGAGTTTCATGCAAATAGTAATGACGCATTTGTTATTAACATAAGTAGTGTTTGATTTGCGAATGAAAGCAATAAGATTCAATAAACAGTGCATAAATCGAACGCTATTATTAAACATTTTGTAAACGAAATAAAATTCGAAATTATAGGAACGTGTTAATTTATGTTATTACAAATAATAATTCACCATCGAATTAACGTTTGAAGTGAAATGACTGCTGGACAAATGTACTAACATTGTGTCCTTGACTTAAGGTGAAACAAAAGTCATGGTTTTGTGCTTATGCACATATAAGAGTTCCTAAAACATAACCATTTGTAACTACAATTAAGAATATCACGCCAGTGGTTTTGCTTTGAAAACTTTGTTGAACACACGACATCTTAATTTCGTGTGCCGCGCCAAACTGTTAGTTACAACTACGTCACGAGTGCGGTATTCTGGCAATATTCGCTCGCCAAATGAAAATTTATTTGCATACACCTATTTCTATACTTGCCAATAGGACATAATTATGCTATTTGCGTCTACACTCAACATATGTAACATTTGTTGGCCTTTGTTTACTAAACTAGTCCAGGCCCGTAGCCAGGGGGGTTCGGGGGGGGGGGGTCAGGGGGGTTCAGGGGGTTCACACAAACCATCTTTTTGTGAACCCTTTTTTATGAAAATATGAAACCCCCCTTTTTATGTGAACCCATTATCGTGAACTCCCCTCTCAAAAGCGTGAACCTCCAATAATATGAAAATAATAATATTATTTTCATAATAATAGGAAAATAATATTATTATTTTCATATTATTGGTGGGTTAATTTTTTTAAAAGGGGGTCACGCTTTAAAGAGGAGATTTCATGCTTTTGAGAAGGGGGGTTCACATTTATGAAAATAATATTATCATCATATTATTGGGCGTTCACGCTTTTGAAATCTTATTCCAATTAGAAACAACCAAGTCATCTTACGTGTGGTCGGTTGATAACAGTCAGAGAGCAGTAGACAATGCACAGACAGTCGCTAGGCCGTTATCCCAACAAAATGAAGACTTGTAAGCAGAACATGTTACAGTTTCAGAAAATGTGTGCTCACTGAAACAATGCAGAGTTAGCAAGCAAATTACTCTCTTTGTTGTGGTGGCTGGCTACATGGCCTCCACACCTCCATAACACACACAGAAGAGGACTAAGTCTTCTTTGTTGTGGTGGCTGGCTACATGGCCTCCACACCTCCATAACACACAGAGAAGAGGACTAAGTCTTCTTTGTTGTGGTGGCAAGCTACATGGCCTCTACACCTCCATAACACACACAGAAGAGGACTAAGTCTTCTTTGTTGTGGTGGCAAGCTACATGGCCTCCACACCTCCATAACACACACAGAAGAGGACTAAGTCTTCTTTCTGGGAAAATAACAATTTGTTCGAGACTTTGCGTTGGTTTTGTGCATGCCGGCCTCCCTTAATACGTCACTTGTAGTCTAGGTTACCCCGATTTCATGGAACTGCTCATGCGTTTATTGGTCGCGCTGGTTAACATGTCAATCTTTCACTTTTAGAACACATTCCGAGTAAAGGACTAGCGTGATATTCTTGATTTTAGTTGCACGTGGTTAGTTTTTATTATCTCTTTTAGGTGCATAGACCCAAAACCATGAATTTTGTTTCGCTTTAATATTCAACATCAACAATCAGATATTTAGATGATATCCACATTTCTGGTTTTTCTATCGTCATTTATCATCTAGAACAAGAAATACGTCACCAATCGACGAAAAATCGACGAAAAACATAAAAGACAAAACAAAGAAGAACAACAATGGCGGTATCTCGAAGTTGACGCTTAATGCCAACGAAACTCACCGTCGTGTTGAAACTGTTGATTGGTTCGTATTCATTTCCAATGCCAGAACGCTTGAAATGCATGGCTTCATGCAATTTCCAAAAAGAGGTGCCGTGTACTGCACTGTATTTACGCAAGTCGCTAACCATTCGCAACGGTTTGGGCTGGTGCGTCTATCTGTTTATCATTATGTCTGCCTGTCTGTATGTATGCATATATGTATGTTTGCACAGCCTTGTGACAACCAGCACTTCATTTCGTACACAGTTTGACATGTCTTGCATAGTTGCCTCAAGATAGTGGCGTAGATGGCACGGTTCCGAGACAATTCATACGAGAAGTTATTCATGCCCGAAACAATTCTTACAGAAATACCAATAATACCGTTATTATTATTAGTGAAAGAGTCAGTTGGAAGGAACGAACAGTCCGATCTACATAATTAGATAGGTTTTTGCTAGCGCACCAATCTCGACTTCCTTCCCGATCCCTATTGTCTGGGCGATGAGGGAAGTGGGAGATCGGTGCGGTAGGTGGGAGATCGATGCGGTAAGTGGGAGATCGGTGCGGGAAGTGGAAGATCGGTGCGGTAAGTGGGAGATCGGTGCGGGAAGTGGGAGATCGGTGCGGGAAGTGGGAGATCGGTGCGGGAAGTAGGAGATCGGTGCGGTAAGTGGGAGATCGGTGCGGTAAGTGGGAGATCGGTGCGGGAAGTGGGAGATCGGTGCGGTAAGTGGGAGATCGGTGCGGGAAGTGGGAGATCGGTGCGGGAAGTGGGAGATCGGTGCGGGAAGTGGGAGATCGGTGCGGGAAGTGGGAGATCGGTGCGGTAAGTGGGAGATCGGTGCGGGAAGTGGAAGATCGGTGCGGTAAGTGGGAGATCGGTGCGGTAAATGGGAGATCGGTGCGGGAAGTGGGAGATCGGTGCGGGAAGTGGGAGATCGGGGCGGGAAGTGGGAGATCGGGAACCATTGTGAGTTTTTGCACAACATACGCCAATGTAACCCGATATATGCGCATCGCCGGTCGAATCTAAAAGTGTAATATACCTATCATAACACTTGCGAATGGACAGAACGTTACATGTCCAACGCAGGCAGTCCATTGCAACTAGATATTTGAGCTAGTTAAAGCCGTAGGATTGATTTACAATGCGATGTCTGACTGAGATACCTTCGTCGAATTCCTACGACAACATGGCGCCGATTGAATAAAGACATGAGGTGGGGATGTAGCTCGCGCACCCAGACGGGAATCGAAGGGAGTCGAGATGGCAGCGCTTGTAAAAACCCTCTGTTACGAAATCAGCTACCAGAGTGACTCCGGTGCACTGGCGTTGCTGCATCGTCCACAGCACTGTAGAGCATACTTGTTGCTCTGGGATAATTAGTTGCTGCGTAGAACTACGTCTTATTGTTGTGGAAACAATAATCAAAAGAAACGATAAATGTTAACATTTGTTTAAAAACATATACAAATGTTAAAGTTAAACCAAAGAAATTTCGGGGGCCTTTGAACCTGTAAGAGTACTTGAAAACTAACCATTTGCAACTATAATCAAGAATGTGGTTAACAAAATATACCTCGTTGAACACCGAAAATCTTTTTTGCATGGTCAGCGCCATATTTGTTAGTGCTGACTAGGTTTCCCACAACTCCAACTTTAAACGCCTGATCGTTGACGTAGATGATTTTAGTCACACACTTGTCAATAAGTTTGGACATGCTGTTTGCGTCTAACATAAACTTATTTGGCAAGACAGTCCATTCATTCATTGTTTACTAACCGCCTCGCGTTCCGATTTGACAGATCTCTTGGTCGAGTGTTTGCGTTGTGTCGAAGCCTTCGGCAGAGGTACATGCTGGAAGATTGCCGATACCGCTTCAAGCTTTAACGTTTCCCGTCGCCGACGTTTTGAAGGATCTTGACCCATTAATTGATGAAAACATATCAACTTCAAAACACGACTCTTTAAAATGGCCGAATAACGTTCCAACCAGCCCGCCCGCCCGCAATCGTGAATTCGTTGCTTTACTACTGTCCGTTTTTCCAGAGGAAATCGAAAAAAAGACAACCCTCTTTGCCTCGCTGAATCATGTTTACATCCGAATGCTGCACAGTACAGCATTGTAAGATGTTTTGCTGCGTGTAAATCCAGTATAAAAACAAATGAAAGTGTAACTGTACATCTCAACTACGTTAAAAATACACGCCATATGCACAGCCTACGTCACAGCCGCATTGGAGGTTAAGGGGCTGCTCGCCGCTGATTGGTCAAAATTGCAAACACTGATGAAAATGTTAGCCTCCATGAAAAATTACATTAAATCAGAATTTCGCACTTTTAGAACAGATTCCCAGTAAACCACTTGCGTTACATTCTTGATTATATTTGCAAATGGTTAGTTTTTAGGAACTCTTACAGGTGCAAAGGCCCAAAACAATGCCTTTGGTTTCACTTTAACGTTCCGATTTGACAATACACAAGTAAATAAAACTGTTTCATTTTCGGTAATACGTGTCACCTTTTAAGTTGCACATAGTGCGCCTGCCAGTGTTATACAAATAACCAGTCAAAGGTAGAACAAATTCGTCATACTTAGAGTCAAACACAGTTTAGATGAACATGAACGTGGGGGGGAGCGGTGATACGTCTATGGTTAGAGCACCGAACAGTAGATCGAAAGGACGGTGGTTCGATTCCACCTCCGCCATTTCGAAGCTTGAACAATTTCGTTCACTCCACTTTGCCTGTGTTTTTCGGAAGAGACTAGTAAAAGCCGTTGGTCCCTTCTATCGGTATCTATGCCGGGGAAGTAAAATGCCCCATGCAAAGGTACACAAATTTCGTGTTAAACCTTACGCAAATCCGGGGCTTTTATTTAGTAGACAAAGAGCCTGGAAAACGCACTGTGAACCCTACTATTGTTTAGCGCATTATCACCGTAAATAGGCTATCGTAGTTGGCGCACATAAATGCTTGTTATGTTATTGAGGTTCGACAATCGACCTTTGGAACGATACGCGTTAAAACATGTACACACGCACACACGTCGCACGCGTATAGACACATAACACCGTATGAGATTATCATGCATATTAATAACAAACACGACATCATCGGCTAGCGACGGGTGACTGCGACACAAAAGCCGTGAAAGAGATACACCGGCAGACATGTTGGGATGGCAGCTCCTTTCAGTGTGGTTTTGCTTGATCATTCCTTGTTTCCTGCGCGGGTTTGGCATTGCAGTGGGGTTGCGGACAACCCCCAACATTCGAAATATATTTATCGGACGCTGTCTGTATTATAAGAGTGCTATGGATCCACAGGCTTTTCATCATAGGTAAGCGTTTGTTGTAATGTTCACTGATTAAAAAGTTAGTTTTACGATCAGTTGTTGTGACTGAAAATATAAGCACCTGTTGGATTATTCATAGAAATGGTAATACTATCGTTTCATAAATAATGTTTATCACATTTGAACGCATTATAGCATGCTGCTATTTTGCAAGTTTCACTGAGTGGGATCCTGGATTTTTAGAGTCTGATGCTATACAAATCTCTTTGGTGGGAGTAGCATATCTGACACAACAGCACATCATTTATATATATCGCTCATGTTACCTGCCCCTCTAGTTACGCCAGTGCATATATATATATATATATATATATATATATATATATATATATATATATATATATATATATATATATGCACTGGCGTAACTAGAGGGGCAGGTAACATGAGCGATTGAGTAGTCTGGTGCTCCTGTCGATCGGTTGAGGGCTTACAAATGTCATTAAGATCGACTCCGTGACCAATGACTTCGTGGCACTCAAAACCTGCAAGACCTCAAAACAGCATCATTATCTTTTATAGCGCTGTTTCAGTCCTTTCGTCTGTTCAGAGAGCTCTATAACACATTTTGTATTCCTCGATATATGTCCACAATTAATTGGTGTACGCAAAATATTGTGAAAAGGTGTCTTCAGCGCAGTCTGATATAATCAAGTCGTTAACAAAAAGCATGCACACACACCCACGCACGCATACACTCATACACGCATATACGTACGCGCACGCGCACACGCACGCACAATAACGAACATTGTATTGTTGTATTTTGTCAGGTCGGTGAACTGCACATCTTTGTGGGAAAAATTCAGTTCAGCATTTAGCTATCGCTACCCATGTGACGTCACTGTGGAAAGATACGCGCCTTTTGTCAACGCAACCAGTAGTTTGCGCATGCGTGAAAGGGTAAGGAAGTTTGGACGGGCGTAAGTATTTTGACTCATAAATTTGGTTACAATACGCTGATTAACGGAATGTGTTCCCAATTATCTAGAGGTGGAAAGTTGCAACCATTTTATGATGAAAACTTGTTCCAGGAATTAAACCTCTTGATTTTGGAGCAAACACGTTAGGATCTAACTACTAGGGCCGGAACGATACACTACTTCACGTTACGATACGTATTGCGATACAGAGGTCATGATACGATACAAGGAGGTTAAGAGGAGATCAGATTGAAGTTTTTAAGATATTGAATGGGTATGAAAATATTGATAGAAATATGTTTTTTCTCACTCAAGAAGGATAGCAGAACTAGAGGACATGAGGTAAAATTAGCAAAGGATCAATGTAGATTGGACATCAGGAAGCACTCGTTCTCACAGAGGACAATAAATGAATGGAACAAATTGTCTACAGATTGTGTAACTGCTAGCAGTGTGAATATGTTTAAAAACAAGGTTGACACATATCTCAGGAGGGCGGGTTATAAGTAGATGAACATTGTTGGACTCTCGATAAGCCAATGGCTTCCTTGTCCACTTGCCATCTGGGCCTTTGGCTTAGATGGCAAATCTTGTTAAATCTTGTTAAATATTGCGATATAGACTACACTGACTAGAATGATACAGCAACAGTAAAACACAAGTTTATTTATCACGCGGACAACGCAACGCTACAGCAGACGTGTCGTCGTCACTCACAGGAGGTCCACATTGCACGCGCGCATTGAAAAAAATAATAGTGTAAAGATTTTGCATATATTATAGTTAGATATACATGGTGTTGTTGCTGTTGGTACTGACGTCGTTGCCGGTGTTGTTGTCGTCCATGTTGCTGGTGTTGTTGTTGTCGCCCATGCCATGATGCTGGTGGTGCTGCTAATATGATGTTATTGTTGTTTTGGTATTGTTAGTGACGTTGTTGTCGGTGTTGCTGGGGGTGTTGTTATTGGTGTCGTTATTGTCCGCGTGGCAGTCGTTGTTGTTGCACCGGCCGTTACGTTTGCTGTCGCCGTGACACTGACGTTGTCTTGTCACAGACCGTGTTCTGGGAGGACACGTACCCGTTCGTTCACGCATACACAGACCACGGTCGCCGAGGCATCGCTATAGGCGACACACTTCTAGGTAAGTGCAGCATTCGTTGCTTTCTGCTATGCTGTGGCGATTTCTGTTGATGCAGCAGGAGCCACAAATGCCGGCACATTGATAGACTAGAACATAAAGACGGTCTTTGTCATAGGAACTGCACAAGCTGTACGACTATGTGGAACCTTGCTGTGCAGTGATGGAGGATGTAACGACTAAAAAACAATAACATACACCAAAAGTTTGGCTTGAAAGACCAACTAATGACACCCAACTGGCTGTTGATCAGCGCAAATGACAGAATTGTGTGAAGGGCGATGATCGCCAATGTCGCCAGACACGACACATGATGATGATGAAGAAGATGAAGCAGATGAAAAAGATGAAGAAGAAGAAGATGAAGAAGAATACAAATAGAAGGGTAATGCAATTCTAAGTTTCTCGGTACATTGCCCGGTCGTGATTGTGTCTATACACCTTGGCATCATAGTGTACATGTTCCTGAATCGTGACCTTCCACCCAACGACTTGGCGCTCATTTGTGACAGTTGGTAAGGGATGGTCGCATACGTTCTCAAAGTCCAACAAAACATACACTGTTTAGTATTGGTTCAGACCGCTCCCCACCCCCTAATACGTGGTGTGGGTCATACGATCGCATGCATATTGGTTCAGACCGCTCCCCACCCCCTAATACGTGGTGTGGGTCATACGATCGCATGCATATTGGTTCAGACCGCTCCCCACCCCCTAATACGTGGTGTGGGTCATACGATCGCATGCATATTGCCAATCAAAAAGCACAGCCAATAGCCGCCGGCCCCCTCTCCGTATACATATAGACATTTCAATATTTACTGAACAATTTATTCAAACATAAAACATTACATGAAACATAAAAAAGGTACATGAAATGCAAAATAAAAGCAGAAATGCCAATAAACCGATTCAACTGATGTCACGTGGCTACCAAGACACTATCAGCCACGCTACCAGGGTCCGATTGCCACAATAGTGTCGATGTACATTGATACCCGTTTCACTCGTTCGATGGCGCCACTGCTGTTTGTATTTATTTGTTTTGAAAAACGTGGTGACGACCAAACCATCACCCACCAACAGGAAATGTTATATTTTTTGGACTTTGATAATTTATGCGACCACCACTAAGTTTGTTCTAGCGTTATGTTGTTTCAGGGTACATGGCAGACGGCTTGCACTGGTGCGGTCAGATCGAGGAGCCGGGGGTCAACTACGAACATTGTCCGGCCGAATGCAGCGACGACGCCGTCAACGCCTTCTGGGGCGCCGTGTCCGTGCAGGTAATTTCTTCTTCCGAAGATCAAAGTGATAAATAGAAATCACGTGGTGCACGGAATCCCCGATACACGTGACGTGACGTGACGTGTCGTGGAATCCATAACGCACATCGTGTGTTACACAATTTATGTCTCCCGCTTCCTACTTTACACCTTTCCGAGACCACACACGTTCATTTGGGTCGTCTGTGGTGCTTCAGTTTGCGTCTGAGGCGTCCGGCCCTGTGCGCGTGATCCTCAATGCCACCAAGTCTCCCGTCTTCAGACAAAACAGGTGAGATCACCTCGCATGTCCTCGCCGGTTTATGCATGCATGCCGGACCATCTTTTACAGATGACCTCCATTCCTGCGTTAATGTTCTCTTACCCGTACGTAGATTTGCTAATCGCTATGTATTTGTATAAAATAAACACGACTTATGCACCAAAATGTAAATCATTGTGTCAGATCCACCTGTCTATTATCATGGTAGCAATTGCAACTTCCATAAATATCATTGCATTGTTACAGCCCGTTTGCCAAGTATGAGCTTCCAAATATCATCGCGCCAAGAATTCCACACTTACACGTTCTGCTGGTGCACGAGCCGGGGAGGGAGCCCAGGTACGTCGTCGGTCAGATTAAATTAAACCCAATTAATTGCCGTTAGGTGGCACCACCAATATTCCACATAATTATTGAGATTGGGTTTAAGGAAAAACGTACTGCTCCACAATTGACTTTGGGAGAAAGAGCTGGTTACTGTTCCACAAGTAGACATGGGGAGAGAGCTGGCTACTGCTACAATGAGCTAAGAGCAGGTAGTGGGAAAATCCACACACGCATGCAAGTACACACGCACGCATACACGAATGCAAAAACGTGCACGCACACACATACCCACACATACACACATACCCACACGCACTTTGATTAGATTTTTACAATTATCTAAAGCGCTAACATGACAACAAATTAAACAAACAATCGTGGTCTATGCCGATATAGCGTAGATGGTTTGTTTTCTGTGGTTACAGGGAGCGGTGCGGGGGTACTTCTCTGTTGACGCTAGAGTCTATCGTCACATCGTCCGATGTTAAGTACAGCTGCACCGACAATCCTAGGTGCCTTTCTCCTAAAATTGGTATCTAAGTGCCATTAAAACATATCCGGTTTTTTTTTCGTATCTTGGGCTAACTTTGCGATAAGAATTGTTTCAAATCGAATCTGTTAACATAAGTGGAAGAAATGCAATTTTTCGTATTACAATATATTGTCATGCACTTACTTGTGTTATAATTTTACATTTTTGATTTATTTTCCAGCGACATCCTCCATCTGCTCTGTGTCGACTCTGCCAGCGCTAGAGAGTGCCAAGTGAGCGCATCCGGAACCGTATCGAGTATTGCAATGAATACTGCCAAGGCGATATATATGATGCTCTTCACAGTAACTATCTATCGAATATAACTGTATTAGAGACTGCGTCACAACGATCAAAGCATCTTCATTTTGACGACATTTTACGTTGCTCGGGTACAGAGGTGCAATGTCTCGTTACTTTGTGCCCCTCTGAAGTAGGAACACCGATCTCTCCTTCGTGTTTACCCGCAGGTACAATGATGTTTGCCGGTCCAAGGTGGCGGATGTGTTTTCTGGAATTCGAATATCGTCTGTCACTTCAGTTTATTTACAAATATGCAAATGCATATGCACGGACGCACGCACGCACACATGCACGCAACGTTAGAAATACACGTGTGTTTGAATATAATTATTCAGTGGACCAACTGTATCAATATTGAATAAACGGGTAACCGGAATGTCATATTGTTAATCGCCAGATGGCGATTACGTCGACTAGTGATAGGATGTTCAATGAAGTGTCTGTGGTTTATGTTTGTTTTCTATTTCTTTCTTTTTCATCATAGTTAAGAACAAGGTCGTCAGTTAAGATTACTTGTCGTGATGTATATAAATCTACGAGAGGCTGACATCATTGACGGATCCAGTTTTCTGATGCTAGCTTCTTCTTCCTCCTCCTCTATCCTGTCTCGACCTCAACGTGCTTCTTCTTCTTCCTCCTCCTCTATCCTGCCTCGACCTCAACGTGCTTCTTCTTCTTCCTCCTCCTCTATCCTGTCTCGACCTCAACGTGCTTCTTCTTCCTCCTCCTCTATCCTGCCTCGACCTCAACGTGCTTCTTCTTCTTCCTCCTCCTCTATCCTGTCTCGACCTCAACATGCTTCTTCTTCCTCCTCCTCTCTCCTGCCTCGACCTCAACGTGCTTCTTCTTCTTCCTCCTCCTCTATCCTGCCTCGACCTCAACGTGCTTCTTCTTCCTCCTCCTCTATCCTGCCTCGACCTCAACGTGCTTCTTCTTCCTCCTCCTCCTCTATCCTGCCTCGACCTCAACGTGCTTCTTCTTCTTCCTCCTCCTCTATCCTGCCTCGACCTCAACGTGCTTCTTCTTCTTCCTCCTCCTCTATCCTGCCTCGACCTCAACGTGCTTCTTCTTCTTCATCCTCCTCTATCCTGCCTCGACCTCAACGTGCTTCTTCTTCTTCCTCCTCTATCCTGCCTCGACCTCAAAGTGCTTCTTCTTCCTCCTCCTCCTCCTCTATCCTGCCTCGACCTCAACGTGCTTCTTCTTCTTCCTCCTCCTCTATCCTGCCTCGACCTCAACGTGCTTCTTCTTCTTCCTCCTCCTCTATCCTGCCTCGACCTCAACGTGCTTCTTCTTCCTCCTCCTCTATCCTGCCTCGACCTCAACGTGCTTCTTCTTCATCCTCCTCTATCCTGCCTCGACCTCAACGTGCTTCTTCTTCTTCCTCCTCCTCTATCCTGCCTCGACCTCAACGTGCTTCTTCTTCTTCCTCCTCCTCTATCCTGCCTCGACCTCAACGTGCTTCTTCTTCTTCATCCTCCTCTATCCTGCCTCGACCTCAACGTGCTTCTTCTTCTTCCTCCTCTATCCTGCCTCGACCTCAAAGTGCTTCTTCTTCCTCCTCCTCCTCCTCTATCCTGCCTCGACCTCAACGTGCTTCTTCTTCTTCCTCCTCCTCTATCCTGCCTCGACCTCAACGTGCTTCTTCTTCTTCCTCCTCCTCTATCCTGCCTCGACCTCAACGTGCTTCTTCTTCCTCCTCCTCTATCCTGCCTCGACCTCAACGTGCTTCTTCTTCATCCTCCTCTATCCTGCCTCGACCTCAACGTGCTTCTTCTTCTTCCTCCTCCTCTATCCTGCCTCGACCTCAACGTGCTTCTTCTTCTTCCTCCTCTATCCTGCCTCGACCTCAAAGTGCTTCTTCTTCCTCCTCCTCTATCCTGCCTCGACCTCAACGTGCTTCTTCTTCTTCATCCTCCTCTATCCTGCCTCGACCTCAACGTGCTTCTTCTTCTTCCTCCTCTTCTATCCTGCCTCGACCTCAACGTGCTGGGAATACAGGAAGGTCGGTAGGTGAACACAAAACAATAAACTTATACACAGTACAATGTGTTTACATCTAAAGTGTCGGATAAGGAAGGATAAGGATAAGGATACATTTTATTTGTCCCAACAGCAGAAACAGGTAGATAAATTATATTGAGTGGCAATATGAATTATGTAAATTCATATGATACATACACATACAGAACTGTACAATATATAATAACAACTAATAAATCATCAGTAAAAGTAATACATTATGCAACAACATCCAAAAAAAGAAAAACATATTTGCTGTGGGACGGGAGACCCCTACTAAGACCAACACTGGTCGCTATCGTAGGAGCCACCCAAAATAAAAAATAACAATAAACATATATTCCCTATACCTATATTTCTACATTAAAAAGTAGAATGCATGTTTGGTTTTTTTGTCTGTGTCTTACATATAATAAATTTAAGTGTGTGATGGTGTGTTGTACTGGTGTGTTTTATGTGTTGTTTTCGCATGTACGCGTATAAGCAAGTGTGCAAGTATACAAATTGAAAAGTTTAATTGTGATTGCATGAACTGTGTTATGCTCATTCATAATTTATTTAATTTAGTTGGCATATATAGCAATTAAGGAAAGAGCATGTGTCATTATATTTTTGTAGCATGTAATTTTTGGCATAACTTGAAAAGCCTTTCAAACTATGAGTCACTATCTTGTCTATAACTAAATCAGGGATATTGTTTATAACATGTGGCAAGTTGTATTTAAGAAATTTTTTGGCAAATTCATGTTTAGTTCTGTAGGTATGTAGTTCAGTTGTTCTCCTAGTATTATAGTTGTGAATGTATGTATTTGGGGTTATTTGCCAGTTTAATAAGTAGACAGGTAGATTTTGATGTCTATATTTGTAATAAAATTTAAGTTCTTGTAGTTTTAGTAAGTCTTCTACTTTTAGTGTGTTGAGTTTTTTAAAAAGTGGTTCTGTGTGTGAATTGTATTTGTTTAATGTTATAATTCGTACTGCTTTCTTTTGTATTTTCACTAATCTGTTTCCTTGATATCCCCATGTCGTAATACAGTAATTAATATGAGGTAATATTAATGCATTGTATAACATAATTTTTATTTCTAAAGGTAATACATGTTTTAATCTGTTTAGTATTCCTATAGTTTTGGAACACTTATTTGAGATTTTTTCTGTGTGTTTTTTCCAATTTAAGTTAGTATCTATAGTTAAGCCTAGGTAGTTAAATTCTTCTACTTTCTCAATATCTATATTATTTATTTTGAGAGATAATGTCAGTGTAGTTTTATTTGGCATTTGGAAGGTCATATATTTAGATTTACTTTTATTTAGTGATAGCTTATTTATATTAAGCCACTCAACTATTTTGAGGAGTTCTTCATTTATTACTGATTCTGTACTTTTATTTTGGACACTATTTCTGAAAGTTTCAATAGTGCTAAATAAAGTGGTATCATCAGCATATATTATAAAGTTAAACATTTCGCTGGCTTGTGAGAAATCATTTATGTATATAGTAAATAATAGTGGTCCAAGGATGGACCCTTGTGGTACTCCAACTTTAATGAGTAAAGTTTCAGATGTGGTATCATCAAATTCGGTGTACAGTTTACGGTTGTTTAAATAGCTTTTAAATAAAAGAAGAGTTTTACCATCTAAGCCATAGTGTCTTAATTTATTTAATAATATTGAATGGTCAATAGTATCAAATGCCTTGGAAAGGTCAAGAAAAATACTAATTGGTAAGTGATTTCTATCCATTTGAGTAATGATTCTATCTACTAGTTCAAGTGATGCATATTCGGTTGAATGATTAGGTCTAAAACCGTACTGATTATCAAAAAATAGCTTAGAATCAATAAAATAAGCAGATAACTGATTGTGGATGATTTTCTCTAAAACTTTAGAAATAGTTGGAAGGAGAGAAATAGGCCTATAATTTTTGAATAATGTTGAATCATCATTCTTGAAAATTGGAATTACTTTTGCAATTTTAAGTTTATCAGGAAATATGCCTGTATTTATGACTTGGTTAATTATTTTCAGCAATTTTGAAGAAATACCGTCGAATCCACTACTGATTTTTGTAGGAAGATCATTTATTGTTTTCCTTACAGTTTCTTCATTAACATTCTTAAATTTGAGAACAGATTTAACTTGTGTATTTAAATAGTAGTCATAATTTTTATTTCCTTTATATTGAATGCTTTCTGCAATAGATTGACCAATGTTTGTAAAATAGTTATTGAATTTCTTTGCTATATCAGTTTTATCAGTAATACTAGTACCATTTTCTTTAAAAATTGTCGAGGATGTTTTCTTTCCTTTATTTTTTGAAAGAATTTCATTGATGGTTTTCCATGTATTTCTTATGTCATTTTTGAATCGGTTAAATCGTGATTCAAAATAAATTTGTTTAGCTGCACGAATATTTCTTTTTAATATGGAGTTGTACGTTTTAAGGATAGTGTTTGTGGTCTCATAATCTGGTGAATTAGGGTCAGACATTTTTAATTGTTTATAAAGTGTGTCCCGATATCTAATAGATTTTAATAGACCTTGAGTGATCCATGTCGAATTTTTATGTTTGTATTTATTAAATTTCATTGTTTTAATTGGCATGTACTTATTTTTTGCTCGCATGATTTCTTCATGCATTATGTTATAATTTAGATTGGGGTCCTCATTTTGATGTTTATGTAGTTTGTTGTAACAGTTATATGAATCTATTTCAATTTTGACTTTCTGCATGGCTTCTTCACTTTGTGTATTTATTTTTATAAATTTGGGAGGAAATTCTATTTTTGGAGTATTGTCTAGAAATAAAAAATAAGGTTGATGGTCTGAAAAAGTTTTTGTGAAAATCCCAGCAATGCTTTCTAATATGGATTTGTTTAGCTTACAAAAAAAATTATCTATCAGTGTTCCATTGGTTTTAGTGAAACGAGTTGGGAAAGTAATTTGAGGGTAGAGACTATGTGATATTAAAGTATCAAAAAAATCGCTGTAGATTCTGTTCTCATTTATTTTAAGTAAATTTATGTTAAAATCCCCAGCTATAATGAGATTATTATTGCTATTTTCCAGAGATGATATAACTGATGAAAATTCATCAATGAATTTTGTAATATTTTCATTGCATGTTCTTGGAGGTCTATATATATTTCCAATGGTCATTGTTTTTGATACATTTTTTCCAGTTACTTTAATCATTAGCCCTTCCCAGTGTTCGTACGTATTTAAATTCATTTTTACTTCAGAATTATATTTATTGTCCACATATATTAGTAACCCTCCTTTGTTGCTACACTTTTTCCCCTGTGTTATACACTCATATCCATCTAGACAAAATTGAGAGAAATCATCATTATCAGCTTTCCACGTCTCTTGTAAGCATATTACGCTAAATTTAAAATTGTTACTTCGTAAGTCCTCTATGAATATTTCAAGTTCATTAAACTTTGAATTTATAGACTGAATGTTCGAGCTTAGAATACTAAAACTGTTAGTGTTACTGTTTGCTAGAATGGTGAACTTATCAATGTCATAGTATGAAGAGCATCGTATTACTTGAGGCTCGTGATTTTCATCATTATTTTCATTTGTACATAAAACATTACTTAGGTTGTTTTGATTTCCTCCTAAGTATGAGAGGAATGCTTCATCGGATTTTAGTGTGTCTGTGCCTTGAAATTGAGAAAATTCTTCAGTAGTTATCGACATAATTTAGATAGATGAGTGACAAATTAATATTTAAATATGCTGATATTACTAATATTTCTAGTATATGTATACAGTTCTGGTGATATAATAGTCCTCACTAGAGAGGATAGTAATTGATGATGTAATGACATTGATGACATAATGGTCCTTATTGGATTAATTATTTTAAACATACACTTGTTGTTATTGAGCAACAATTCATCTAAACAATCAAAGTTAACATTTTGTATTTTCAAAGTATGTTCACATTTATCAATGCAAATTGATAAACCATAAAAATAAAATAAAAAATGGAAAAAATATATAAAAATAAGCAAAAAAAATTCATAACATTATTAGACATTTAGATGTGGTATAACCTGTAGTCATAGTTACTGCTGGCAGAGTCACTTCAGTAGCTTCAGCCTTCGTCGTGATGCTCACTTTCTTTCCGTTTGTGAGTAAAACAGACTATTTGTCCATCGGACATCCACGTAGCTGTGACGCTTCTCGATGATTTTGCCTTGGATCAAGTGTGTGTTTGACAGTTCATTTTTTGTTAAATGCGTTTGTCTCCAGTGTATTGGTATTTCACACAGAGAACATTTCAGTTTGTTTTCAGCCATAATGAATAGTTAGCACTCAAGTTTAAGTCAGTCCAGGATTGACTAATATTCCATGTAGAGGTGTGTGTTCTTGAGTCTCTCTTCCGACCAAGCGAGTTTGAAGAGGTCATCTGGGTTGTCGAGCGTCACCTTCTTCTCCCTTCCATTTTCCGACACTATGCAGTGGATTCTGCAGTCGCGAGTGAAAGTGCGTCTAACGTTGGGGTCCTTTTTCAACTCTTTCAACTCTTCGCAGGGAAGTCAAATCTTCGAATATCATCAGTTTTGGTCCCGCAATCTCTTTCAACTGTTTTTTCGCTTTCATCACTTCGATTTTCTTTTCCCTTCTCACGAATTTTGCGATCACTGCCTTTGACCGCCCAGGCAGCCGGTGGCACACGCTGATGTCATGTCGTGAGACATCCACTCCGATCTTCCGACACGTTTCAACTACTAGTTCAGTAGTGTCCTCGACCACACCAGGAGCAGATTCTGCCAACCCGATGATCTTTATACTCTCGCGCCTGCTGTATTGCTCAAGAGCATCTAATTTCCAGCTTTGCTTTTGTATCTCTTGTTTTACTTTGCACATGTCATCCTTGATTGTTTTTATGCAACTTTGGATTTCTTCTTTCAGTTCACTGATAATCACCTTTGTCGTCGTTTCCAATGCTCCATTGACTGCTTCTGTGACAGTTTTCGCAATCATCGGCTGAATTTCGACAATTATCTGTGCCACAATATCACCAATTCCTACTGCGTCCAGATTTACGTCCGTCTCACTCGGCTTCTGTTTACGCTTCGATGACATTGTTCTGAGGTGCGACAAACGACAGGAGCAAAACAAATAGTGTGTGTTGTCTGGTGCTCAATGAAGCCTGACTGGAATCTAGGCGTGGCGTGGGCGACAATGCAGTATTTTATGGATCTTTGATGAACTGTTCCTTCTATTTCCGCCAATACTTATCGCTCAAACATCTAAATTGGCCGTCCGAACTGCTCAGCCGATGTAGCACTTCTAAAGCGTGCCAAGTTGTGACCAAAAAAAATTGTAAGACCTTCGATAAAGTCCGAAGAATATATAAACACTCGGACTGACTCACGTGGCTGTCGGTTTAGGTGCTACGACATCTTGTAATTGATCTATTTGTACTTGATCTATTTTCGGATAAGGAAGTATCTGTATTTACACTAACATTGTGTTGAGGGAGAGAGTTCCAGAGTCGAATATACATGGTAATTGCATCCGGCGTAAGGGATATGACAGAAATGTTTTCTACTGCTGATAACATTAACCGGGACAATGTATTGATTTGAAGGTATTCTCAATAGATCATTAACTATTTTGTACATCATGCAGACCTTAGCATCTACCCTGCCCTATGTTAGGGGTCTCCATTCTAATATTTCTAGCATGTCTGTCTCACTACAAAACATTGTGATGACGATATCGGACATATGAACCTGCATGACTGTGACTCATTTGTAATTGATCTATTGATGTCTATGAGCATGGATCCCAAACAGTTCTGCTGTTCTTCACAAGGGGTCTGACAAGGGAATAGTAGGCTTGAGTTTCTATTTTGATAAATGGAACTTGTAGGTTTCTACTGAGGAAGCTTACTGACCCATTTGCTTTTGGTGAGATGTTATCTATATGGGTATTCCACCGAATATATGAGGTTTTTCAAACACAGAGACATTTAGTCTTAGAGACACTTTCTAATATTTGACCATCAAGCATATACTTGTTGTCAACGATGTTTTTGTTTCTAGTAATTCTAGCGTTGTGATTTTTGTGTAATGCCAGGAAGTGTTATTGTTGATACGATGCATTCTTTGCTGACACGATAATTCGTTAACTGTTTGTATTCTTATCGTAGTCGTGGACACATCATTGTTCTGACTCTCTAATTTAAAGTAAACAATTACATGTAGTACATATGTTCTTCTTACTTATAATGTTACAAATATTTGCAAATACGTTGAGTATTGAATATTTATCCCCTACACTATTGAATGGTATTAGAGAATGAAGATTGTCTTTTCTTCTTCGTCATATTAGTTTTATTTTATGCACCAGAGGCGCCACCTTACATCGAATAGCCTGTTATTGTTTCCACCGGATAAGAATGCCATTTTCCCACGCTAGCTACACATACCTTAGTTCCGAGCTAATCAGTTTTAGATCATTTTAATCTCATCCTGCGAGTGTCGGATAAAAGCACTACACCTTTTGTCCTGCTTCCTTGAGGTATAGTAATAAAAATAATATTTATTTTATATAGCGCCACATTCAATACAGTTCACAGCGCTTTACAGAAAATATACAGAACATATATTAAGCATAATGCGTTGTTATAAAAAACAATACTTGTTATATCATAGATACAATTGTATATACTATTTCGCTATCAAATAATAATAATAATTAAGATGGGCATACAAAATATAAACATTATTATCTCTAAATGTTTAATAGGAGTCACAATTTTTTTTGGCATGGGTCCATCAATTGTCATACTCCATAGAACCGTAATGTACTGTTTTATCACATTTCTCCATATTTCATTACAAAGTTAAAATCGCAGCAGAAATTGGGTTGGACGTGGAATTGTCTACGTTTTTCTTCTGCAGATTTAGCCAGACTAGGGAATTCATTTCCAAAAAATGTCATGTTTTTGTTATTGCGAAATCTATTTGCATTTGATCGTTATGGGCCATTTTCCACCTGTCTATTAACCAACCATGTAGAGTCGCGAGAGATTATTTTATCAAAATATAACACAATTCAATACAATTGTAACCCTTTATTACATTGTTTTTTGTTTCTATTGTGAGATCTATTGACATTACTCTTGATAATTTTGAACCACTTGGCATCGCTCTGTGGATTAATTATTTGACCAAGATATTATTCAACCATGTAAAGTCGCTAATGCCAAATTACATTGGTTGTCTTGCTATTATGATTTGTATATGATATATTATATTGTCACAATAACATAAACAATCTAATTTGGTTAATGGGTTACAATTGTATCTCTATGTGTATATTTTGACAAGATAGGGACTTGTGACTTTATAGGGTAGGGAATGGTTTGATTAGAATATAAACACAGAGCAGCAATATGCCTCAAAATGATCAGTAGTAATGTCAGTATGTGTCACAACAGCAAACAAACCAACTTAATCCGGGTAACGGATTACAATCTTATCTTAATACATATTGTTGGACTACAAATACACTGATGACTTTACGGGTGGGGAATGTTTGACCTGTGAATCAGTAAGTGCTCGGTATGTCCTGAAAGTCATCAAGAATTGGTGTCAAGAGAAGCCGACTCTTCTTTGTGTTATCTGTGTTTGTCTTGATGTTTGTCTTGATGTTTGTATTGATGTTTGTCTTGGTGCTTGTCTTGGTGTTTGTCTTGATGTTTGTCTTGATGTTTGTCTTGATGTTTGTCTTGGTGTTTGTCTTGGTGTTTGTCTTGACGTTTGTCTTGACGTTTGTCTTGATGTTTGCAATTAAAGTAATCGAATTAACTCAACTGTTCTCGTTACTTCTACAACGCATAGTTGATTAAAATAAAACATAGTTTTATTCGACAATATCTATCAACACAATTGTATCGTAGTAACCAGTTGCTAGGGACGGTTCACATAGTGCAGATAAGGTGTGTATTTATATGCTCAGATTTTCAGAAATCAGCTGGTAAATTACTGTTTGAATGCATCAAATGTATTCAAATGTTAGCAAGGAACCTATATAAAAATACCTTGTCGAAAAACACTGGGTTTATGTACTCCTTGTTTTAGAACGAGTCCAATACAACATTCTGAAGTAACGCGTACACAATACCCAGTATCGTTAAATCATTTCGCCTTAGATGAAATATGTGTTTGCTACTAAAAGGGTGCGCGTGCGTGCGTGTATATGTGTGTGTGCGTGTGTGTGTGTGCGTGCGTGTGTGTGTGTGTGTGTGTGTGTGTGTGTGTGTGTGTGTGTGTGTGTGCGTGCGTGCGTGCGTGCGTGCGTGCGTGCGTGTGTGAGTGTGTGCGTGCGTGTGCGTGTGTGTGTGCGCGCGCGCGCGTGTGTGTGTGAATACGTGCGTGCGTGCATGCGTACATGCGTTAATGCTGGAATGAACCTATAGATGGGTATTTGCGTGTGTACGTGCACGTGTGCATGTGGGAATGTATGTGTGCGAAAGTGCGAACATGTGCAAGTTTGTGGCGAGTTGGCGAATGACATTGAAATGCTGTCCTGTCCATTAGTAAGTTCATGTATCAGCCGTTGTTTTAAGACGACACTGCACGACAGCGACACGACAGCCGTGTTTATAGAACTACTTCGTGACTAGTTGTAACAGTTTGTTCGAGGGGATAAACAAACATCACATGTAAACGTTGATACACATGCAAAAGATTAGCTGATCCATATAATAAATCGTCTGTGAGTACAGACCCGGATATGACAACATGAATTACAGGAACTCACACGAAAGACACTATAAAAAAACCCGCCGCCGCAGAGAATCAGTCGGTATCTCTACGTCGCTACTGAACTGACATCGCAACTTTCTCTCGGCTCGTATCTGGAAACGATCATGTGAGTAGTCATAGATAGAGCGAGACAGACCACAGTTACACTATGAAGGTAGTACCTCCATACATGTAATTTAGTTGTATTCAACCAGCAAGGCTGGAACGTTTGAAAAGTCGGACATTTGGTATTAAGAAGCGAATTTAAAGAAGCGTAGGACAAATGAAGGCGCCATTCCCGAAACATCGGCAAGCGTTTTAATATTTTGCAAAAACTGCAACTTTTCGTGGCAAGCGTGTTTGCGATAGGTTTAAAAGTTAAACTGTGTGATTTCAACCAAACTCTTTCAGCACGTTGGTAGCATCGTGCCAATGGAGATTGAAAGATGTGAAGAATAATGTGTAAACATTGGAGCTGGGCATGGCACAAACCCGTGGAGTTAAAAAACACATCGATGGGCGTCAAACACAAAATTACACACTCGCTTGTTTTCTTAAAGGTACAAAGTCTGGTCGTTTGTATTGGAAAGTCATGTAATATGGTGTTAATTATTTTTATTGTATTGCAAAGTCGTGTACTCTAGTGTAAATTATATATGTTATTGTAAAGTAATGTACTATAGTGTAAACTATTATATTTATAATTATCTATATTCTAATATTCTAGCCGACCAAATATATCTTAATGAACATTAGGTTTTCATACAATTTGACTGTTATCTGTTTCATTTGAATGATTCGACTCGAAAATCATGCTTACATTGCGTACTACACATCAACTTATAACGGTCAAATTATATATTTTTTAAACTGTGGTTCATTACAACCCATTTCGGTGGTCAATGTACGACTTGGCACCAACTACGTAGTTTTATTTTACAGGTGGCGTCGTCAGGCATCCATCGTCATTGTCAGCTTCGTTGTCGCCGTCGGATTCTTTTACGAAGCCGATGCTAACGTCGTCGAGAGATTTAAACTCTCAGACTCAGGTGAGATATGAAACACGTGTCAAACGTGGCCGCAGTGTATCGGTGTAGAGATACCTCGTCGGGATGTGTAGGTTAATAGCATCAATTTCATATATAGAACTGTAATAACAGAATAATCAGAAGAAGACTGCAAAAACTACAAAGATAAACTTAATATAGCTATTACTGAAATTAGAAAATCATGCAATATGCAAAAAATGTCAGGTAATTTAAAAATGACAGTAAGATTTTCTATGCTTATGTAAGGAGTAAAAAATACAGTCCGAGATAAAGTGGGACCACTTGATAATAACGTTAGAAACATTATATCATACAGGGTTCAATTAGCAAAGGTCCTGAATGAGTAACTTTAGCTCAGTGATTACCATAGAAGATACACGTTTACTACCAGTTCCAGTTACTAACTTGGAGGAGGATCAATCAGATAATTAATTTATTAGTTAATTCATTTATTTGCTATTCCTGAAATGATAGCAAACACAATTAAGATGTTGAGAGATAATACAACTCCAGCAGTTGATGGCTACCGAAACAGTTTAAGGAAATTGTTGAGAAAAATAATAGACCACTTGCTAAAGTGTTTGTTTCACCAGTCACTAAAAGAGGAATTAGTTCCTTTCTAATGAAAGGAAGCATTACACCTTTATTTAAAAAAGGATCGAGGAACAAGTCAGAATTTTAAAGACCCTTGCGCTTAGCATTAGTTGTATGCAAATTATTAGGAACATTTATTAGAAAACACATGGTAGAATTACTTATAAACTTTAAGCAAATAAACCAATATACAAAGATGGTTCCCTAAGAGCTATGTCATGTCTAACCAATCGGTTGTTTTTTGACGGAATTGCAAAGTGGGTTGACGATAATAAATTGTTTTGATTCAAGAAGAGGCCACGAGACTAAGATGAGTCCAAAGAGAAGTTTTTTTAATATTGGATGTTTGTGAAGATACTGAAAGACATATTTTCTTCAAACTGATGCACAGCTATAGAACCAAAGTGCACAAAACAGTATTACACAAGGGACAGTTTTGATTGGATAGGAGAAAGTACTCATTGTTAAAGAGGAAGATAAATAAATATAATTTTGTTCTAATGATGCTGTTAATGCGAGCAGTATCAATACGTTGAAAATAAAAAATAAAACTGACATATCGATAAGCCAACAGTGGCTTCCTTGTCCACTTGCCACCTGGAGCTTATAGCTTTAACTTGTTAAATCCATGTTAAAATAAATTTGATTATTAACTTTATAATGAAATACATTATAACAGTATATATCAAATGACAAAATAAAAATAAAAAACAGGGAAACATGATAATCCAGACGGCGTTGTCATGGTCGGAAAGTTCATATTTGGATAGATTTGCATGGACAATTGAAGGACAGAGTTGGTTCATTTTGTATAATATCGGTAATCAGTCAGGGTAATTTCAAGTGGCTTGGTATTTCATTCCGTATTTCAATATTAGGCGCATTTTACCGAGCATTGTTTACTCAATCACGCAACGCATATTAACTAATAAATTATTTCCTACATTAGCAGCTTGTCAGTATATTCCATTATCGTGTAATTTCAAAATTATCGGTTTGTTGTAGAGCGAAATGTTTAACACAATAAAGCTGAATAGCCCTGGTCTGATGCTGGTGACCGGTCACTTGCTGGCAGATGAATTTATCTAGACCCAACATTAATAAATGTCTCGGTCCTGAGAACCTCTGTCAACAACTAATTGGGGTTAATGTAGCCTGATTATTACCACTGTTGGATCCACTCGAACAAACATGGAACTGTACCTTGTCCTACTTGCTGCAACAACCAACAACAACAACAACAACAACAACAACAACCAAGCATGTTTTCTTAAGAATTATCTCGGTTGCATCCAAGCAAATTAAGTTCGGCAGATGCAGCTCCGAGTAAGATATTGCAATCATGTGAAGGGGTGATATTTTGTAAATACATTTAATCAGATATGTAGAATCACTCGATTTTGTGATAGTTTGACATTTTTATTTTCCATTATACAAAAACAAAACATTTCGTTAGTTTAGTAATAAGTACATCTGGTATACATTGACATGTACAATACTGGTAAAAATGTCACCGGACCATCTGGTATTTTAGGCATATCTTGTCGCCGCAAGGTCGTTTCAGTCATAATTGCGATTATGTTTCGCCTATCGTCATTTAACCACGAGTCAGTGGTGATGACTGCACATTTAACATTTGCATCCTAGTTTAATAGTATGTTGATTTAAGCCAGTGTTGGACAGTCCAGTTTAGATTCAATTAATATGTTGTTAATTAGTAATTATTTGTTAATTAATTAGCAACTGATTAATCAATTAACAAATACATATATTAAAAACAATATTCTACATATATGGCACAGAACCAACATGTGTTGAAAACATCAATCATTTCTGGCGATAATTTTTTGCTTTGGTGCAACAAGATATGCCTGAAATATCAGTTAGTCCAGTGACTTTTACCGGTGCTTCTGTACCTTCTACAACTTTCGTTGTTGGAATGTGATGAAAACATCGCACATCGTTGTCATCTTTATTGCAGGTTGCGTTCCATCGCCTGACGTCATATGCTGTAATGGAACAATGCACCCAAAGAGGGGAAACACAGTCTGCTGCGGCTCTGAAGCTTATGATCCGTCTTTCTTCAGGACGTGCTGCAATGGGACAGTAGGCTTCGGTTCGGCTTGCTGCGGAAGCAAAGCCTATGATCCGTCCTTCGGCATGTGTTGCAATGGGACAGTGACGAGGGGCTTCGGTTCGGCATGCTGCGGAAACAAAGCCTATGATCCGTCTTACTCCAAGTGTTGCAATGGAAGAGTGGGCTTCGGTTCGGCATGCTGCGGAAGCAAAACCTATGATCCGTCCTATTCCAAGTGTTGCAATGGGACAGTGACCATGGGCTTCGGCTTGGCATGCTGCGGAAACAAAGCTTATGATCAGTCCTTCTCCGTGTGTTGCAATGGGACAGTGGGCGATGGTTCGGGGTGCTGCGGAAGCAAAGCCTATAATCCGTCCTTCTCCCAATGTTGCAATGGGACAGTGGGCGATGGTTCGGCCTGCTGCGGCAACGAAGCCTATTATCCGTTCCGCTCCACGTGTTGCAATGGAAAACTGCAGCCGAAGAAGTTCTTTGGCCCGTCCTGCTGAGGCGCCTAGTCTTATAACCCGCCTGGCTGCTGCAATGGGCAGCTGACGATGAGGAGCGATGACATGATCTTGAAGCACCCAGTCCTATAACAACAACATCCACAGCAGCAGCAGCTGCAGAAACAGCAGCAACAACAACAACAACAATAACAACAACAACCTTTTTGTTTTTTGGTTGGGGAAGAAACTCTTCAAATACGCCGAAAGATTCAAAGTTTTTGTATACGTGGCTTTTTCAAATTCATTGAAATATATAGATATATAGATACATGTACGATGTATGATGTAGCCAACGACACTAATTGTTCGCTGCAATTGTGATTGAGATACGATTGAGATCTAGACGTTTGTAAGATAATGTTCTGAAGCAAATAATAAACAGTTGTTATTCCATTCTTATACTTTTTGTTATATTCAATTGAACTTTGGCCCAGTTGTGCCATAAACCAATGAGCTGTGTTGCTAGGATTTCTCTCGATTACATCCGGAAAACATACCTGTCAACTCTGACGCATAAGTCGTGAGACTCACGGTTTTTTATTAAGTGTTGCTGTGTACAGGGTAGTCTCGCTTATCCGACTCTCGCTCGCCTTCGTGAACTCGCCGAGAAGAGAGTCTGGCTTCGAAGGTGTGGTTTCACAGTTACCGACTCCATTTTGTGTAGGCGTTACCGTGGAGCTCCAGCAGCCAATCAGCGTCATTATCGAGATTCTACACTATAAAACTAGTTTGCGTGATTTAGCTTTTCAGTGTGACAGTTGTGTCAATAATATAATCAAAGTTCAAAGTTTTTCGAATTGCATCGTATAAACGGGTAAAAGTTCAATGTTATTTGATAAGTTAGCTAAATCCCCGGATAAGAGTCTAATTAATACAATTATCCATGCCTCCAAAATCTACATAATTTCCGTAAGAATGAAAAGTACGGTTTCGATCCAGGCGATGAAGTGTGCGACAAACGGTGGCGCCACACCCCGGAGCCTGGATAATCGAGGGTATGTACTGGGGTATTCGCCAAGGCAGGACCTTAGCCAGCACTGTGAAAATTTCCAATTTACCCGTAATCATTTTAATTTACCAGTTATGCAAAGAAAAATCAGTTACACACGTGTAATAATAATAATAATAATTAATTGGGAGTGTACAAATAAATGTCCGAGATATGCATTTAACGTCGACATTCATGGAGAGACGATACCATCAAAGATGTACTGTACATCGGTGAAGCAGAACATATTGACTGTATTGATCTAAGCCTTCAACCCCAGTTGGTCTAGACCCTTCTCGTCTACTCTGCTATACCCCATCGACTGATATTTTCAGTATATACCTTAGTTGTTTACTGCAAGTCTCATGGCTTCACTGATCCCATGTAGGAAATGTATGATTGACAGTTCACACTCCGGGTCTGATGGCTTCTCTAAATATTAATTTACCCCTTAATAAATATATGTTGCAATGGTACACATCTATCTCTTAAATATACTAATTAATCATAGTCACATATTTTGAGTAATGCTTTCTTATTGATGCTGGGCAGTTCCATTTAATATTTTCATTAGTTGTTCATGTGAATAACTACTTGTCCGCACTAATTTGTGTTTGTGTTTGTGTGTGTGTGTGTGTGTGTGTGTGTGTGTGTGTGTGTGTGTGTGTGTGTGTGTGTGTGTGTGTGTGTGTGTGTGTGTGTGTGTGTGTGTGTGTGTGTGTGTGTGTGTGTGTGTGTGTGTGTGTGTGTGTGTGTGTGTGTGTGTGTGTGTGTGTGTGTGTGTGTGTGTGTGTGTGTGTGTGTGTGTGTGTGTGTGTGTGTGTGTGTGTGTGTGTTTGTGTGTGTGCGTGTGTGAGGGCTACCATTGTCCTAATGTGGTGTAGACACAGAAGCCACCACCTGCAGTGTCCCATTGTTTAGTCAAACTGGAGTATACCTTGCATTACTAAAGCTGTAAACGAGATGGGAGTAGATCAACTGGGGAAACCGATCGAAGATGTAGGCGCCATCTTGAAATATGTGAACGTTCAGTTCAGCCAGGGGTTGCTGTGTACTGGGATATCCGCCAGGGGTTGCTGTGCACTGGGATGTCCGCCAGGGGTTGCTTTGTGCAGAAATCACTTTGGAGGTCAGCCTACAAATGTTGTGCCTACAAATATGCAGTTTAGCCAATTCCAGTGATTTTTATTACGTTTGAAATGTCGCACCTTTGGCCGCGAGATGTTGCAGTATCACGCGGATTTGAAGAGGCGGAGGTATTTTGGCAGTGACATTCCTGAATCAACGGGAGGCGTATTAATATTTGGCAAAAAGCTGCCAATTTTGAGGGTTGTTTGCGAAATGATTAAAAAAGCTGGAGGTTCATGATTGTGACGAAACTTGTCCAGAATATCGATGACATGATGGCGGTGACTGTGAAGAACTGTATTAATATCCAGTTTTCTTATAATCAGACAAAACGTTAGCATGGCCACCTATGCAATAACGCGCCGTGGTCTGCCCAATTTAGTAGCTATCCGTAGAGTACGTTACGCTATATTTTGACGTTTTGATACTCTATCCCCTCGTAACGCTTCGTAATGGTTTCGGTTTACTTGGCTATATTGGTTTTTATTCGGGAATACACGAATAAATAAATAGATTAATTAGTGTTGTAAGAAGTACAACTGATACAGTGGACACACTTCGGGGCAAAGCAATTGGATTATACTAAGCGGCTGATTCTTTTTTTGTTGTTGCGAATTTCTGAGAAAATGTGGAACTTATTTACGTTTAGGTCCTATCTCGACATGGTATTCTCGGTGTTGTAACAGCTGTTTTCAAAACTATTTCAATGTAATGTTTTACAGGTGTACCAATGTAGACAAATGAAGACATTCGTTGCAGCCCTGTGTTAGAAGGCGAGAGTGAGTGGGTGAGGGCGTGGGTGGGTGATTGAGTGAATGAATGAGTGAGTGAGTGAGTGAGTGAGTGAGTGAGTGAGTGAGTGAGTGAGTGAGTGAGTGAGTGAGTGAGTGATTTGCGATTATCATATTGATAATCATAATTATGCTTACATGGTGTAACTGTTACACTGTTTCAAGTACAGTTATCATGTGCTTCTAACCAGATGCACCAACGATTCATCCAGATTTTTAGACATATGGATAACATCGCACACGGATTTCGATCGCTGCAATATATATAATATATATATTCACTTGTGACCTGTCCTTGAGGACGAAACAGCAAATAATTGTGATTAATGACTATTATGATATAATATGAATAAGAATGCACTTATTGATGCTAACAACTGACACACTAATCGCACACTCGCGAGATGACACCAACCTTTGAAATGCGTAACTTTTAGTGACTGAGAGTTCCGAAGAAAGCTCAAATGCGCTACCGAGAGTCATCACCAGGTGGCTTATTAGGTAGGGGTCGTACCAATTCGTTAAAATAGTATTCTTTCATCCATTCATTGACGCGGGATTGTGCACTTTGAAATAGCGAATAGAAGGAATTGACGAACATCAAAACTTAATCCGTAGAGAAAGTTTAACACTTGCGTTCTAACCCAAGCGTCTGCAATCAATCAATGTTCGCGCCTGGAAGAATTAAATCGCATTAACAGAAGTGCATCATTTGAATGAGTATATTGCGAAAAAAATTCACGATACATCATTTGGTGACATGATTCCAAGTATTGTTGCAAATGTAAGATAGGATTTATAATAATTAATGACACTATGTGACAATTTATATTTAAACGTTATACTAAGTCACAATAATAATGAACGATTGATTGTGTTATACGCCAGGAAAGCATTATAATGCGTGTACGTGGCAGTTTGTCAGCGGTGTCATCGTGATAGTTCAACTTCAAGTATGACAAAACCATTTTAAGTAACGTTCGGTTTAGTTTTCCTTTGACGTATAATTATCGACGTCTACACGCTAGCACACAATACGTTGACGGATACATATTTGGCGTAGCAAGTTGACGAGTTGACGGTATCGAAGTGACGAGTAGATAGGGTGTGACGTGTAGTGATAGCGAGTGCAGCGAGCGCGAAAACGAGGTACAATCTGCAAGAATGATTGAGCGAAATCAATCATAAACTACCTGCAATTTAACATAGCCAATCCAAGTGACATTGCATAAACGTGGTATTGTTAATAAGACGGCAAACAGTAACTGAATCAAGTTTGGCCTGTCAGTAGATTCACGGGGTCTAGACAAGAAGTCCCACTAGTTCACGCAGATAGCGCTGCCGGGGAACCAAACTAACTCCACCAGAGGGAGCCAAACACGTGGCAACACTGCCAAACAGAAATAATACAGTCCGTCCGTAACAATGCGGTTGATCCAGCTGATTGCGCTTACCTAGAATGTTCAAAACAAAACCTTGATCTCAATGATTGACAATAATGTAATTAATCTTGGCAATTTTTCATTGTCAGTATGTTAAAAGCCTACGAAATAAATCGTTCGAGATTAATATTATATTACGTAAATCACATACTGATGTTTTATGTATATTTTAAACATGGCTAAATGATTCAATTATCGATAATCTTATAGCAATGCCAGTCTACCAGATATACTTGACACTATAATTTCACTGTGCCGTGATGACAATTAGCTACTCGCAGAGGTCGCGTCGAAAATTCGGTGGAATTCCACCGGCGCAACTTTGATGGATCCAAGTTTCGCAGAACCTGCATCTGACCATCTTCTCATTGCTCTCCTCATCGCATAAGACGCAATACCAGGGATCGCTATCAGAGTCATCGTTTTGATCGCTCTCTTCATTCCGCATTCGCTGTTGCTGACGTTTCGGTCGTTTGAAGGCCTTTGAGGTCGTTTGTTTTTTCTTTTCACTTTTGTGTCCATTGAATTTCATTTTGTGCTTCACAATGGTTGTCTTAGCATTTTACGTTTTACTGGTCAGTTTTTCTTTGCATGGGCTGGAAGTGATGACTTCGGACTTTGTGGTTTTCGCCCGGCCTTTGGACTTAGGAATAGTGGACACCATTGCCGGAGTAACCAATTTGGTGCAACTGGATCGTGTGTGAAGTACCAAGGCGTCGTAGTGTCCGATGTCGTCAACCAGGTTTGTATGGTTCACCACAAGGGTGTTCAATTCGGGGAACTCTTCTCCATACTTTAGAATGGATTCTCCAACAACGACGTGGATTTGTCGTTGTAGGGTGCGGGACGTCGCCAATATTTCGAGTTCCCCAACAATTTCCGTGGGATTGGCCATTGATGCAACTCTGTCCTCAAAGACGTGTAAGAATTTCCACGTGGAATGTCTGCATTTGTTGCCCATTCATCAATATTTTCATACAGCCCAACGTTCTCCACCATATGCGTAATCAGTCTAGATCTCAGTGAGTCAACAAAATTAATTTCCCGAATTCTCATGCGAATGTCTATGATATTCTCGTCACTGTCTCTGTCGGCCTGTTGCAGTTCAGGATCCTGTCCAATTGCAATGGCCGGAAGAAACATCCGCCGTCTGGGTTGGTTGAGATACGTCTGACTGATTTTTAACCATCTGTGTGATTTGTGGATACACGAGGCTCATTGGCAGGCTGACACGTGGCTGCAGGGGCTCGTTGGCGGCTGACACGTGGCTGCACAGGGCTCGTTGGAACGCTGGGCGTCCGTACAACTAGTTGCAGTAGCGTTAGAACGTTGTGGACTGTCGTTATCGGAATATGTGTCAGACGATACGAATCGCTTGGCAGCAGCAAAGTCGGCCTCACTCCATACGTTTCGATCGCCTGGCCAGATGCCCGCACATTCGAACCCATTCAGAGCTGTTGACATTGTAGCGGAACGTACATGTGCTTTCCCGAAAAGTATGTTCACTGCAAACACTGTGACTGATGTTTTCTCTGTACGTAGCCAACACAACAATCATAAGCCTGGTTATAGAAGGACATCAACACTTTATAAAATGTGCGGTCAAGTGGCTGTAATCTGTGAGTTGTGTGGGGAGGGAGTGACAGTATGACTATACCATTTTCCCATGCAAAATCAATGGCTTCAATGTTTCAGTGTGCATGGAATGTCCACCCAGAATGAGTAACCCGGGTTTCTCTTTGTTCCACTTCACATGAGAATGGAAGTGTTTGAGCCAAATGACAAATAGTTCCTTAGTGATCCACCCGGTGTCGCTGTTTAAAGGGGGGGTGAAGCACTTGAACAACCATAGCCCAAACATAATAACATACCATTTACAGTATATATCACCCTTATATGATGGGCGCAACGCCACGGTAATCTTGTAATATCCTTTTTAACTTTGCCATTATCTTCGCTGGGCGGCGCCATATTGCTTTGCGGGGGGCTCAGCGGCAGAGTGGTTTGAGTACGAGCTCCTGGCACCGCGTTCACACAGTAAAAACCTCTCGGAAAAACGGCCGAAACGCATGGAAAATCTAATAAAAAGAAAACTGGTGTGCACTGGATGGCTCCTGGATATATCAACTAGTACTACAAATGCAAGGAAAAAACTTTTGATCGACTTCCCAGGAAGAATTTGCAGCGGAAAATGTGGTTGCAAATGCGGAAATTGCCGTGTCCGCCAGCCGCAGGCTCTGCGAGTGAGCACTTGTCCGATGCAGATAACAAGACAAAAGACTGTGATGAGCATGGACAGACGGTGAGCATCAAGATGTCATTCTTAGTCAAATATACCGTTCCATCTTAGATCTTTTTTTTCGCATATGACCATGCATCTACAGACTATTCTGCGACAAGGAAACGTCAGATATCAGAGGGCAGAGCGATGCGTAGGAAGCGACGAGCCGAAACCAGGTTAGTAAATTGGATTACCGTTACCATTGTGACTTATCACTACGATTACAATATAGTTCCACCCCAATAAGCACAGCTGTGCTTCAACGTCAGCATATATATGACCCACAGTAAATCGAAATGTATGAATACAATAAAGTGCGAGTAAGTTTTAATAGTTTGATATAATTACGAGTGTTTTCCAATCCGCCGATTTATATTCGACGTGATCATACGACTGATACGTACCGTCAACACGTGGCCGTACTCAGAACAATAACAATAACTCAGTAAGTGCTACAGTATATACTGCAACCTTATAACATGGGCCATGGCGTATGTACTAGGCAAAATTATTCAAGAAAATAATTTGATATTATTTATTGACAGTCATAATAAGTATCATACTCATGTGTTCTAAATGCCTAGAGAGCAAGCAGCAAGCGTAAGGCTAAGCCTGGGGGGGGGTTAGATGCATGGGAGAAACACGACCAAAAGACAGTATAGACTATAGTGCAACAGAAGCCTACTGTTGCTGTTTACATTTCATATTCTTTATGGAAATATTTAAAATGTACAAATACTTTCATTGTGATTAAGTGCAAATGCAGTTACAAAAACTGTTTAAAAGTATTTAAATATTTAAGTAAAATGCATTTCACCCATGCAATGTCTAGCTAGCTGGAAAGGAAACTTACTAAGGCATCGTCATCTACCCAGTTGAACACTGTCAGATTACATGTCTGCTTTCTATAATGACACTTTACAATTTCTGTCTGAATTCTTGTGACTTGACAATAAGGCAAAATTATATAAAATTAATTTTCTTTATTGATCAGATTAAACCCCACATGTAATAACCGGAAGTTCATAGAGATGTATTAATTACATTTTATTCTAAGTCGACTGATAACACTGTAATGAATACCGTGGGTGGAGGGGGCAACTGTCGGCAACCCACAATAGTATTAGTACAAGCTATACATATGAAGGAAATATATCAGGCATGGGGTCAATTCTGTTTTGTCCATTCCAAAAAATCAGTTCTAATTCCGCCTTGCAAAAAATCAATTCCAAAACGTTAAAATCCTAGGCTAAAGAAAAATTCAAATCCAATTCGTTTTAACACAGTTTTATTTGTCACGTGTGCACAATCATATTTAATTAGATATGATTAAAAAATTATTGTTCGTTAAATGCACACACACATATATATATATATCAGGTTTGCCATATAAAAAACTTTAAAATGGCATCCAGCCATTTCATATGTACATTCTGCTGCGACACCTCTCCTGGATTTTTGCTAACAAAACCAGACATTTTGGACAGCCCTGGACAGTTGGGTCATTAATCTGAGTTTTGAACAGTTTCCCCTGTTTATATCGGGTCCAGGTCATTTGCCCCCCTTCCGGACATTTGCCCCTTTGTCACTTGCCCCCCAGACATTAGCCCCTTGCCTTATTAAAAATCTGGACAATTGCCCCCTGTCTATAGCTTCTGGATTATTTGTAAGTTATTTTAAGAAATGTTTTTTTAACTTATATTGTTTTATTTCTGAACATGAATTCAATATATATATTACCCTAATTGCAATTAATGTTCTTTGTGCAAGATCAGCCAAGTAAATTACTTTATGTAGTTGGAGATGATCCTGTAATCAAAGGATTATCTTTATTGCAATTGTGGAAGAAGCCAGTGACATTAGGACCTGGACATGTTAGGACAATTGAGGATATTTGAAAGAAGCCATCTCAACAAGGTTTCTTTTGAATTGCATTTACCATGGAGAGTTGGAGTGAATCCATTTTCCTATAAAACTGGATGCACAAGCCAGAGTTGTCAGAATTCACTTATAACTTCACCATGGAAATTACTACTAGCATTTGAGGAGGTCATGTTTTGAGTGTCATTCCTACACCAAGAAGGGGGACCAACAAGATTACTCTTCATTGGGAGTGAAGCCAGCGTCGATCCTGATCATGCAAGGGTGCTGTGGTCACTGATCTGATCTCCAGATCCAGAATGTGATCAACAAGACTGCCTGCAATCATGATGGTGACACGGCACAGATAGAAGCTGCCAAGGTCCGCGAGGACCTGAAAACTAAAGCAGCTAATACCAGGGGCACTCCAAACCAGCTGATCTCTGACTCGTTACTGTCCACCACTGTTTGTGGAAGCATCACCCCAAGAACCCATCTTCCACCACTGATCTGACTATCAATGATACCTGGAAAACATCTGGTGACAAGATCATCTCATACACACTCCAGGGGATAGGCCATTGCATTAGGCTAAAGTGACTTTGACTTGTCATTGAATGTTATGTTATTGTAGTAATAATGATAAAACTGCAAACTAATTTTCACTTGTCAACTATCATGGAAAAAAGGGGCAGATGTCCGGGGGGGGGAGCAAATATACTAGGAGGCGGATTTATATCGCTATCAGTTGTGGTATCATTGATATTTCATCAAATTTACTGGAAAGTTTGAGTCTTCAACATCCTAATCTCCAACATGTATTCTACATGGGGACATTTTTAATTACTACAAAGGGCAAACCCTACAGCCACATGTAACAGCATTGTACAGGTGACCAGTGACATGTTTAGTATGGGAAACTTGTGGGCTGAACATTAGGCTTGGATAAACAAGGGGCTGCATTCAAGTGGGGCAGGCTTCCTCTCTCACACAAAGGGAATGAGCAGGCAGGTGCCCTTAATTGGCAATCTCTGTAAATAAACCTTCTACACTGAGAAAGAAAATGAGGCCTGAATGGTCTGATTTTGGTTTTACTGTCTGTTACAGTAACTTAATATTTCTTTTTGATGCAAATGCTTGATTATATTGTTCTTGGTCACAATGTTTCAATACCAGAGTAGACAGTGTCTATGCTGTAATGTTGACAACTTCCTGGCTGTTACCAGATTCAGGGTGACATGCTAATAGAAGACAAATATGATTTTAAAAGTAATATAAGTAAATATCAGGGTAAATATTAACAGTATCAAGTCAATAATTCCAACAAAATCAATTCCAATTCCCAAAAAATAAATTTTGGAAAAACAAATTCAATAAAAAAATTTTTTTTGTAGTCAATTCCAATTCCGGAACTGGAATTGAGGGTCAGTTCCAATTCCGGAATGGAATTGACCACATGCCTGAAGTATAATCATGACAATATCTTGTCTCTGTGTACTACAGCAACAGTCATGAACAGTATAATTGAATTGAAACAAGCTTATGTCTGTGGGGCTTTTGTCGGGAGGGGCTTTTGTCCATGCACCATACTATCTAGCAGATGCTTTCAGTATAATACCTAATAATTATATATATATTTACATATATACATACATATATACATACATATATACATACATATATATATATATATATATATATATATATATATATATATACGTATGTGTGTGTGTGTGCATGCAGCATTTATAAGGTAAAGATGTCACAAGCATAGATCTGCATTTGGTCCAATAACAATATTCATGCATTATGTTATCTAAATCGAGTGTCAGATATAAAATAAGGAACCCCATGGAAAGTGTACCTATGGGTCCATATTTTGTTATGGAATTTGGACCCCTTATAGAATTTTGACCTCCCTGGCCCATTGAAAACAGTGCAATGTTGATTAGATAATATAATGCACTTTGGAGCTAGGATGCTACAATTTTGGTTACATGCGTTTGGTTATGTTACCAGTGGCATTAGTCAAACTGACCAAACAGATTCATTAAAAACATTAAGAGATCAGTGAAAGACCCATTGGTTGAATTAACATGGCTCCATAGGGAAAATGCTTTTCCCTGTGGTTGATTACTTTATACATTCTATATGACACTGGCACTCTTATATTCTAAAAATAATATATACAAGAGAAAGTTTCTCACATTGTGATTCATTTTTATTATGCAAAAGATGAATTTTGTAAAATGTTCAAGTCACTGTATGTGTAATCTTTTCAGATGAAGGATTCACCATTGGTTCATACAAGTACAGGTACTAGTTTTGAAGCATCCAGCGCTACGGGTGATGCCGTCAATCTTTACATTACGGATGTCACCTTTAGTGCCATCACTGCTACTACTGCTGTGGCACAACATACAACTGATGCTGAAACGCAAATCGATCCGGTAACGATATTTCAAGTGCGACACTTCGCGAATGCTGCTGTAGTCATGGATGACATTATTGCACCAATGAACGTTGATCGTGACTACTCCTATGTGAAGCTTCCATCAGATTCAGTGAGAATAAAGACATTGGTGCAGATGATGCACACTATGTGATAACAGCGACATAACCGAGGGTGACTCAAGCAGCTCCGACACCTATGAGAAAGAGAAGAAGTTTGTCATTCGTGAGAAAAACATATGTCACTTTTCTGCACCTGCCACACACCAAACAGCCATAAACTGTGACACAGGTTGTACTCATGTCTGATCTATCAGCCAAGGTCTTTCGGATACTGGGGTGTCTGTCAGGAAAGTGTGCTGATTTCTACCCCTGGATGAGTGAAAGGTGAATTGAATATGTTAGGTGTACATGTACTATCAGTCAGAATAAGTAGTGTATTGGTGTATATTTAGTGCCAGTAGTGTATTGGAACAGATGGTTGGTGTGCAAGTACTATCAGTCAGAACAAGTAGTGTATTGATACATATGATTGGTGTACATGTACTGTCAGTACAAGTAGTGTATTTGGTAGAGAATGAGACGCTTGGTTTACATTTGCTGTCAGTAGGAACAAGTAGTAGATTCAGTCAGAACAAGTAGTATATTGGATACACATGATTGGTGTACATTTACTGTCAGAAGAAGTAGTGAAATGGTGCAGATTTCAGAATGAGATCATTGGTGTACATTTACTGTTGGTAGGAACAAGTAGTGTATTGGTATGCATGATTGGTGTACGTTTACTGTCAGTCAGAACAAGTAATATTGTTACACATGATTGGTGTACATTTACTGTCCAATCAAAACAAGTAGTCTATTGCCATTGGTACAGATGATGATGGTGAAACAGTTAAAATGCCTTGGCTTTATAAAGATTAATTATTTCCTAAGCTAAACTACCAGTATATTTGATAATGTTGTGGCATAATAATGATGTGTGTAACTGTGATATCCATGTTCCAGGTTGTATTTCCCGGTGGTAAGAAGTCACTGTTTTTAGTCAAGCCTTATTTCTTTGGTAATTGTTTTTCTATGTGAATAAACTGTTGATATATTTTATGTTGGTCTCAATATAAATGAAATTGTGTGTAGTGACATGCAAGATGCTGCAGGTAACATTTTTGTTGACAGAAATGGGATATGGATAAGAAGGCATTCACATCATTCAGTTATTAATATTTTAGTGGGAATTTTTGTAGTTTTCCAGGTTGTTTTTCGACCTGCTGCATACTGTGGGTGCCTCACAATTTGTCTATATCAGATTATCAGTACACTAACCTGTGTCAAGTCAATCTCCATAGCTAAACTTTCCATCAATTCAATTTGGTTCAGAATAGACATCACAGATCCTTCCCACATCGCAGGATGGGATTACTTGTCTTGCCTTTCCTGAGCCTGAAATATAATTAGTCATGGTTAGTTGATAGCACTAATTCCATAATTACCATAATAGTTGCAAAACTGTGAACATTACATACTGTCAGTAGTTAATTATTGTTATTTAAATGATTACATTGCACCAAACAACAAGGTGTGGTGTGCTACAGAGAGGGGTGATTACAAGTACGAATATTAACGTAATCATGATTACAGTAATTACTGCAATCACAATTACTAATGTAGTCATGATTACAATCATTATTACAATCACGATTACGGTAACATTTAAGAATATATATATATTCACATAATGAATTAAATAAACCCTCATGTTATTATTGTCATCAATGTTATTCAACAACAAATCAAACCCAATATTAAAATACAGTCACGGTACACTTCATTAGATTACAAAATAAAGAGAAAAGCCTGCTTGCATTGCCATTGTAGTTCGGACCTCGCCCTCGGGCTAGGTAAAAGAAATATGCAGAAAAAATATGATTATTAAAATGGCAATGATTCGATAACAATTGAATTACTGACCTGCTAGCTATAGGGCGAATCGATGAGTCGGCACGCAAATCATGCAATGACAGCAGACCAACATCTAGCACCGCTTTGTTTGTGCATATCACTACAAAATCATCGTCTTCGCACGGTGATGCAAGCACCAACGCGGTCGGGCACACGGTGACGGTGATGCATAGCCATAGCCTAGCCCTAGGCATGGTAGCTTCCTCGGCGCAGCATAATGACTCAACGTAAACGTGCGCAGACATCGGGACGCAATTTCCACAGGTTCACCACATCACATTACCTAGTCAGGAATCGTTGACCGTCAAAGCGCTGTTGTAATTTTTCCTGAATCCAACGTCAACAAAGCCAAAGGCGAAGCCGACCTGGAGTCTAGAGCGTGACTCGCACACTCGGTGACATTTTACGACTGTCAACGGTTGTTTCCGTGTGGCCTGTCGAACTAGACTCTTCGTCTGTGGTTTCCATTTCTCCAAAGATAGACAACTATTACGGAAGTTCAGTAAACCACTAATCGCTAGTAGCAGATCTGGTAAAACTGTCCCAAGCGATGCATCCATCTTGTCAACAAGTAAAAAATAGTTCCGGTATTCCGTTATCGCATATTCTCGTTGGTTAGCATCTCGTGTGTTCGAGAAGTGCGGCGTTTTCCACGATTTTGTGCGTGTTTTGTTGTAATTTCTTTAACTTTTTTTATTTGGAACGAACAAAAACGCTATTTTGTTGACGTGTGTAAACACTTGTATATATAACAGAGACCCATATCTTTTTTTTCGCTCCAGAATGCCTATTTACGAAATAAATCGCAAAAAATCGAAAATTTACATTGATTAGATATACGCGACTCAAACCACTCGTTTCGACAACAAAATGGCGATACGCAGTGATGTATTTTGTCGATTTTTGTCTCGAACAAAATCAGTTTTTCAGTTTATCTCATAAATTAGCAGGTATCTGTCACCATTAATGCATAGTTAGATAATATATATTTAAATATACGGCATAACACAAAATTGCTTCAGTTCCCCTTTAAGACAACGCTGCAAGGGATTTCCCCGGGTCGAAGGGCCTCGATCATTCTTTTGCTTTTGAAAATAAGGGTGGCACGAAGTTGCCGGCTGCCCCCATACAGCATACCACAGTGGTGGTAACTTCACGTTCCCCACTCGTGAGTGAACCGATCTGTATTTTTACACGCTCACCAACGACACGGCCTGGTTTCTGTACGGTTGTAATACCTGACCCATCCATGTTGTAAATGTTATTTGCGTCTAAATCGTGTTTTTCTATCAGCGTTTCAAGCTTATCATAGAATTATCCGACATTCTTTCGATTGAAGCCGTTGACCCTGGCTACAGACGTCGCTTCAGCCTGGCGGAAGGACAGTTCTGGGTGTCTTTGCATAAAACAGCGGTACCAGTGTGTGCTGACTCCTTTTCATTGTTGAAACAATGCTTCAAATCGTTTTTCTACGCCAATTTAGTTTCATGAGATCATTCTTGGTGAGGCCGATCATTATGTTTTATAATTCCAATATATGCTTCACCAACATGTTTTCAATTTCAATTGGTAATGTGCATGGCCTTCCGAATGATTGTGTGCTACCGTTGGCATACTTACTTGCATTGTCTACGTGACTCTTTAGTTTTGCTTTTGGCACCCCATATGTCCTACTCAAGTTATTAAGCCCAGCATCGCCGTTTCTGTAAGCTGTTACGGCACGTTCTAGGCTTTCTTCACTCCACTGACCGTATTTTTCTTAAAATACCGCAAGAGCCACGATTAATCACCCAGAGTAATGGATTCGAATTTTTCATTTAAAACATCTGAATACCCTGCATGCAAGTACTATTTACAGAGGCATAACTACCGTGGACTAACTTGTGATGTGAAGAATGTAGTAATTTAAATTGGTCGGATCTCCGATCACCCATGTCATTTTGTCTGTTTTATTTCGACATTGTACGCATATTGGACCAGTGTGTCTTATATTGGATCGCTGGTCCAACATAATGTTCTTCCCATCGGTCCAATATCGGGCCGAGGTCGGATTAACTTATGTCCATTTTTCCGACTTCGCGGCCACAGTACACAAAGCATATATAAAGTCGTATTATCATCCCAGTGGACCAGGCCTATATGTTCCACCATTACAAACAAGTGAAGCCAATGGAAAATTACAACAGGAGTTGTAAAATCAATATTTTCTTAACTTCTTTCGCAGTTTCCGCCATTGCTGACCCGATCATTGGTTATGTGACTCGGGAAGAATCCGCTAGGTGTCAACTGTGTATACTGTTTCAATAGGGGGCTGAGATACGGAGGCGGTCCAATTTGAATGCCGGTCCAATATAGGTACGCTTCCCCTACATCTCGGGAACAACTCTGTAAAGGTGCTAACACAGAAAGGACCTGAAGCGTTGTAAACAACACACTTCGGTTCTGAGCTTGCAGTTTGTGAAATGGACCACCATCGGACCCACTTAAAACTCCATTTAGCCTATCGCAAATCCGATTCGTTGACGTCAGATATGTAGTAATCAAATTGACACTGTGAAAGCGCGGCTGAATATAACCAACATTTGACGTATCCATTCGTCTTGCTCCTTGTTTTTCGAAATGCGTGGTATGTTTCTATCTTCAAGCGCTGAGATTTTTAAACGGAGAGCCATCATAAATGTCTTGCCTCTGGCAGGTAATTGCAATGTCGCGTTTTTTATTTTAATTACATTTTTTTTATTTTTTTTATTTTAATTTTTAATTTTTTTATTTTGCAATCTATTATATTACTCTCGTTTGTTTTCAACTGTTTTTAGTATTACGATTGGGATATGTAATGTTTAGTTCCGTGTGTTATTGGGTGCATGAGTGTATGTTTGTGCTAACGCCACAACACTACGAATTCCTTGTACTTGCTACTAGGTAATAAAACGTATCTTATATTATCTTATATTATCTTATATGTGGTGAAAGTCAAGCCCTCGTGTTTCGACCAACAGGCACCACAGCCCACAATACAACAATTCTGACCTCCCATTTCGCGAATAATATGACGTGTTGAGGCGGCTATATAACCAGTTGTATGCCGGTTGCTAACCGGATGCGCTACCCGGATGTAGTAACCGGATACTGAAGGTGCCCCTATGAGTCGGTTAATGCGCAGTTAACATAGCAGAGGGACAATTTGAGCTGTCGGTCCAGGGATAGGTCTATGTTTGAATAAGTCGCCTATGATAGGCTTACAATAATAGCATGACTAACGGGGACGACACATTTAGAACACGGACATTTCCGGTTTTCAATGATATGCAACATTAAAGAGTACCGCATCAACAACGCACGTGGCGGCGCGCTCAAATCGTGCTAATTTTGTCAATCGGGTGGTTTTGTGAGAGCGGGTCACACATAATAAATCGTCTTTGACTACAAGTGCGAACATGTGCAAGTTCGCGAGTTGGCGAAGGACTTTGAAATGCTATCCTGTCCATTAGTAGGTTCATGTGTCAGCCGTTGTATTAAGACGACCCTGCACGACAGCGGTGTTTATAGAACTACTTCGTGACTAGTTGTAATAGTTTGTTCGAGGGGATAAACAAACATCACATGTAAACGTTAATACACATGCAAAAGATTAGCTGATCCATATAATAAATCGTCTGTGAGTACAGACCCGGATATGACAACATGAATTACACGAACTCATACGAAAGACGCTATAAAAACCCGCCGCCGGAAAGAGTCAGTAGATAATACTAGATATCGCACCTTTCTCTCGCGGCTCGTATCGGGAAACGATCATGTGAGTAGGCATAGACAGAGCGAGACAGACCACAGTTACACGATGACATGCAGATATACAGACATGCAATTTAGTTTTATTCAACCAACAAGGTTAAAGAAGCGTAGGAATTACGAAGGTGACATTCAGGAAACACCGGCATACGTTATAATATTTTGCAAAAAGTGCCACTTTTCATGGCTAGCATGTTTGCGAAAGGATTAAAAGTTAAACAGTGTGATTTCGATCAAACTCTTTCAGCACGTTTGGAACATCGTGTAAACATTGGGGGCCTGGTGCAGCTAGGCATGCCAAAAACCTGTGGAGTTAAAAAACACTTCAATGGGCGTCAAACTGAAAATTACACACTTGCTTGTTTTCTTATAAGTACAAAGTCTGGTCGTTTGTTGAAATTGCATTGTAAAATCATATAATAATAATTATGTTGTAAATTATATATATGTTATTGTAAAGTCATGCACTATACTGTAAACTATATCGATATTCTAATATCCTGGCCGACCAAATGTATCGTAATGAACCAATATGTTTTCATATAGTTTGACCGTTATCTGTTTAATTTGAATGTTTCGACTCGAAAATCATGTTTACATTGCAGGCTGAACGGCCAAGTCGCTACACATCAACTTATAATGGTCAAATTAAATTATTATCGAGATATTTTGGAAATATGGTATGTCCTCCAAATATAACTTTACAGCGTCAATGCTTTAATATTGAATTTCAACACGTCGCGCGTATTTGACTAAGTAGTTACACCAGTGCTCTTCTTCGGTGTAGCGTAGATATATAATTAGTCAACATAATATGAAGTACTTAGTACATATTCTGTCAATGTACGACTTGACACCAACTACGTAGGTTTATTTTACAGGTGGCGTCGTCAGGCATCCGTCCTCATTGTCAGCTTCGTTGTCGCCGTCGGATTCTTTTATGAAACCGATGCTAACGTCGTCGAGAGATTTAAACGCTTAGCCTCAGGTGAGACATTGAAACACGTGTTAAACGTTGCGTCAGTGTATTTGTATATAGATGCTTCATTGGAATGTGTAGGTCAATGACATTAATGTCAAACTACAAAGACGTAGAAATTATAAAACTATGCAATATACAAACAATTGCAGGTAATTTAAAAATGACAATAACTCTTTCTATGGTTAAGTAAATAATAGACATAAAGTTCGCTATCAAGTGGGATCCCTGGATAATAACATTGAAAACATTATAGCAGAAGGGTTTCAATTAGCAAAGGTCCTGAGTAATATTTTAGCAAGGGAGGAGCTCAAATTTGGATCGTCTCTCGACAGATTTAAGAGTGTTGGTCAAGCATTATGTTTTAAGAGTATTGGGCAAGCATTACCAACATATTACTATTACATATAATTACCACAAAAGCACCTTATGTATACATGGTAAGTTTTATTTAACTAATCTACAAAAAAAAAACCAACAAGTCACGTTATCGAATAGCTGTCATTCAGTCAGTTACGACGCAATTACAGCATAAACAGGCGAGACAGACCGCAGCCGCAAAGAAAACAGGGAATCAATCAGAGTTGGACGCGGTTATAACATAAATAAGAAATACAGACAACATGTACACAACAAGAAACAGCATGATATCAATCTATCATTCACTGACGCATAGCCAGTTGAAGCATTTAAAAAAAATAGCGGTGTACTAACGGTTATAAATAACACGGTCATCAAACACCGATCACGTCATATTTTCTGAGAGAGAGAGAGAGAGAGAGAGAGAGAGAGAGAGAGAGAGAGAGAGAGACATGACTGTAGGTGGTGTAGTGTGAGTATTGCTGAACTAAGACAGTGACATGACTGTCGGTGGTGTAGTGTGAGTATTGTTGAACTGAGAGAATGACATGACTGTCGGTGGTGTAGTGTGAGTATTGTTGAACTGAGAGAGTGACATGACTGTCGGTGGTGTAGTGTGTGAGTATTGTTGAACTGAGAGAGTGACATGACTGTCGGTGGTGTAGTGTGTGAGTATTGTTGAACTGAGAGAGTGACATGACTGTCGGTGGTGTAGTGTGAGTATTGTTGAACTGAGAGAGTGACATGACTGTCGGTGGTGTAGTGTGTGAGTATTGTTGAACTGAGAGAGTGACATGAATGTCGGTGGTGTAGTGTGTGAGTATTGTTGAACTGAGAGAGTGACATGACTGTCGGTGGTGTAGTGTGAGTATTGTTGAACTGAGAGAGTGACATGACTGTAGGTGGTGTAGTGTGAGTATTGCTGAACTAAGACAGTGACATGACTGTCGGTGGTGTAGTGTGAGTATTGTTGAACTGAGAGAATGACATGACTGTCGGTGGTGTAGTGTGAGTATTGTTGAACTGAGAGAGTGACATGACTGTCGGTGGTGTAGTGTGTGAATATTGTTGAACTGAGAGAGTGACATGGCTGTAGGTGGTGTAGTGTGAGTATTGTTGAACTGAGAGAGTGACATGACTGTCGGTGGTGTAGTGTGAGTATTGTTGAAATGAGAGAGTGACATGACTGTAGGTGGTGTAGTGTGAGTATTGTTGAACTGAGAGAGTGACATGACTGTCGGTGGTGTAGTGTGTGAGTATTGTTGAACTGAGAGAGCGTATCCCCCAGTACAGGGTTAAAATACATAATCACTCCACTACATAGTCACTACACTCCCAGTACACAGCTAGAATACATAGTCACTACACCCTCAGTACACAGCTAGAACACATAGTCACTACACCTCCAGTACACAGCTAGAATACATAGTCACTACACCCCCACTACACATGTGGAATACATAGTCACTACACCCCCAGTACACACGTAGAATAAACAGTCACCAATACACAGCTAGAATACATAGTTATTGCATCCATAATACATAGCTAGAATACATAGTCACGGTACCCTCAGTACACAGCTAAAATATGTAGTCGCTACACCCCCAGTGCACAGTTAGAATCTAATTATAGCCCTACTGGCTTCGCTAGCCAACCCTAACTGGCACCGTAATGTCCTACCTGGCGAAACCGATAGGAGGGCGCCACCTTAACCGCTCCATTATGCTTAGAAAAGATTGTGTTTTGACTCTCACATCATATGACATTTGACACCGTTAATATTGTCCTTTGACCTAGTTCAATTGACATTGGCCCTAATTTAAATTTAATTTAAATTTAATTTAAATTTAATTTAAATTAAACTAACATCCCAAATTCTTCAATTACATTAAATTAACAATTAACTGTGTATATCATAGGAAGAACATTTTACTTGAGGTGCAGTGACTACGTATTCTAGCAGTTTACTTGAGGTGCAGTTACTGTGTATTCTAGCTGTTTACGTGAGATGTAGTGACTATGTATTCTAGCTGTTTACTTGAGGTGCAGTGACTATGTATTCTAGCTGTTTACGTGAGGTGTAGTGACTATGTATTCTAGCTGTTTACTTGAGGTGCAGTGACTATGTATTCTAGCTGTTTACTTGAGGTGTAGTGACTATGTATTCTAGCTGTTTACTTGAGGTGCAGTGACTATGTATTCTAGCTGTTTACTTGAGATGCAGTGACTACATATTCTAGCTGTTTACTTGAGGTGCAGTGACTATGTATTCTAGCTGTTTACTTGAGGTGCAGTGACTATGTATTCTAGCTGTTTACTTGAGGTGTAGTGACTATGTATTCTAGCTGTTTACTTGAGGTGTAGTGACTATGTATTCTAGCTGTTTACTTGAGATGCAGTGACTACGTATTCTAGCAGTTTACTTGAGGTGCAGTGACTATGTATTCTAGCTGTTTACTTGAGGTGTAGTGACTATGTATTCTAGCTGTTTACTTGAGGTGCAGTGACTATGTATTCTAGCTGTTTACTTGAGGTGCAGTGACTATGTATTCTAGCGGTTTACTTGAGATGCAGTGACTACGTATTCTAGCAGTTTACTTGAGGTGCAGTTACTATGTATTCTGGCTGTTTACTTGAGGAGTAGTGACTATGTATTCTAGCTGTTTACTTGAGGTGCAGAGATTGCGTATTTTAGCTGTTTACTTGAGGTGCAGTGACTGTGTATTCTGGCTGTTTACTTGAGATGCAGTGACTACGTATTCTAGCAGTTTACTTGAGGTGCAGTGACTATGCATTCTAGCTGTTTACTTGAGGTGCAGTTACTGTGTATTCTAGCTGTTTACTTGAGATGCAGTGACTGTGTATTCTGGCTGTTTATTTGAGATGCAGTGACTACGTATTTTAGCTGTTTACTTGAGGTACAGTGACTATTTATTCTAGCAGTTTATTTGAGGTGCAGTTACTGTGTATTCTAGCTGTTTACTTGAGGTGCAGTGACTGTGTATTCTGGCTGTTTACTTGAGGTGCAGTGACTGTGTATTCTGGCTGGTTACTTGAGGTGTAGTGACTATGTGTTCTAGCTGTTTACTTGAGGTGTAATGATTGTGTATTCTAGCTGTTTACTTGAGGTGTAGTGACTATGTATTCTAGCTGTTTACTTGAGGTGCAGTGATTGCGTATTTTAGCTGTTTACTTGAGGTGCAGTGATTGTGTATTCTAGCTGTTTACTTGAGGTGTAGTGACTATGTATTCTAGCTGTTTACTTGAGATGCAGTGACTACGTATTCTAGCAGTTTACTTGAGGTGCAGTTACTGTGTATTCTAGCTGTTTACTTGAGGTGTAGTGACTATGTATTCTAGCTGTTTACTTGAGGTGCAGTGATTGCGTATTTTAGCTGTTTACTTGAGGTGCAGTGACTGTGTATTCTGGCTGTTTACTTGAGATGCAGTGACTACATATTCTAGCAGTTTACTTGAGGTGCAGTGACTATGTATTCTAGCAGTTTACTTGAGGTGCAGTTACTGTGTATTCTAGCTGTTTACTTGAGGTGTAGTGACTATGTATTCTAGCTGTTTACTTGAGGTGCAGTGATTGCGTATTCTAGCTGTTTACTTGAGGTGCAGTGACTGTGTATTCTGGCTGTTTACTTGAGGTGCAGTGACTGTGTATTCTGGCTGTTTACTTGAGATGCAGTGACTACATATTCTAGCAGTTTACTTGAGGTGCAGTGACTATGTATTCTAGCTGTTTACTTGAGGTGCAGTTACTGTGTATTCTAGCTGTTTACTTGAGGTGTAATGACTATGTATTCTAGCTGTTTACTTGAGGTGCAGTGACTGTGTAGGAAAAAGGTGTATTACGCGGAAAAGGTGTGTAATCGCGCGCGCCCCTGCGCCCCCTGGCGACTGTACCATTACTCTATGGTGGGGGTGGTGAGGTGTGGGAACCAGAAGATAATGGCTACACTCGACTCACTACTACTCTATGGAGCTTGTCCATATGTAGAGGGGAGTCACTAGCGAGAATACAACACCAAGCGTGCATGGGGGTAGTCAGATGGCTATACTCCTCTCATTACTCTATGGTGGGGTTGGTGAGGTGTGGGAACTAGAAGGTAATATGTGTGCGCTTGAGCTGCCACAGGGTAATTGTGTCGCCCTATTATTGACATTATTTTACGTTTTTAAGCTATACCATACTTTAATTTTAAATCTTGTGTGACTGTGAAGGTATGTGGACCACAGTGAAGGCAAAGTTACAGCCTAGACGTTTGTGTTTAGTTGAATTTTAGCCATTTAAAGAGATACCGCTAGTGTACTATTTGCAGCGCTATGGTTAATGAACTGTGACCGTCGCCATGGCGACGGTCACAGTTGGCATACAAAAGCCAACAACTACGCCAACTGTGTCAGCGGTCAACGAAATCGTTAATGCGTGTCACCAAGGCAGTGTACTACGACCTAAAACAACTGGGCATCAGTCATGCAACACCGACTCACAGAGGGACCACTGGCGGTCTGTGTCAACGAGCGATTAAGCCAATTCCTGTTGTGGTAACAACGGCCAAGATCTCTCGGTCCACCGGGTTAACATGTAACAACACCCTCCCCACAGACGCACCAAGCAGCAACAACACCCTCCCCACAGACGCACCAAGCAGCAACAACACCCTCCCCACAGACGCTCCAAGCAGCAACAACACCCTCCCCACAGACGCACCAAGCAGCAACAACACCCTCCCCACAGACGCTCCAAGCAGCAACAACACCCTCCCCACAGACGCACCAAGCAGCAACAACACCCTCCCCACAGACGCACCAAGCAGCAACAACACCCTCCCCACAGACGCACCAAGCAGCAACAACACCCTCCCCACAGACGCACCAAGCAGCAACAACACCCTCCCCACAGACGCACCAAGCAGCAACAACACCCTCCCCACAGACGCACCAAGCAGCAACAACACCCTCCCCACAGACGCACCAAGCAGCAACAACACCCTCCCCACAGACGCACCAAGCAGCAACAACACCCTCCCCACAGACGCACCAAGCAGCAACAACACCCTCCCCACAGACGCACCAAGCAGCAACAACACCCTCCCCACAGACGCACCAAGCAGCAACAACACCCTCCCCACAGACGCACCAAGCAGCAACAACACCCTCCCCACAGACGCTCCAAGCAGCAACAACACCCTCCCCACAGACGCACCAAGCAGCAACAATACCCTCCACACAGACGCACCAAGCAGCAACAACACCCTCCCCACAGACGCTCCAAGCAGCAACAACACCCTCCCCACAGACGCACCAAGCAGCAACAACACCCTCCCCACAGACGCACCAAGCAGCAACAACACCCTCCCCACAGACGCACCAAGCAGCAACAACACCCTCCCCACAGACGCACCAAGCAGCAACAACACCCTCCCCACAGACGCACCAAGCAGCAACAACACCCTCCCCACAGACGCACCAAGCAGCAACAACACCCTCCCCACAGACGCACCAAGCAGCAACAACACCCTCCCCACAGACGCACCAAGCAGCAACAACACCCTCCCCACAGACGCACCAAGCAGCAACAACACCCTCCCCACAGACGCACCAAGCAGCAACAACACCCTCCCCACAGACGCACCAAGCAGCAACAACACCCTCCCCACAGACGCACCAAGCAGCAACAACACCCTCCCCACAGACGCATCAAGCAGCAACAACACCCTCCCCACAGACGCACCAAGCAGCAACAACACCCTCCCCACAGACGCTCCAAGCAGCAACAACACCCTCCCCACAGACGCACCAAGCAGCAACAACACCCTCCCCACAGACGCACCAAGCAGCAACAACACCCTCCCCACAGACGCACCAAGCAGCAACATGAACAATCTCACACATATTATTTGCAATACCGATTTGCTGAGGTCTGCAGATAAAACAGTGAACACAAAATTTGCTTTAATTAACACCCGATCCGTCCGAAATAAGGCAGACTTTATGAAAGACTACATTGTTGAACATCACATAAACATCGTCGCACTGACAGAGACCTGGCTCTCACATGATGACAAAGCGGAAATCAACGTGCTGACAGCGGGCGGCTACAGGAGCCGTCGCTGTGGTGGGGTCGGACGCCTATTCAAGTCAACCTTTAACATGATTTCCGAAACTCCGTTAACGACTGACACCTTTGAAGGCCTGAGCGTTGCACTCCAGTGTCCGGAAACAAACAGCAACGTTCGTGTATATGTCATTTACCGTCCACCGTCGTCATCGCTGTCCCGTGACTTCTTGGTTGATTTGGGTGCTACTCTTAGTTCAGCCGCAACACACACGATTGAATCAATCATATGTGGTGACTTTAATGTTCATTACGGTAACATCAACTCAATCGGCGCGATGAATCTCGCTACTCTCATAGACAATGCCGGTTTTGTCCAGCACGTGACTAGTGCGACGCACGTGAGTGGAAACACGCTTGATCTACTGATTACATCTATGTAGTAGAGGATGTTATCTCTGATGTCATTAGGATCCTCCTGGTCAAGATATACCATCATTTTCTCCATGGCGTTAACTTCGTCGTCATCATCCTGCAGATTGGGTGGGGGTTGAAACTGCTGAAGTCGTTTCCAATGGATTTCAAAGAGTGGCTCACACAGGGATTCCTCAAAGTCGGTGCAGTTTCCAATGCTGGACGGCGAAATGATGTTCCTCATCAGTATTCTGCGGAGGGCCCACTTGAACTGTATTACATTAGGATTGTTGTTCCTCCCTCCTCTTCGTGTTATCTTGTTGAACAGGAACTCGTGATCTTGTGACAACTTGTAAGTAAGAACATAGTTGTAGGGATGTGTGTGGGTGAGAAGGTCAATGCTGATGTTGAGGAGTGATTTCGTGGCTGCTGCAAAGCCAATTATTTACGTTTTGCGACGTCCTGATCTCAATAGTCTGCCATTGTCATCAGTCAAGTTCATCAGGTAGTCATACATTTCTTTCAGAAATTGCTGCCACTCCCTCATATTTTCTACACACAGTAGATCTTTTGATCCTCTTCCATGTATGTTTTTCGAGTTTAGCAGATCAAAAAGCTTGTCAACTTTCCGAAGGAAATTTGGGGTTTCCTCATTGCCTGCAAATTCCTCCTTCGCCACGTCTTCTCGAAGGAAATCTACGGCATCTGCCACTGACGAACTGATGGTCTGTGCTGCAACACGGACATTCACGGACTTTTGTGCTTGCAGTACTCAATGTGTGTTTTGGAAAGGCCTGTCATTTTTGCTTCTTCTGTTTTCGTCTAACATTTTGATTCAAGATCTTTTTTCCGGTGCAATTTTGTAGTTTTCTCAACCATCTTTGAAGATAATGGCTGGTCTTTTGATGCGATGTGTTCTATACTTAATCTGCGAGCCACTTTGGCAGGACTTGGAACATCATACTGCCTACATATGACTTTTCTCGCTTTCTGTTGTTTCGGTTGCAGGTGGGAAGGGAAGGTGAAAATGGAGGGAACTGCCCAATCATAAAGTCGTCTTCCAATCTTGTTGGGACGAACCACAAAACACTTCTCCTAGTATTCACTACAAAGATAACTCTTGTTTTTTGGTGTCCAGTCTTTCCTCCTGATTGCCTGCATCCGTGCTGGTGCTGGTGTTTTCGCCTTTTCTTTAGTCTGGGAATCTGCATATGGCAATAATCTTGATCATAATAATCATAATATCACCCCATTAAGGAGGGGGAGAGGGCATGACGTTGGAGGGGGACGTTGTCTTGGTCCTAACATTGGTGGGAGGAGGGAGAGGTGGGACCACTGCCACACACCGCTCATTAAACATGTTGGTACAAAATGTGTCATACTAAGTCTCTATATAATAACATGACTATTAAATAATTTAAGGGATTCATCACACTTAAGAAATTTACTTTAAATTTGCACATAAATATCCCAAATGCAATGACGTCTAAAACTGTTATACTTCTAAATTTATGGCACTAATGCATGTTCATACTGACAGTCAACTAAACTGTTTTTGTGCAATTGAGGATTCTTACCTATGAAACGAAATGTTAGATCCTGTCTTGTGTTGATTCGTACAGCTGTAAGCCACACAGGAAATAATCATATTTGTTGTCCCACAACTGTCTCCAGCAAGCCTCCAAATGTATTGGAGAGTTAAACACTAATGCACACTGCTCATTCCAATATGAACAACCCAAATGCCCACACTTGTAACACAACTGCTGGGACCACCCTCACCCAAATGATTAATCAATCTGGTGGCTATCCCCTATTCAAGTTAATTCGTTCTTGGTGTCATCGTCACTGGCTACTAGCCCGATAAGTTTACACTTCTCTGGTAGCCACCTCGTCTTCATTGCTTTTGTTTGCCTTATATTGTACATGATGATGATGAGGAGGAAATAAATGTACTTACTTACTTACTTACTTACTTACTTACTTACTTACTTACTTACTTACTTACTTACTTACTTACTTACTTACTTACTTACTTACTTACTTACTTACTTACTTACTTACTTACATATGTTAGGCAACTTTTTGTAACATGTTATGTTCACACTATAAACAGTACTACCCTATGTGTCATGCCAGTGGATGCAACTGTTTCTGCCATGCAGTGAGATGGTGGCCAGTGGTCCACGCCTGCTTCCTTGCAGCGAGCTGGTTTATCGCTCTAGTCTACAGGGGAATGATTAATGATGTAACTCTATGGTTAGGCCCGATGTGACATACTGGTATTACTGCGCTCGCGAAATAGTACGTAATTCTTTTTAATATGAAGTCATGTAGAATGGGAACAGTTTTATCCAACTAGCTGTGAACACTGTCTATATTGCCCCTCCAGCTCACCTTCATTCGTCTATGAGGAGGATGTCTGATTTTAATCCACTTTTAAATTGCACTATTTTTTTCTTCAAAATGTATTATTTTCCACACACACACACACACACACACACACACACACACACACACACACACACACACACACACACACACACACACACACACACACACACACACACACACACACACACACACACACACACACACACACACACACACACACACACACACACACACACACACACACACACACACACACACACACACACACACACACACACACACACACACACACACACACACACACACACACACATATATATATATATGCACCTTATTCATGCGTACCAAGCACCACACTCCTATGATAGCCCCAGAAGGTGCTGGTGGAGTAAATATACTGAAGATTGAAGACTCGTTGGGTTTTTTCCTTGTTGTTTACACGCGTCGGTGATTCATATCCGGTCTGTCTGTCATGTTTATGTTGTAACTGCGTCGTAACTCTGAAATTGAATGATAGCTGTTCGACAGCGTGACTCGTTGGGTTTTTTCTTGTTGTTTCACGCGTCGGTGATTCATATACGGTCTGTCTTCCCTGTTCATGCTGTAATTGCGTCGTAACACTGAAATTGAATGATAGCTGTTCGACAGCGTGACTCGTTGGGTTTTTTCTTGTTGTTTACACGCGCTGGTGATTCATATACGGTCTGTCTTCCCTGTTCATGCTGTAATTGCGTCGTAACTCTGAAAAATACTGGTTGACCACTGATCAAATGTAATAAAAAATGTGTACACGTCCGTTGTTTCTTTCTCGTTAGTCGTGCTAGGTATGACCTCCTGTTGAATCTCCACTGGTCACCGTCAGGTAACTATGAAGCGTCGTTCATGTCAGTGAAGCGCGCATGGGATTGGTTAGTCACACTTCGTTCACGTTAGTGAAGCACGCGTAGGATTGGTCATCAGTCGCGACGTGCTTCCCTCTCGGTCCCGAAATAGCTGTCCGCGTTGCAGTGACGTCAGCGACCTTACAAATCAGTTGCCTCTATCTAGTCCATATTTCCCAATTGCGAAATCTTATGCGCGTGTTCATGACGTGAATGATGCATGACTGACCAATCCCATGCGCGCTTCACTGACATAATCGATGCTTCATCGGTAACCGTACTACTGTATGACTACAGACCCGGATGTGACAACACGAATCACAAGAACGCTTTAAAAAGCCACCACCAGAGAGAATCAGTCAGTATCTGTGCAGCGACACTGAACCGACATCGCAAATTAAATTTCTCTAGCGGCTCGTATCTGGAAAAGACCATGTGAGTAGACGTAGACAGGGCGAAACAGACCACAGTTGCACAGTTACCTACAGACTTACAGTTTAATTTTGTTTAACCAGCAAGGTAGGAACGTTTGAAATGTCGGACTCTTGGCGGTGAGATGCTGTATAGGGATTATGATGGTGCCATTCCCAAAACACCGGTGGGCGTTTTAATATAATGATATATATATATATATATATATATATATATATATATATATATATATATATATATATATATATTTAAAGTTAAACTGTGTGGTTTTGACCAAATTATTTCAGCACGTTGGTAGCGTCGTGCCAGTGGAGAATGTGAGACGTGAGATAGAATATGTAGACACTGGGGGGGGGGGGGGAGTATGGTGGAACTGGGCATGACAAAAACCCGTGGAGTTGAAAAACACATCAATGGGTGCCAAACTCAAAATGACACACTCGCTTGTTTTTTATATATACAAAGTCTGGTCGTTTGTATTGAAAAGTCATGTAATAATAATTATATTGTAAACTATATATATTTTATTGTAAAGTCATGCACTATAGTGTAAACTATATCGATATTCTAATATCCTGGCCGACCAAATGTATCGTAATGAACCAATATGTTTTCATATAGTTTGACCGTTATCTGTTTAATTTGAATGTTTCGACTCGAAAATCGTGTTTACATTGCAGGTCGCTACACATCAACTTATAACGGTCAAATTATATTTTTGAATTGTGGTTCATTAAAACGCACTTGGGCGGTCAAAATATTAGAATATATTATACAGTTGTTTAATATATAACATGCTTTTATAATACAAACGATCAGGATGTGTGCCTTTATATAACATGCGTATATAACATGCTTTTATAATACAAACGATCAGGCTGTGTGCCTTTATATAACATGCTTTTATAATACAAACGATCAGGCTGTGTGCTTTTAAAACATTTTATATGCCATATGAATAAAACAATATACAACTTATACACTTTTTACCGTCGAGAGATTTTCGAAATATGGTATGTTTTCCAAGCATAACTTTACAGCGTCAATGCCTTTTTAAAAATATCGAGTTTCAACACGTCACCTTTATGATTACGTAGTTACACCAGTGGTCTTCTTTATAGTGTAATATATATATATATAATATAATGAAGTACTTATATGTTCTGTCAATGTACGACTTGACACCAACTACGTAGGTTTATTTTACAGGTGGCGTCGTCAGGCATCCGTCCTCATTGTCATCTTCGTTGTCGCCGTCGGATTCTTTTACGAAACCGATGCTAACGTCGTCGAGAGATTTAAACGCTCAGCCTCAGGTGAGACATTGAAACACTTGTTAAACGTTGCGTCAGTGTATTTGTATATAGATACCTCATCGGAATGTGTAGGTCAATGGCATCAATTTTATATATAGAACTATAATAACCATGAAATGATCAAATCAGAAGCCAACACAAACTACAAAGAGGAACTTAACATAGCTACAACTGAAATGACAAAACCATGCAATATGCAAACAATTGCAGGTAATTTAAAAATGACAATAAGTCTCTCTTTGGTTATGAAGATAATAAACATAGAGCTCGCTATAAAGTGGGACCATTGGACAATAACGTTGGAAACATTATAGCAGAAGGGTTTCAATTAGCAAAGGTCCTGAGTAATATTTTAACAAGGGAGGAGCTCAAATTTGGATCGTTTCTCGGCAAAAGTCTTAAGAGTATTGGTCAAACATTACTCATTGATTACCGCTATATATATTTAATACGTTTTATTTATCTAATCTACTACAAGGAAAAACCCAACTAGTCACGTTATCAAACAGCTGTCATTCAGTCAGTTACGACGCAATTACAGCATAAACAGAGCAGACAGATCGCAGCCGTAATGAAAACAGGGAATCAATCAGAGTTGGACGCGGTAATAGCGTAAACAAGACACACAGACAACATGTAAACAACAAGAAAAGAGTCATGTTACTATTGTCAAGACAGATAGACTCTTTCCACAAGCTAACAAACATTGTTTATTGTATAATCAAGAGAGGGTCATGTTTATGATCGAGGGCCAATGTATCCGATTAACATGTAAGCGAATATTGTTGAAATGACCACAATACACAGTTAGACTACAAAGTCACTGCACCCCAGTACACACATAGAATACACACCCAGTACACACATAGGATGCATAGTCACTGTTCCTCCAGTAGAGAGCTAGAATACATAGTCAAGCAACCCCGAAGAGAGCTAGAATACATAGTCACTACGCCCCAGTACACACATAGAATACATAGTCACTGCACCTCCAGTACACAACTAGAATACATCCCCAGTACACACCTAGAATACATAGTCACTGCACCACCCAGTAGAGAGCTAGAATACATAGTCACTACACCCCCAGTACACAGCTTGAATACATAGTCACTACACCCCAGTACACAGCTAGAATACATAGTCACTACACCCCAGTACACAGCTTGAATACATAGTCACTACACCCCAGTACACAGCTTGAATACATAGTCACTACACCCAAATACACAGCTAGAATACATAGTCACTACACCCCAGTACACAGCTAGAATACATAGTCACTACACCCCCAGTACACAGCTAGAATACATAGTCACTACACCCCAGTACACAGCTAGAATACATAGTCACTGCACCCCCAGTAGAGAGCTAGAATACATAGTCACTACACCCCCAGTACACATCTAGAATACATAGTCACTACACCCCCAGTACACACCTAGAATACATAGACACTGCACCAACCAGTAGAGAGTTAGAATACATAGTCACTACACCCCCAGTACACATCTAGAATACATAGTCACTACACCCCCAGTACACACCTAGAATACATAGTCACTGTACCACCCAGTAGGGCGCTAGAATACATAGTCACTACACCCCAGTACACATCTAGAATACATAGTAACTACACCCCCAGTACACACCTAGAATACATAGTCACTGCACCACCCAGTAGAGAGCTAGAATATATAGTCACTACACCCCCAGTACACAGCTTGAATACATAGTCACTACACCCCCAGTACACAGCTAGAATACATAGTCACTGCACCACCCAGTAGAGAGCTAGAATACATAGTCACTGCACCTCCAGTACACAACTATAATACACCCCCAGTACACACCTAGAATACATAGTCGCTGCACCACCCAGTAGAGAGCTAGAATACATAGTCACTACACCCCCAGTACACAGCTTGAATACATAGTCACTACACCCCAGTACACAGCTAGAATACATAGTCACTACACCCCCAGTAGAGAGCTAGAATACATAGTCACTACACCCCCAGTACACATCTAGAATACATAGTCACTACACCCCAGTACACAGCTAGAATACATAGTCACTACACCCCCAGTAGAGAGCTTGAATACATAGTCACTACACCCCAGTACACATCTAGAATACATAGTCACTACACCCCAGTACACATCTAGAATACATAGTCACTACACCCCAGTACACAGCTAGAATACATAGTCACTGCACCCCCAGTAGAGAGCTAGAATACATAGTCACTACATCCCCAGTACACAGCTAGAATACATAGTCACTACACCCCAGTACACAGCTTGAATACATAGTCACTTTACTCCTAGTACAGAGCGGATATTAACTATACAATTAGTTCCTATACCTTCTGCAACTTTCTTTGTTGGAATGTGATGGCAACATAGCACATCATTATCACCTTTATTGCAGGTTGTGTTTCCTCGCCTGACGTCATATGCTGTAATGGAACAATGCACCTAAAGAGGGGAAACACAGTCTGCTGCGGCTCTGAAGCCTATGATCCGTCTTTCTTCAGGACGTGCTGCAATGGGACAGTGGGCTTCGGTTCGGCTTGCTGCGGAAGCAAAGCCTATGATCCGTCCTTCCGCATGTGTTGCAATGGGACAGTGACCAGGGGCTTAGGTTCGGTATGCTGCGGGAACAACGCCTATGATCCGTCGTACTCCAAGTGTTGCAACGGAACAGTGGGTTTCGGTTCGGCGTGCTGCGGAAGCAAAGCCTATAATCCGTCCTTCTCCAAGTGTTGCAATGGGATAGTGACCATGGGCTTCAAATTGACATGCTGCGGAAACAAAGCCTATAATCCGTCCTTCTCCCAATGTTGCAATGGGACAGTGGGCGATGGTTCGGCCTGCTGCGGCAACGAAGCCTATTATCCGTTCCGCTCCACGTGTTGCAATGGAAAACTGCAGCCGAAGAAGTTCTTTGGCCCGTCCTGCTGAGACACCTAGTCTTAAGATCCGGCTTGCTGTTGCGATGGGCAGCTGACTTTGATGAGCGATGATCTTGAAGCACCAAGTCCTACAACAACATCAACAACAACGACAACGACAACAACAACAACAGCTTTTTCTTGGTATGGGAAGAAACTGCTCAGATACGCCGAGATTCCGAGTTTCTCTATTTCACTTGTATAAGTCATAATGCGTGGCTTTTCAAATGCATTGAAATATATAGTTATATAGAAACATGAACAATGTATGATGTAGCCAACGACACTACTTGTTCCCTGCAATTGTGATTGAGATACGATTGAGATCTAGACGTTTGTAAGATAATGTTCTGAAGTAAATAATAAACAATTGTTATTGCATTCTTATACTTTTTGTTATATTCAATTGAACTTTGTCCTAGTTACTCTATAAACCAATAAAGTGTTTTGCTGGGATTTCTCTCGATCACATCCGGAAAACATACATGAGAGACTGACGGTTTTTCATTAAGTGTTGCTGTGTACAGCGTAGTCTCGCTTATCCGACTCTCGCTCGCCTTCGTGAACTCGCCGAGAAGAGAGTCTGGCTTCGAAGGTGTGGTTTCACTGTTACCGACTCCATTTTGTGTAGGCGTTTTCCGTGGAGCTCCAGCAGCCAATCAGCGTCATTATCGAGATTCTACACAATAAAATTATTTTGCTGAATCTCGGTGCATGCATAATTTCCGTCACAATAAAAAGTACGGTTTGGATCCAGGCGATGAAGTTTGCGACAAACATAGGCGCCACATCCCGGAGCCTGGAAAATCGATGCTATGTACTGTAGTATTCGCCAGGGCAGGACCTTATCCAGCGCTGTGAACATTTCCAGTTTACCCGTAATCATTTTTAATTTACCAGTTATGCAAAACAAAAACTAGTTACACACGTATAATAATAACAATAATGAATTGGGAGTGGCCAAAGAAATGACGATAATGACGCAGATTTTGAGTGATGCTTTTCTTGCAGGACAGTCACGTGTATTATTTGCATTAGTTGTTCATGTTAATGACTACTAGTCCACACCAATTTGTACGTGTGTGCGTGCGTGCGTGCGTGTGTGCGTGCGTGCGTGTGAGAGAGATATGGTTATCCTAGGTGGTACATCTCAATGTGGAGTAGACCCAGAAGCCACCAAGTGTAATGTCCCGTTGTGTAGACCAACTGGGGTGTACCTTGTAATATTAGAGCTGCAGACGAGATGGGAGTAAGCCAATTCTGGAAACCATCTTGAAATACGTGAACGCTCACTTATGCGCCAGCTCAGTTATGCTGTGGAATACCGGCCGTGGATTACGATGGATGCAAACATTTGAATCGCGATCAATAACGAAAAGATTCTAGAGACATACAAACTCAGACGGACTAGAATAATGGGTTTTCGTTTCTGCAGCCGTATGTCTCAATGGTCGCGACCCCGTTATGGGGAAAATAAAAAAAATTATGGTCCCACAAAAATCCCGTTATTTGGAGAAAAAAAACTCCCGTTATTTAAAAAAACCCGTTAATTTAAAAACAAAAAACGTTATGTTTTTAAGGCCGCTGCAATAATATAACAACGAGTTCTTGGCTAAGGGCCTGCCCTTGGAGTTGCTGTGTACTGGGATATCCGCCAGGGGTTGCATTATGCAGAAATCAGTATAGAGATAAGACCACAACAATATCGCCTACAAATACTCAGCTAAGTCGATTCCGGTTATTTATTTGCCAGGAAGTAACTGTATTCAGCCAACAACGTGTTTGAAATGTTGCCCTTTTGGCCGCGAGATGTTGCAGTGTGAAGTGGATTTGAAGACGCGGAGGTATTTTAGTGGTGACATTCCTGAAACAGCGGGAGGCGTGTTTATATTTGACAAAAATCTGCCAATATTGAGGGTAGTTTGCGAAATAATTAAAGAGCCAGAGGTACATGATCTTGACGAACCTTGTTCAAAATATCGATGACATGATGACGGTGAATGCGAAGAACTTTTTGACCGTCCAGTTTTCTTATAATCAGATAAAACGTTAGCATGGCCACCTATGCAATAATGCACCGTGGTCTGCCCACTTTAGGAGCTATCCGTGTCCGTAGAGTACGTCACGCTATATTTTGACGTTTTGATACTCTATCCCGTCGTAACCATTCGTAATGGTTTCGGTTTACTTGGCTATATTGGTTTTTATTCGGGCATATACACTAACTAAAAATTGTAAAACCTGTTACGTACACCAGGGTTTACTCGGTGTTGCAACAACTGCTTTCAATACTATTTCCGTTCATCTAATGTAATGTAAATTTTGTGTCAAAAATACCGATATTTGCGTGTGTATGTGCATATGTGTGTATACGTGTGTGTACGCGTGTATACGCGTGTATATGCGTGTATGCCTGTGTCCGCGTGTATGAGAGCATGCATGTACTGTTTTGGTGTTATAAATATATACAACCAAAATGGAAGACATTCGTTGCAGCCCTGTGTCATGAGAGTGAGTGAGTGAATGTATGATTGAGTGAATGTGTGGGTGGATGAGTGAATGAGTTAGTGAGTTGCGATTACTTATCATCTCGATAATCATAATTATGCTTACATGGTGTAACTTACTACAGTCGACTACAAGTGATGATGTGCTTCAACGACGCATCCATATTTAGAAACATAATATTTTATGGATTATTTAACCGAGCAGGATTACTGTTTGTCGTAAAAGGATAACACTGGACACGGATTTTGATCGCTGCAATAGTTTTTTTATTCACTTGTGACCTGTTCTTGAGGACGACACAGCAAATAATTATGATTAATGACTATTATGACATAATATGAATAAGAATGTACTTATTGATGCCAAAAACTGACATACTAATCGCACACTTGCGAAATTACACCAAATGTTTTAATGCGGAACATTTAGTGACAGTTCTGAAGAAAGCCGAAATGCGCTACTGAGAGTCGTCACCAGGTGGCTTATTAGTTAGGGGTCGTACCAATTCGTCAAAATAGTATTCTTTCAAAGGTGCAATAAAATTGCATGTTTTAAACTATTCATCACAAATAACGCGTAACTACCAACTACAAACTATCAACAATGGTGACGTGTATTAACATCTCCCGAGACTAAACAGTTGTATTAAATATTTTCAATACAAAAACGAGCAATAGTACGGATTTTACTAATCCATCGTCTATATACTACTGTACAAAAGTGTTCACAAAACTAAGTCTAATAAAGTCAATAAAGCAGGCACATGTTATTACATAAACTATCGGACGCGTTCTCGCGACTGTATCACATTGATGGTACACAGTTTTCCTTAATTAAAATATAAGGGGCTAACATTTCGTCCAGGCATCTATATAAACAGCAGTATTTCTTTAAAATAGTGGTCACACATTTGTATATAGAAATATAATTGAATGTTGCTTTATAATAATAACACACGCCCTTACGAAATTGAATATAACTATATCGTATTACACACTCCTACATCATTAATACACAATCGTTTCTTGGTAATAAAGCAACTTTCATAGATTGTAGCATTTCATGTACAAAACGGTTTCCAAACCTGCACGAGGCTATACAGTCTGCTGCCATCTTAGATCAACAGGGACCTAGCGAAAGGTACGGAAGAATACGTCTCAGGAACAGCTCTGTAAAGGTGCTAACACAGAAAGGACACGACGCGTTGTAAACAACACACTTCAGTTCTGGGCTTGCAATTTATGCAACGGGCTACCGTCGGATCCACTTAAAACTCCGTCATCAACTGATTTAGCCTATCGTAAATACAGTTCGTTGATGTTGTAGTGTGTGAATAGTAAATTTAATAAAAATGCACACTTTTGTTAAAATCATCGAAAGATAATTATTCGTTAGCTCTATTAAGGTTCAAAATAGTGGATATCAAAAATGGTAAACACTGTACGGGTCAGTGCCGATCATAGGCGTGACCTCCAGCCTCTAAATAATCTCATGACCAAGGGTAAAATTCGTGAGTTTTCAGCGATTCCATTTTCACTTCAATTAATGTTTGACCAAACTTTACGTAATTTAGTAGTTTGTCTGACGATTTCACAAAACAACTACACACAAGCGTTGCACAAACGAGCTTGGATGTTGCAGTGGATGCTAGGTAAGTTTGGGTATTCGCAAAATGATTTTGAAATGAGACTAGCGAAATCTAACCGAGGAGGGACCTTTAATGACAGACATGCTCTAGAGGTTTCGTTGGGTTCAGCTTCAAGACGAACTATTTATCGAACTCTTTATCAGGCGCTTTCTCGCTGTAGTCTCCCGGGTCGATGATCTCCGAGAGATCGTCGTCGATGAAGCGCCGCAGCTCGTCCCGACAGAAGGGCTTCGGCGGCTCCAGCTTGTAGTCCTGCAGGTGGCGCTCGGCGTACTGGCGCAGGAAGGCGACGGTGGAGCGGCGGCCTTGCTGCATTGGGCACGGGCACACAGGCATCATTAGGGCGATTCATCGAGCAGTCACGTGTGACAATAATCGTAGACATTTACGTTAACATAAAAGTAGTGCGCGCCACATTTCCATGATAGTAATAATGCTCCTGTAATATATATATATATATATATATATATATATATATATATATATATATATATATATATATATATATATATATATATATATCATGGCAATAGTAATACAATATGATGAATGCCATAATAACATAACAGTACGATTAATTGTAATAGTAATTGTAATAGTAATCGTAAAAGAAGCAGTAAGAAATAATGGCAAAATAGATCTTCTATAACAGAACATATGTCTGGTGAGCGCATACTCAGTCAATCGCACGCACGCACACACGCACGCACGCACGCACGCACGCACGCACGCGCGCACACTCTCTATCTTCTGTTATCAAAATACTCAAATAACGTAAACATTAGTTAACAATGTTAATGGCTTTACAAATTACCTCGATGAGGAAATCCCTGTCAGCCTGTTCTAAGTTGAAGTCCAATGTTCCAATGTATCGAGTGTTGATTCCAACAGTTCGCTCGATGTCTTCCTTCTGCAGAAGAACAATAACGGACATGCAGGTGTTATCCATGATAACAACGCGATTTCCCAATTATTCCTGTGCGTTTAAACATTCATTCGGTGCGTCATTATGTACATACCAATGTACTGCCAATTATTAACGTTTGAAATGTTGAAAGTCTGCCTTGTTTTTATTTCCCAATAGATTGAGTGCAACAAACACATACTTCACCAAGTCTGGTGAATAAAGCTTATCAAGGTCCATAGGTAACATGGATGCATCATCCAGTTGTTGATGAATCAGAACATCACTTCTTTATCTGTCGTCATTTCAGACTATTTCCAAACAGTACGTTGATATTTACGTGTTCATGTGTTAACCACTTGCTGTTGCACCAACAAATTCTATTAATTATTTTTTTATTTAATTAAATTCTCCTTGAGTTTTACCTTGACAAGTAGTCTCTGCGTGTTCGCCACCATTGTCTCCTTCAGCGAGAGCAGGAAGTCCTTCAGGTTGCCGATGTTCATGCTCTTGAATTCCGCCATGTAGCCGGCCTGTAAGTCGAGTCCTCGTTGGCCAAGGTAGGCGGCGATACGACCATAGTCGAACTATGCGGACAGCCAGACATAAGAACGGTATAAACATGTTTGCTTTGAAATGTCTTTGACGACAAAACCTCATTTAGGGCAACGGCTGCCTTAATTGGCATATCTGCTGTTGTTTCATCTACTGCTACAATTGGTACAACAATTGTTGGTACTGCTACAATTGCAACTGCTGTTGTTGGTACTTCTACCATGGTACTGCTGTTGTTACTACAACTACCACGGCGACAACGACAGTGTTGATGGTGATGATAATTTGACTATAATCCAGCAAGTGTATGTATGTATGTATGTATGTATGTATGTATGTATGTATGTATGTATGTATGTATGTATGTATGTATGTATGTATGTATGTATGTATGTATGTATTTATGTATGTATGTATGTATGTATGTATGTATGTATGTATGTATGTATGTATGTATGTATGTATGTATGTATGTATGTATGTATGTATGTATTTATGTATGTATGTATGTATGTATGTATGTATGTATGCATGCATGCATGCATGCATGCATGCATGCATGCATGTATGTATGTATGTATGTATTTATGTACGTATGTACGTATGTACGTATGTACGTATGTATGTATGTATGTTATGCTACTCTTCCCAGGCTCTTTGTAAAACTTTCAGGGTTCATCTATGACCCCAACGGACGTGTCGTGTTTTCGAAATTCACCTCACTATTACCCTTTCTACGAACAATCGAATTACCCTTTGTAGTCATTATAACGCTACGCAAACAATTACGTACAATTGTTGACAACGTCATGCGTCTTTTCTTTGATTGTCCCAAGTTACGTAATACAAGAGCAAGGCGTCGCTAACGTTACTATAACTGCCCGTAGTACATCGCAATTTCGTGAGCTGGAAAGAAGCCACCAGGACACTGGCTGGCAGCACCAAGTATGTTAGATATTTATGTGATAATGTTGTGTATACTGACATTTGGTAAACATGAACTAGCAAGTTGTCCCGTCCAGAGGATGGGCATTTTTGCTGGTATTAATAATTACGTCAATGTTAACAGTCTGCAATTCTACTACCACTGCATCTAATGATTGTGATACGTTTATGTAAGTAACTGTTATGTTACCCTACATTGTGTATATGGGTTTCATTGAATACAATGTCATATTGTTATTATTGTTGTGAAGGTTAAGGGATCAGCGAGACAAGAATCCAACTGCAAATCGCACGCTTTTTGGATCAGTAACAACTTCTTAGATATTATAATGGTTGTCGCTGGAACAGTAACAGAGTTCTAATTGGTACGACAGTGTAAAGTTTGATCTCCTTGCGTGGACAACGTCACACGAGCAAGTTCAGTTAATCTGGGTTTTCAAAAGCATATGGGAAGATTTCGCCAAGGACTGTATATATATATATATATATATATATATATATATATATATATATATATATATATATATATATATATATATATATATATATATATATATATATATATATATATATATATATATATATATATATAAAGACAACATATTTGAAGATATTTACATCAACTATCACACCAGTAAGTAGCCATCCATTAAAATACGACACGCTCGGGGGGGGGGTTAAGGTGTCCGGGCAAACATTACGGAGCGTCACATAGGGGTGGGGGGGGGTGTCGTTACGTTCGTTACTTAAAAAGTTTTTTTGCTCGTCTAGCTGTCGATATCAAACTGATACCAATGATTATTATGCCACTTTTGGGATATATTTCAACTGATATATTATATTTCGAACTGAAAAGGAATGCGGACTCTACCATGCATCAGTGAAGTTTGTAAACTTGGTGAGAAATATATGTATGCATAATAGGTAGGGGGTCTTTCTCAAAACGAACGTAGTTTTAGGGGGTGTACAGGCCAGCGCTACGAAGCGTGACAAGGGATGGGTTCAAAAGTAAAAAACAAATAGCGTGACGTACTTTATGGATAGCCCCTAATGCATAGCAATATACACGTTTCCTCGCCATAATCCAACAGACAACCAGCCCGAAATAGTGATACTACTTGGACAAACAGCACGCTGTTGGGACATCTGCCAATAATTTACCTACTCAAGTTCCAAGCCCAACGGGTTCACCCAGCATTTGTCGGATATAGTATAGATGAATGTCAAGCCTCTAGTTGCAAATGCCAAAGCAAATGCCAAAACACGAGATTGCCAAAATAAACGATGACGATGCACCTGTCTGCTATGTAACCTTTACAGTAACTGCAATAAACCATGTTATAGCAGACTATTTTTAGACTATTACGGTTATATTTGTGATGCAAGATGGCCGATCACCTATAATTACGCTTATTGTTTTTTCTCCTCAATGGAAGTCTTTACATACTTCAACAAAGTTAAAACAATGTCCATATTTCACAGTATCCTGTATAAAGGCAACGTCGTCTCACCCCTTCTCCTTTCTTGTCTTCTAGCTTCTCAAAAATGTCATCCGCTGAGATCTTCTCTCCGAAGAGAACCTTGAGATCTTCTTCTGGCATGTTCTCCTGTTAACACCACAATATCATAATCAATCCGTATTTATGCCGTGGTTATCTTAAAGTTCTTACGATGCCTAACATTATTGAACATTTGCTACTCGTACGCATACAAACTACGGTATGCACACCGACATAAAATATTTCATCAATCAAACAGTGCATTAAGTCAGGCCCAGAAAAATCAGAAAATACATCACAATGGATTATATCCCATACTACAGCCAACTTTATGAAAGACAACTTTTGAAAACACTCATGTGCAATACAAAATGTTAATATTTTCGCAAATTTTTTTTTTTAACAACAATGATTAAATAATATCAGGTACTGTGAATTGAAACATCTTAATGGATTACATTTATTTGCTTACGTTCGACACACATGCGCCCACCCGCGCATGCGTGTGTGTGCGCGCGCATGCGTGGGCATGTGCGTTTGCAGTGCGTGTACGTTTGTACATTCTAAAAAATATATATCGAACCTTTGAAAATACGTCTTCCAAGTCCTTCTTTGTTATCTTTTCCTTTGTATCAAGTCCTTGTTTCTGAAGCGCCTGCAAGTAGAACACGGATATATATAATTATAATCTATAATTATATATAATACGATAATACGATACCAATACGCTTGCTAACATCGGTAAAACAAACATTAAAAAGTCTCATAATTAATAGGCTAGACCTACGCCTATATAGTCAAATCTCTGTCCCAAATGTCCAAGTAGAACATCGTTTTAAGACTTAACCCACTTTTAGACAAGCCGAAAACGGGCCTGCATGGTACTATCCTTCGTTCTCGAGCCACCCTTCCCCATATAACATTTAGGTTATCGCCCCTGGACTTAGCCCAGCGTGAACAGCTCGTCGACCGACCTGAAGGAACCTGTCGGCCGCAGCCGCCAACTTCATGTGTTGGCCTGAGAGCTCGTCGCTGTTTTTGCATCTCTCTTTGCGGCTCCTGAAACATTCAGACTCCAGAGGTAGGGAACTACGTCTAAATATTCGGCCCAAGTCGGTAGAATTTTACGTAGATCAATCACTTCGAGAAATCAGGTCAATGTACTCGAATGTCGCCATTATTGGGATTGATGTGTGGTGGCGCCTCCGACGGCGAACACGTTCATATAATGGCAGCCATGCCCAAAACCGACGTTCTGTTGGGAATAGTTATCTTAAGCCGCGTAAAAACTTTTTGGGAAGAAACAGTAAACTTTTAGTCGAATGTTTTTATTATCTGATATATGTCATTAACTTTGATTAAAGCTAGTTTTGCATTTATATAACAAAATGCTCAGAGTGACCATGACAACTGCATCTCACAGGCTCAGAACCGGCTAATATTTGATGGACGACACGTTTCGCGCCTGGCAAGAAACTCGTCTTGTGGCGCCTACTTTGCAGCGTCGTTATATAAACGTATACAGCAGTTCTGATCAGTTCGAATGAATACCATAATTACTTTATTTAGAATAACATCCAAGGCAAGCCGACGAACATTAATTGTGTATTGTACAATCAAGGGCTTATATGCAAAAAACATTCACCGTGTCGCAAAATATGAGTGAAAATAGCACAGCGAATTAAAACATTTGGACAACAAGGATGCAACAACGTTTCTGAGTATCCACGTAGACACCAACAAAAGAAACTATCATTAAGTACATTCCGAAACTATGTCGACTGGATGTGCCTGGATCTCTCCACGTGATTTGAATCAGAGAGACTGATGTTGAAATACCTGTAATTAATCCTTGAGCACAGAAACTAAAAAGGCGCGGAATGCGACCTGGCAACAGCTGTCGGAGCCCGCTCAACGTGTTCACACATCTGAAATGTATGTCGCCAGCCTCAGGTGCACCTCCCACGTTTGGTGAGGCGCAGTAACACGGTGTTTATAACGTCGGACACTCGATGTAAATGGCCGGGGTTCCGTTTCGACGCTTGGCCAATTTCGTTCATTCCACGTTGCGTCAGTTCAGTAAGCTGATTGATGAGTACCTGGATATAGGTAGTGGTTGAACGAATACTGGCTGAAAGACAAACCGAGTTGGTGTTGGACAGAACAGGTCTGTCAGGGGTGAAATGTAAAGCGCTTTGAGCGATCCCAACGAATGAACAACGTGCTATAAAAGAACCTACCTTTACCCTCTATTTCAACTGTAAGTTGTGAAACATAGGCAATACCGCAATTTTAATCGGAACATGTTAAAAATGAACGCTTACCAGTGTGTTTTGACACATAACTCTTGAGATCCATTGCTTCACCACCGTTCGTAGCAGCTTAGCGTGGCATCGGTTGGAACTTTGAACTCTCAAATGAATGGATCGGTACTGGAATGATCTTTCATATACATGAATATTTGACTATAGTCAGCTGAACGAACACCTTTCGTGCTGTAGTTGAAGCGTGTTGGAAAGAAGTTAAACTGATGTTGGATTGAACATGTCTGCTAGAGAGTGAAGTGCAGACCACATAAGGTAGCCATAAACAACATACAACATACAGTGACACAAAAATCTGCCTTTTTACTGTCTTAACTACAGTGGAACAGCGTCTAGTGGGACATGTGTATACACAGGATCAGTCGTAGGAAAGACATATGTTGCCCTGTGGTGGCCGTCGAGGCTAATGATCAATGACAAAAAAAATATAGGCAGTCGTAGTTCCGAGCGAAGACTGGCGATACTCTCATTGTACGCTCCACTCAGCTGATGACATCTCCGCGTGAAGTCATGCAATCCAATCCAATCTAGGGTTTCAGCGTAGAGTACAATAAATGCACATTTCTTTGGCCTAATCATAGTCGACAACCGGGGGTCAGCTAGTCATGGAACAGCGCCTTCGGCGGGCAGTATGCAGGCCAGTTAATCAGATCCACGTATTTGCGCGCACCTAACCTTATCTTAAGTCTGTCCACTCCCTGGCGGAGCATACGCCATTAACGACTCCTTTCCACCGGACACGGTTTCTGGTTTGCGTTTCTAGTTCTTTCCATCTACATCCTGCTTTTGCCATATTTGCTTTCAATTTTCTAAGCCAGGTTTTTCTCGGCCTTTTCCTGTTGTCGCGAGTGTTCCATGTGAGTGCCAGTCTTGTTGTGTTAGCTTCCCGCGAGTATAGCCTATCCAGCTCCACTTCCTGAGAGTATAGCCTTTCCAGCTCCACTTCCTGTGAGTACAGCCTATCCAGCTGCACTTCCTGAGAGTATAGCCTATCCAGCTCCATTTCCTGAGAGTATAGCCTTTCAAGCTCCACTTCCTGAGAGTATAGCCTATCCAGCTGCACTTCCTGAGAGTATAGCCTATCCAGCTCCACTTCTTGAGAGTATAGCCTTTCCAGCTCCACTTCCTGAGAGTATAGCCTATCCAGCTGCACTTTCTGAGAGTATAGCCTATCCAGCTCCACTTCCTGTGAGTATAGCCTATCCAGCTCCACTTCCCGAGAGTATAGCCTATCCAGCTCCACTTCCTTAGAGTATAGCCTATCCAGCCCCACTTCCTGAGAGTATAGCCTATCCAGCCCCACTTCCTGAGAGCATAGCCTATCCAGCTCCACTTCCAGTGAGTATAGTCTATCCAGTTCCACTTCCTGAGAGTATACCTTATGCAGCTCCACTTCCTGAGAGTATAGCCTATCCAGCCCCACTTCCTGAGAGTATAGCCTATCCAGCTCCACTTCCAGTGAGTATAGTCTATCCAGTTCCACTTCCTGAGAGTATAGCCTATCCAGCTTCACTTCCTGTGAGTATAGCCTATCCAGCTCCACTTCCTGAGAGTATAGCCTATCCAGCTTCACTTCCTGTGAGTATAGCCTATCCAGCTCCACTTCCTGAGAGTATAGCCTATCCAGCTTCACTTCCTGTGAGTATAGCCTATCCAGCTCCACTTCCTGTGCGTATAGCCTATCCAGCTCCACTTCCTGAGAGTATAGCCTATCCAGCTCCACTTCCTGTGAGTATAGCCTATCCAGCTCCACTTCCTGAGAGTATAGCCTATCCAGCTCCACTTTCTCATTCTAATTTAATGTTAAATTAGATCTTCATTTGTTCTTTCCCATAGTGCTTCATTGCTCTTATTATCGGCCACCATATGCTTACAATTCTCCTCAGACACGTATTTACGAATACTTTGATCTTAAGTAGCATGTTTTTTTTTACCTACGCTCGCTTCAGTTAAAACTTGACGTCAAACAGTCCACATGCCTCCGGGACATCAGCAGTCAACACTGCGTTTTACCATATGTTGGCGCACCGCATGGAAAGCTGCTCGAAGGCGTGTTGTAGTCAGCATGGAGTCCATGCTACAGACGTAGAGCATACTTGTAAATACAGCAGTTCAGTACACGTGGATGTGTGCGCTCATGCGACTGATATCCAGGGGCGCTTGTCAGTTGGCCAAACGAACTGCTCGATTTCTCATGATCAAAGGGTTTCGTTCACCATCGAATTTAGCAACAACGTACCGCGTAGGTATATTTTCCAATACTGTTCGTTATTTTCGGCTGACCGTTCACAAAAGGACGGTACTGAAATCTTCGATGATCGCACTATAAAGGTAAAGGTAAGTTCTTATGTAGCGCGGTATCCAGTCCGTAGGACCGCTCAAAGCGCTGTACACATCATCCCCTGGCAGACCTGTTCGTTCCAAGGCCATCTCAACTTCTCTGGGAAGTATTCGTCCAATACTATTGTCGTCGATTGTATGTACAACATTTACGCAGTCATCGGCGAAGTGCATCTAGCGGCCAGACATTTCATTTGTCTTATTCTCGCTTTTGGTTGAAGTTCAGTCAGTGCCCACTTCACATTGACACGCACACCCTCTCGACATGCAATATACCTGGTTTAAGGCCGATTAGTGGAAAAGCCTGGCTGTCAACATTGGGGACTGTGTAACCCTCGTGGCTCCAAAGACCACGTCCATGTTGGCCCCGTCTCGTTCAATGCGGACGTAAAAGAATCACCGAGGACGACATGCACCAAGGCAAAGACCACACTCAGAAAGGTAGTCTTGGTGACAATGTTCTTTAAAAGGCGAACAAGTTGAATGAGGTCTGATAAAACAATGAGATTCTGGTCACCACAACGTATATATAGACTAGTCAGTTAACGGAATGTTCGATTGCTGAAAAAAGAAGAGGGAAGAGGGAGGAGGGATGTGGGAGGAGGGAGGAAGGAAGAGGGAAGATGGGGAGGGAGGAGGGAAGAGGGAGGAGGGATGTTAACATTCAGTATGTTCTCGTGGAAAGCGACTTGAGTATGACAGAAAATATAAGAAACGTGAAAAGTACTGGCGCCATGAGAAACCCTGTTTGGCACTGTTCACGGCAGCAAACACATCTGACGATGTTCCCTGTTCTTGCACATCGACCACAATGCCACCGTAGGAGGAGCTTCAACACGGCGCTTGAAGACGAAGAAGATATGACGCAGTTAGTATGACAGTCATGCGCACAAGGCAGAGGGAAATCGACGCCTTCATTTTCTTGGTATGTGTCTCTCTTGCGATGGTTCGTTGGTACGTTTCTTTTAGGCAGCCTCTTTTCTTTTTTCCACAAGGCTTCCAACACCACACCTGCTTTGGTGTTTTTGCTGGCGGCATTATAAGGACATGGCCCAAATATATCCACCTTCTTTTCAACATTGTTGACTTGATTTACTCTACATTTACTCTTTTAAGACTTCTTCGTTGATGATTCTTTCCATTTGATGTTTAGAATCTGTGCAAGCATCTGGTCTGGAAACTTGCTAGTTTCAGTTCAACTTTGTTTAGTTGTATGACATATGGGTGATGTTTACCTCGATAGCTTTGTATCGGGGATGATCGGTTCGCCTTCGTCCGTCTCCACCCGCTCGTCCAACAACGTCTGGAAGACTTCTCTCTCGTGGTCCGCGTACTGCGAACAACGACATGGAGAATCTTATTCGTGTGGATAACCACCATGCAATCATAGCTATGCACTTTGACATAAATAGTCAACCTTTGAGAAAGATAATATAAATAACAATGTAGTAAACAAAGGATGCTTCAAAATACTGAGTTTGTTTACAAACTTTTTGTATTGGAAATAAATCTATGCCGGTGTTCTTCTGTTGGCGTGCGCTAACTGGTGATGTTTGTGATTCCAAATGATTAAGACTTATCATGTTGTGTAGGACTGAATGGTGATGTCGTAATGATTAAGACTTATCATGTTGTGTAGGACTGAATGGTGATGTCGTAATGATTAAGACTTATCATGTTGTGTAGGACTGAATGGTGATGTCGTAATGATTAAGACTTATCATGTTGTGTAGGACTGAATGGTGATGTCGTAATGATTAAGACTTATCATGTTGTGTAGGACTGAATGGTGATGTCGTAATGATTAAGACTTATCATGTTGTGTAGGACTGAATGGTGATGTCGTAATGATTAATATTTGACTGCTGACTAAGTGTAACGCCAAAATGGGTTCTTAAAATATAGTATTACAATATTTATTTTCTAGCTTTCTATACGTTCATAACTGATTATGTATGCACAATGTCGATATTGCAATGACTTTCTTTTTGTATAGCCTGCCAACAATATAGTTTTAGGTCGATTAAATGTCATCCAGTTGCCCTGGATTGAATTCAATGTCTTGCCCATCCTCTCTCAATGTTCATCTAACTGTAATTAAGTGATGTCCTCCACTCTTTCAGCGCCACCTACCAGCAGGAATCCAATGGTTGTGGCGTTGTATTTTCCAAAGCGGTCGTTGTCGTCGAGCACTAGATGGGTTCGGGAAGACAGTGGCTGCATCCTCTTGAGGAACTCGTCTTCTGGCTTCATCGACAACCACCAGCCTGCAGAATACATAGCAAACACCTGTAATCTGTAATATCGCTCGCACACCAATGGTTTCCTATTATATACACGCATATAAACCTGTAATATTGCCCACACGTCAATTGCATCCTACCGTGTACATAGTAAACACCTGTAATATCGCTCACACGCCAATGGCCTCCTACTATACACATAGACACCTGCGTTATCGCTCATATAGAGTGAATATCTAGGCTATCGCTCATGTTGAGCCATGATATTGTCTACACATTTAAACCTGTTCAGCCACATGCGTGCAATGCATATAGTATTAAGCTATATAGTAGAAAAAAAAATGCTGTAAAACCTGTCACTACTACACGTACCCGTGACTGATACAGGACGCACGTGGACAAGTTCGTTCCAATCGTTCCGCAAAAACGATTAGCGATAATAACTTATATAATATATACTAGTTAGCTTCTTGTTTGCATACTGGAACGTTGCGTAATCATTGCACGCACATATTAGATATATTGCATTTACACCAGGTGCTGACATATGTTCAATATAGAGAGAAACTGTTTCGCCATGACATAATATGTGATGTGTTTCACCGACAATGCAGATGATTGTGGTTCCAACATTGTAATAAAGGCTTTGACGTCACCAGTTGCGTAATATCATTTGTGATGTTCTAAGTCACGTTGAAGCGATGGATACAACACAAAATAAACTAACTGTTATCATTATATTATACTAAATATACACACTAGTAAAAATAATTGTCTGTATATTTTGATGTTATAATGTGGTATTTCAAGTTCCGGTGCATTGTGGTATTTCACGTTCCGGTGCATTCTGGTATTTCACGTTCCGGTGCATTGTAGCATTTCACGTTCCGGTGCATTCTGGTATTTCACGTTCCGGTGCATTCTGGTATTCCATCTGTTGTAAATCGCACACGCAGCTTTCGCTTTTGTTACACACGAACAGCGTCAAATTAACCGTTACCGAAGGTAAGGATACCACACTCTTAATTCATGTCCGAACTTTGTGCAGACCTGTCAAACATTGCGCGTCAGTCTTGCTCAGGACACTAACTTAATGCTTCGAAAAAAGACCACATGTGGGAATAGTTAAAGTAGTCATAATTCCAACGTGGTCTTAGTTGTGAATTGTCTTTCTGGGGGATGAATATTAATATCAATATTTTGCGGACTGGGTAAAGGTGATCGCATTTTGTAGGTTGTCTTAATACCGGGATGATCATTAGACTGTATTTATGTTCGCAGGAACACAACATCAACGCGAAAAATCGTTATCCTTGTCACATATATTTCTGCTTAGACTGACGACAATCTATATCATAGTCTCCCCGTGAAGCGATGACGTCACTCACCGTCGTAGCAGTGGATTGGATAATTGCACAAGAGTCCGCCGTCGACAAACAACTCCGTCTTCCCATTGCGTTTGTAGCTCACCGGTTTGAAATATACTGCAACAATCACACACCAGACGTCGTCGTCGCGTTAACATGAAGTCGGCTCATTCCACCATTGGTAAACGATATGGTAAATACACATAGAAACCATGGATAGCGGAACTAGAACATTTCCTAGTGTATCTGTCACCCCAAAAGACACGATGAAAATATTTACAAATCACCCACTCGAGCAATATGTAGATTGGTGCACACAAGTAGTACCAAACGGTACGGCAGGTGGCGTTATAGGCAATGTGTGTGTTTGTGTGTGTGTGTGTGTGTGTGTGTGTGTGTGTGTGTGTGTGTGTGTGTGTGTGTGTGTGTATATATACAATATATATATACTATATATATATATATATATATATATATATATATATATATATATATATATATATATATATATATATATATATATATATATATATATTTCCGCAGTGTGTATGTATGTATATATATATATATATATATATATATATATATATATATATATATATAATATATATATATATATATATATATATATATATATATATATATATATATATATATATATATATATATATATATAGCACGGCCACGGGCAAACATATTTTTACTTTTATCAGGCACATTACCGCGCTTATATAGACACAACACAATATTTTTGTATTTACTTTAGAATTTCACACGGGCATGGAGGACCTTAAAAAAACCTGTATATATATATATATATATATATATATATATATATATATATATATATATATATATATATATATATATATATATATATATAATATATATACACACACACACACACACACACACACACACACACACACACACACACACACACACACACACACACACACACACACACACACACACACACACACACACACACACACACACACACAGCGGAAATACGACATTGAAATTCCAACCCATCGATCAATGTGTCTTATAATGGCCTAATATAATAATAATAAAATTATCACGAGCACTATGAATTCTCAAACAACTATCCATCAAGACATCCCGTATACACATCTAATCTATTATCATAAACAATTCACAATTCAATGGGACACATTACATCTACAAAGAAAATCGTAGGTCTAGATAAGAATCCAACCTGGTATTGCGGCTGACATGCGCACAGCTAGTCGGACGGGCATATCCGGTGTCGTCTTCGGATGACAATATTCCGCCATCATCTGATTGAGATTGGTCGTCACGATGCATAATTCATGTCCGAACTTTGTGTAGACCTGTTGAACATTGAGTGTCAATCTCGCTGAGGAAACGAATTCAATGCAATGGAACAATGGATGTAAGAACACTTGTGGGATTAGTTAAAATGGTCTTAATTCCAAAGTGGTCTTGAATTGTGTTTCCGGGGAATGAATATTAATATAAATATTTTCCGGACTGGGTAAAAGTGATCGCATTTTTTAGGGTTTCTTAAAACCGGGATGACCATTAGATGGTATTTGTGTGAATTCTGAATTTGCATCTACACGGAACATTGATTTGTTTTAATAAGTCGTACCTATGTTGTTATGTAAATGTTTATTATACTGGTCAGCATCAAGCTATTTTGTATTAGCAAGCCACATCAGTTGTACTTAATCGCGACTCGCTCTTAAACTGTGCTCTTCCTCCTTGTTCCCTGCTGTAGAGGGGTGAGGGGCAGGTAAAGTATAGTCGAGCCACTCTTTTCTTAGACTGTCATAGTGTGTTTACCTCATACACAAACCGAACTCGGCTGATTTAACAATCTTTATTCGGCAATTGTCGTATTCGAACTTTGATTTGCGAGATTTTTTTATTTGCTAATGCATAAATTACGTTTAGTAATTTCAAATACATCATGGGATATCAGTGGACAGACTCCGCTGGTAACACGAGGGTTTCGTGAGAGATTCACAAGAACGCTGTCTTTCGTCAGCCCGCCCGCCCGCCCGCCCGCCCGCCCGCCCGCCCGCCCGCCCGCCCGCCCGCCCGCCCGCCCGCCCGCCCGCCCGCCCGCCCGCCCGCCCGCCCGCCCGCCCGCCCGCCCGCCCGCCCGCCCGCCCGCCCGCCCGCCCGCCCGCCCGCCCGCCCGCCCGCCCGCCCGCCCGCCCGCCCGCAAGCCCGCCCGCCCGCCCGCCCGCCCGCCCGCCCGCCTGGTCTTTACCTCCTGGAAGGTGATGTCGGGGTTACCCGTGCGTTCCTTCATCTTCTCGCCAAACCAGTTGTACAAACGGTGTCCTGGGTTCCAGCCGTACGACTTGATCAGGTTCGGCAACAGGCTGATCAAACCGAACTTGTGATCTGTCGACGGAGGTTCACATGCTTAATAACGCATCAAAACGAAGTGTTTAAAAATCAGAGAAATACTCGGAAATACACATATCTGGATGACAGATGGATGGTTGGGTCCACAGATGTGTGCGTGCGTGCGTGCGTGCGTGCGTGCGTGTGTATCCACGTCAACGTTATAGCAAGTATCAGCAAGCTTGTTTATACTCTCAGTCTGACACGTGATCTTGACGCATCTGATAAGTTCACATCATTTAACATCAACACATCGTCTTGGGACATCGTCTGAATAGTTTATGGTACACAGTGTCAATACATATGTTGTTCGTTTTGATTTTGAATATCAATAAAAGTAAGTTATTAGTTCTCTTATAACATAATATAGGATGTTAATTTATTAAATTAGTATATGACACGGTCCGAATTAGGACGTTTGTAACGCTGTGAATCATTCGTGCAACTGTCGTTACACCGAGAAGTCATATCGCGACGATACGTTATACTAGGACTGCACCACGTGTTAACACTTGTTAATACTCGGCCACTGCTGACACTGACGCTAACTCACCGGCCATGATGTCCCGGATGTCGGCGGCGAAGAACTTCTCGAGCTGGTAGGAGTCGTAGCCGACAGCGACCAGTGCGGCGGTCATGGCCCCCGCGCTCGTGCCGGCGATCCGCTTCACCCGACGCCATATCCCCGCTTCCTCGAGAACCTGCGGGGACAACAACGGGACCCGGTGAACATATACAACTACAACTAGGAGTGATGACAATGACGATAATGACACACACACACTCGCAACCAGACGCACGCACGCACGCACGCACGCACGCACGCACGCACGCACGCACGCACGCACGCACGCACGCACGCACGCACGCACGCACGCACGCACACACACACACACACACACACACACACACACACACACACACTCACATATCAACATGAAACACAGGGAAACGTGTCAAGAGACAACCAGGATGAACTGACGTCTGCTGCTGTCAGACGTACCAAGATACAACCAGAACCAACTGACATCTATTAAATTTTGTATCAGATGTACCAAGATACACCCGGACCAACTGATGGCTACATGTGTCAGACGCACCAAGATACAACCAAGGCCAACTGACGTCTATTGGTGTCAGACGTACAAAGATACAACCACGAACAAAAATAGAATTGACATATATTTTATAAGGCCGGGCTACACATAGATGAGAAAATTGTTGGACTCGCGATAAGCCACTGGCTTCCTTGTCCACTTGCCATCTGGAACTTGTTGTTTGGGGTGGCAATCTTGTTAAATCTTGTTAAAAACTTACATATATTAGTGTCAGACTTACCAAGATACAACCAGGACCAACTGACCTCTACTGGTGTTTGGCGTACCAAGATACAAAACTGACCAACTGGCGTCTATTGGTGTCAGACGTACCAATATACAACATGAACTAACCGACGTCTATATAATTGGTGTCAGAAGTACCAAGACACATCCGGACCAACTGGTGTTTACTGGTGTCATATTCACAACAGTTAATCTACTGACAGAACCTGGTAAAAACTTGAAAATTGATATCCGCAGACGCCGATGACATAAGCTATTAGAAGGTCACTACCATAAGTCAACAGTAAACAGCATAGTAACTAATTATATATATATATATGTTTATGGAAGTCCATATTACAGGACGGAAATAGGACGGAGATAAATGGTATATGTGCGGGCGCTGTGCTATATTTCTAGTCAACGAAGAAAATCCCCTCTTAGGTAGGTTCCTAAAATGCTATGTTTTGTAGTCAAAATGGCTCAATATAGTTATAAGACGGGTTAATGGACCATAGGGGTACTCCATACGGTAATGGCAAAATAGCCTAAGCAATGTTTACACGCCGTAGGCGTCGGAACCTGGCGGAGAGGCTGCCCTCAATATATTTGGTGGGTATATGTTAAATATAATGGTGTCTCCTCTATATATGCTCGCAGAAGCCAATTTCGGACCCTCCCCCAATATTCAACAACTTGCGACGCCACTGCACGCTACTGCTTCCTATAGTGCGTCTTGTAATTCAAACAAATTTAAATGGTTTTCATTTGAGCGTTACTCTAACTGCAGTCGGTGTCTAGTTGTGTTGTAAACACCAGTCGTATAACCAGATTCTTTGTAATTCAAATGGTTTCGCCTGAATACAGTTCTTCGTTAAAATTATCAAAACCCCATCGTGCGTGCAAGGGACCGCATGCGTGAGAGAAACGTAGTAAAACCCATCGTACAACTATGAGAGAGGGCGTGAGAATACGTGAGTAGACACTCTTCCGCGGCAGAAAGGAAGTAGGTCAGCTCGTGACAAAAATATGTCAACTTGAAAAACACGAGCTGTTAGCTGTTAACAGCTGCACTTAGGCCTTGAGACGAGACGCCTTCTAGACAAAGGTCAAAGTATTATTACTCTCCACATCGTGAAATACCAGAAAGCACAACACTTGTAGAGCTGGTGGTCCTAGCTACGTACGTAAAAATATCGACACTCGATACAAACGATGATGATACAGATTTGCGCAATTTTTCGTTTATCGACCTGCTGTTCAGTATTCGCCAAGTTCTGTCATTCTTCCTCTATAAAAATATATAAATGTTGTTGTGTGCGCAGCAGAAGTGTCGCTGTTCTCAAACATGGCCATATCCCTATTCAAAAACCGTTTGGTCAGGGGCAAAAAATCGGCGAAAGTTAGTACCGTATAAAAATAACCGTAGCTTCATTCGTCTACCATGAACGTAGATATAAAATAATGACCATTACATTTATAACCGGACACTCGTTTGTTTCTCTGAATGACTGCAATGTCAGCACACATTGTCCAAATATATATCAAGCCTGTTGAAGTGTCTCTCCAACTAGACGTCAGTGGCATACATATTTGCACATGCCTGCCTGCCTGCCTGCCTGCCTGCCTGCCTGCCTGCCTACCTACCTACATACTACACTTGATTTTCCCTTTGAAACTAATGCTTCAGGCGAGTCAAAATGTTACACTGTTCACAAAATTACGATTTTTTTTTTTTTATTTGAGTCGCCGATCTGCAGTAGTTTTTCGTCAAATCCTACAATTTTGTTTTCGAGAGATTCAAATTGGAAGACGCTGACGCTGCCCGGCATTCGTCGCACAAACCGATCGGATTCTGTATTCATACGCCGGGGATCCTTCCGTCGCTGACACGTGCATATGCTTCCAACCGTCCGAGGATCCAGTAACAGGACAGATAGTTTATTTCTAGAGTTAGATAGCGCAGCAGAAATGTCGCAATCCGTACACGCGCCCTTTCCTCTGAATGTTCACTACTATTTTTCAAGGGTGCACAACATTACTGATAGATGGTAGGCACCGTCTCAAAATAACCCGGAAGTAAAATAACGACCGGTCCCCCTCCACAGCGAGACTGCAGCGCCCAACGACCACCCCACTTCCGGTGGCCGCTTCAGGGTTCAGCCCACTGTTACGTTTCACATAGGCGACCATGTTAACGTTTTGCACGATTATAAGAAAACGGGACCATAAAAAATTCTGAAACTTCTTTTCCTGCCGTTGTCATCATCTCATTGACATGCTGGTCGAGTTTTGTCAAAAGCACATATTTCTTAACTCTTTTAAAATGACTGAACGTGCCATACCCGTCAATGTTTACCAAGTTCTGCATAAATTACTACGCACACGTGCCTTGTGGCGAAAAAATTGCCAAAAATCCTTCCGCCTATTGAAATCATCTAACAATCCGTCGGTTACACTGCTAATATGTTCTACCAGCAAACTGGCCAATGTGTCTGCTCAAATGCAGTCGTGTCAGATGATATGATATTTTGAAAAGTTCACATATCTAAAATTACTGTGCCCTACATTCGTAACACACCAGGAAGTCTAACTGAGGCATGACCCCTTCACGGGACATTGCCTACGTACAAACTACGCACGGCACTCCGGCAGAGACCTTCCAATCTACATAACCTCCGGCGCGGGGTCAGACAGCGCGTAGGTATCCGCGGTTTACGGTCTCGAGAAGCGTTTACGACGGTCTGTTTACCGTCTTCCCGGTCGAGGTGAACATCACTCAAGCATACAACACTGATGGTGTGAGATAGACGACTCCAGATGTTGGCGTGCGCTCGTGACGACTGGAGCCAGGCTAACATTCAAATCATGTACTCCGTGCCTCGAACCGATACATCTTTTTCGAGTCTTATGCCATGCGGCAGGCGCTTGTATTCCATCTACAGTGTGGTTATGATGATGATGACGATGATGATGACGATGATGATGATGATGACGACGATGATACGATGATGATGGTGATTAATTTTCTTTGGTAATCATAAGATCGAATTAAAAGTACAATAACGCTACGATATATACGTGTGTGACATTATATGCATACATTATATGCATACATTTTCGTTTCGTTATTTTAAATAAACTAAAAATCATATACTTATATAATAAAAAATAGAAAAAAAGACGATATTCCTCTAGGTACATGTCACAAGAAAAAGGTTAAGGACAGTGCAGTGACGCATTGGGGGGGGGGGGTCATGGCTCCCTTTGGCTTTGGGATATGAAATTCCCCTGAATAACCTGTTGAGCCACTGTACGGTGGCACGGCAAACTAATGAGTAACGAAGATTTACCCCTTCTGTGACCATAAATACGCAATATATGTGGGGCTATATTTACGCTGACGAACATTATATGCACTAGTAAATTGTCACTGGTGAAATTTATCCGCCTGGATAAAACGTACTAATCGACTTATGTTCAGTGTACACCTCGGGTCTCATGCACCCCGTTCAGCCTACAAACATGTTTCGAGACGGATTAGTTAATGCGCATTAACTAAGCCGGTTCAGATGCCCCGTTGCTTTCACACTGTTTTATATGTGGGGCCGTGAGTTTATGAAAGTAAATCCCCGAGAGATTTAGCAGTCACACGTTGGCGGGATCTGCAACTACCCCTGGCGCCGAGACCGGGTAGAAGGGACAAAGTGGGTCGCGTTGTAGGGTTCAGCCTACAGTTACATTTCCCGTTGATGGCCATGTTAACGTTTTGCATGATTATAAGAAAACTTGACCATCCAAAAGTCTAAAACTGTTTACCTGCCGCTATCATCATCGCACTAACAATCTGGTCGAGTTTAGTCAAAATTCCATATTTCTCTTTTAAACTCTTTTAAAATGCCTGCTTGTGCAATGCCCATCAATGTTTACCGATCTGTGCAAGAATTACTATGCACACGTGATTTGTGGCCAAAAAAAAAATACCGCCTATTAAAATCATCTAAAATTCACAGTTACACTGTCAACAGGTTGTACCAGCAAACTTGGCAAAGTGCCTGCTCAAATGCAATTGTCAGATAATGACTTTTTGAAAATTTCACATATCTAAAATTACTGTGCCCTACGTTCGACTTACGTACTGGCGGTGGTTGTGTGTTACTTTCGGTCGAGGGGCCCGGGGGTTCGAATCCACCTGGTGCCGTTTCCAAACTCGAGCAATTTCGTTCACCCCACATTGCCTCTTCTACCTGGTGTCTATGCAAGGGGAAGTAAAATAACCCAGACATGGGTAAATGTGTAACCCCTCGTGGACTCACTAATTGAACATTATAACATCTTCAGCAAGTTGAAGGTGGTAGTTTACTAGAAGATGAAGTACATCTTTCAGTCTCCTCTCCGAAAAACACACGTTTCTGACTTCCTGCCCACATGCAGCCCATATGCCTGGTTCTAGACGTGTCGACAAGCAATTATTGATGTAGTGAGTACATTCTCCGCGACCCAGGATCAAACCCATAGCCTTCTGGGCACAAGGTCATTCAGCCAGTTGATGACGTGTTGGCATGATCAAATATTGGCCGTACAGAAAACACCAACGTTAATGTGTAAGTATGTTTTGTTATCATTATCATGTCATATATCTTTAAATACTACATGACATTATTAAAAGATTATTATCATTACATAAACAGGATTCGACAGTTGCCTGATTTGAATAGTAGAATGTAGCCCTGGCCTGGCCTAGGTAAGCTGGATCTAGCATTTGCCCGATTAAATGTGGCAAAGGTTTCGAAATGTCGACACCTTCCATATGTAACGCTGTTTATTATTACTACACCAACAAAGCGTTACATGATAGCCGACGTACATGATATATTGAGTTGCAGCTTCTATGTTGTAAACCACCGACTTAGGCGCGTTTCACCTGGACAGCCTCAAGACGATTTATTGGGGTACCCGTGTCAGACGAAATAGATACCGGTGTAAAAACAGTTGTTGCTGCAATGTTCGGCGTCTTGTCGTGATGTGGCGCAACATAATGTACGTAAGATATGCGCCTGCGCACGCGCCCAACCGGCAGCTTATATTTACGCGCCCGTTAGTCAAGAAGTAAGTAGGTGAACGCGATAGAAAAAGTTAGTATATGTAAAAGCAACCTCATAACGCAAAATCCTCCTGTCGTTCCGATCGTTACCGGGGTACAGACGGTCACCAATCACAAGCGACCACGTCACGCGCTTTTAAAGTATCTTTTTTGCGTGTTGTTTCATGTCTTCCACCGACAACTGTCCAAGATCCTACGGCGGTGTGCTCACGAAGGCTCGTCTGTTCCCCTGGCTACGATGATGAATCGTTCGTCGTTTTAATTGGGCCTTCTTCGACAGAAAGACACGGTGGTTACCAAACACTTTTATCGCCATATAGTCGATGAATCTCGCATTATTATTGTTTATATGCTGGCTCGTGTAGATAATTCATTTCTTTGCATCTAATATGACCCAAAGGTTACGTCAAAACTGTTAGCAAATCATATATCTCCCGTCTACACAAACAAACTATGTATGTAACATTTGCAGGGCGCCGCCTGCATGCTACAACGGGCTCTGAATTTGAACTAGAAAACTACATACACCACGTCGCATATCATATGCGATTTGTGTGAAAAATTATGTTATCAATGTTGCATATCCTAGATACGTGATACAACAAGCAATGTGAATGATCACCGGACACGAAAAATACTGCGTTTTGATGACACCCCAACAGACCGGCGTACACATGTCAAATGTTGGTCCTCGGTAACACGTGGAGACGTTTCTTAATTAACGGCAAGCGAAATACCATAATTTATATCATAACCACAGCCGCCGGAAGGTAACAGTACACCGAGTATATTACTCCATCCAGAACAACAACACATACATTTGCCAAAGAACGCCATAACTGTCGGACGGCGCAGCGGGACAGGTGACCCAAATAAAGAGCAAGAGCGTAAACTGCCTTGCACCACATGGGGCGCCGCGACGAATTCGCGCCGAGCGCCGCCGAGCGCCGCCCAGCTCGCTAAGCATCACCCCGAGGAATTTCCCACGAGGCGGAGGGAGTTCGATTCGAATCGATTCGAAGCCGGGCTGATACTTCTGGGCGACATAACGGGTCATGGTTGTTCACACACTAGCATACTTATTAGTTGGGGTATATATATATACAATTTGTCAGGTTTTCGTGATAACTTCTATATTTAGCTATGCCGTTGGAGAGAACCATTAGCGCAACCAGTTCGGATGACACAACAACTAACAATCATTCCCATATGTCCTGTCGCTTCAGCTTGAGAAACGCCGATTCGGATATTCTACAGCGTACTGATAGTAGGCTACGTGTAATGTGAACATAATATATGACATGGTATCACAGAGTATTACATAGTATCAAGCCTTTACGAACCAACACTGTGTGAGAACTATTGGGGCAACCGACCATTATAATACAATTCAATGATATTGTATGAAAGGGTTCTTGCTAGTTTTCACGAATGTCGATATTGTATCTCCCCTTAATGTAGTGGACAAGCATAGAATGTGTAATTTTGTTATTTCTACATAGCCATACTAACAAAATAGCTAATGAGATCAGTAAAACAAATGGAACCGTAAGACCTTCTTACCGCTACTACGTGTACATGTATTATTTATTCTGTACAGTTACTTTGGGGTATCAACCACAAACAGGAAAGCCCGGGGGGGTACTCCCTATACTGAGGTATACATGTATGTGCCGCGCAAATGCCCCTGTTTTTGGCCATTTTTCTCTCTGTCCGAAGAAAAAATATAAATTGTCTCTCTTTATGCCCCAATTAAACCTGACAATTCTCTCTTTCATCGAAGAGGAAATGTCCCAATGAAAACGTTCCGCCCGGGCTTACCTTACACTTATACATATTAGATAAATTGTTCAATAATTCTCTCTTGGTGACCAAAAATTTCTTGATTTCTCTCTCTTTCTCCATGTGCTCCATTGGGCTCTGGCGGCACACCCCACCGCTTTGGTATGGCAGTACCCCCCCCCCCGGCAGGAAAGCCATACGAATTATACAGGGCGTCACTAAATGTGGGAGAGCAAGGTCACCCCAATTGTAGAAATGACCAAGATGAATAAATTTAGATGGTATGATCACGTGAGAAGAGAAGATGATTATGTTACAAAGATGGCACTGAGCAGGAAGATGACCGAGAGAGACCGAGAGTTACGATGGCTCAACAACACCAGCAGCCACCTAGTGGACAAGAACACCAGCAGCCACCTAGTGGACAAGAACACCAGGCTACAAAAACCGCACAAAATGGAGGAAGTACATTTCTTGCCGCACTGACAGGAGTTCTATTGTGACACGACGTGAATTCCTAACTAAAGTATGGTGAACAGTGAGCATCAAGCTCACCGATTTTTCAAACTCCAAAAAGGTTACGTTTCCTGCTCAACTCTCTATCTCCCCTTCTCTTTCCACTACATCCCTCTCCCTCTCTCATCCCTCTCCCTCTCTCATCCCTCTCCCTCTCTCATCCCTCTCCCTCTCTCATCCCTCTCCCTCTCTCATCCCTCTCCCATCTCTCTCCCTCTCTCATCCCTCTCCCTCTATCATCCCTCTCCCTCTCTCATCCCTCTCCCTCTCACATCCCTCTCCCTCTCTCGTCCCTCTCCCTCTCTCACCCCTCTCCCTCTCGCATCCCTCTCCCTCTCTCATCCCTCTCCCTCTCTCATCCCTCTCCCTCTCTCATCCCTCTCCCTCTCTCATCCCTCTCCCTCTCTCATCCCTCTACCTCTCTGCACGAACGATACGTGTCCCACAATACTCTGTACGCACATGCGCAGTAATGGTATCAACAGCCGATCTCCGTACAAAAGAATTAATGACCAAACTAATTTAATAGATGAAATGTACTGTTTACAGATGCACCAAAACTAAAACGTCATCGCGACACGATAGTCCCTCCCTCCCCCTCCCTCCCAGACCCGCCCACGCCCGCACATGCGAACGCGCGTCCCCGATTCAGGTCTGTGAGAGTGAGGTCACTAAAGCCGTGGAAGACAGACAACCGCTCACTCGTAGCAGGGCCCCACTGTCTCGTTAATAATTGGGTATGTTAAACTCAAACCCGGACTGAGAGTTCATCCCTCGGGCTAGCAACCAGGTGTTGGAACTAGGTGCAGCCATGGCCCTATATCCGGGGCAAACGTCCGATCCCTTCGTTTCCCAACAGTTGCGCGCGATCACTCAAACGCGGGGGTAAGACCACGATTTGTTTTCGCACTGGTGGTCATGTAAACCGTGTTGAGTGATTACCGAGAAACCACTCGGTCACACATGTACAACTTTTACTGTCACCAACTTTACTGTCACCATCTGGCTCGGAGCCTGATCAAATGTGGTCAACCTAATACGTACACGCCCGCACGTACACGCACACATATACGCACGCACGCACGCATGCACTTCACTGTCACGTCAATGCATTACGAAATATTACGAAAAGCGGTCATCGCCGAACGGCTGTAGGAAAACCATTACGACTCATACATGTAATTATTATATTTTGTTCCGCATGTGTATGGCGACAACTACGCGTCTCAACCTAAATACACACGCGTGCTAATTCCTTCCCGTAAGCCAGATGCTAGGCGAGTAGGCAAGTTGTGACCCATTTTAAGAAACAGCTGGGTTTGCCACCTGCGTGGGATTTTAACCCAGTGCCTTCTGCTCACGAGGCCAGCACCAAACAATTGAGCCAGCGAGCCGTTTTATCCAAGCTAATTTGATTTGATGATAATTTCATTGGAAATATTCCTGACGACGAATTATACTTAACAGAACACCATTGGAACGAACTAAACCTTGGTTAGATATGCTATCACATACGGCATGAACAAGATTTAACAAGATTGCTACCAAAAGCAACGAGTTGCAGATGACAAGTGGGCAAGGTAGCCATTGGCCTATCCATAGTCAATGTGTTCATCAATGTATAGTCTGTCAATCTTATGTTTTAAGCAAAAACCAGCGAATAGACACTAAATGCGAATACACGTGCTGGATAATACACACATGCCCCTTTATGCACGGAAGCACAATCCGCCGAAACGGTAAAATGCCAAAAGCCACCGACAAACTGCCTGTACGAACTGATCCGTCAGCAACAGCTGGCAGCGTGGCTGTGGAGCAACACAATACCCAAAGTACCCGCAGGCAAATTACGCGGTTATCGTAACGTCGCACTCAAGATAAGAAACGGTCAGCCAAAAATGCTTCGGCCGTACGCGATGGCCGCTCCGACGGGTACTGTAGGAATGCCATTCATACAGACCACGTCCAGATAAGATTACATTACGCCTAGGCCGGGTTTGGTGGACACGGAACTTAGCCGCGGCGTTTAGTAGTGTATAGGAACTATACAATACTGAATGTTATTTAAAGTTGTCTAAGCAATTCATTCAGCCAATCTTTCCAATGTGTAGTGTATGAATAGTTTAAGTAATGTGCGCAGTCGATTTAATACAATATTTAATAAAAGATTTAATAAAAGAGAGCAAACTTTAGTTAAAACCATCGAAAACTTTTCGTTAGATCGTCAGATCGGGTAATTTGCGGAAGCCTACATAGCCATATGTGAGGCCGCCTACCTCTATGCCCCTTTTCTGGCGACGACTTCTTCAAAGCCAGATAACGGAAATACTAAATGTTGTGGCTCTACTGGCGATTGTATGATTCACACCAGTCTACCAACCAACCGCCCGCGCCAGAATTGTTCTGATTTGCACGAATAACATGAATATTCCTAGTATGGTAGGCATGGGGCGTTATACGCACGCACGCACGCACGCACGCACGCACGCACGCACGCACACAGGTAAAGGTACGTTCTCATACAGCGCGATATCCAGTCCTTGGGACTGCTCAAAGTGCTTTACACTTCACCCCCTGGCAGACCTGTTCATTCCAACGCCATTTCGTCTTCTCTGTGAAGAATTCAGCCACGCTGCAATTACTGCGCGAAGACTATTCGTGCCGATATCCATCTCTGTCTGTATAGCCAGGTACTCGTGTAAACAACTGAATGAACTGTGGCAACGTGGGATGAAAGAAACTGCCAAAGTTTCGAGACGGCAGCAGGAGGATTCGAACCCGGGTTCTCTTGATTGAGGGCCCCAAGTTCTAACCGATACGCTACCGCCTCCCAATATATATGCCTATTACGACGCGGGTGATCCATTTCCGGTGCTTTGCCGTTGAGAGGTCAAATATCACTGGCATCGGAGGGTTTAGACGGAACATTCAACTTGATATCAATGCCACCTGTGTTGCGATAACGTCTCGCTAGATACAGCAACCACTTAGGATAAACTAGTGTTTCGTATGGACACGCGATTCTTGTTCATGAATGAAAGTCGGCGAGCACGCAGGTTTCTGATCAGTTGTAGAGAGTGCCCGTGTTATTGTAATGATGAAGCAGAACTGTATTAGTGAATGTAGGAAATAAAGTCACAGGAAAAAGTCACTGAAAAAAGTCGCGGGAAGTAAAGTCACAGAAAAAAGTCACAACTTTAAATATATGACTAGTTCTTTGCATTTATAATGTAAGTTGAAGTACTAAATACAAAAAAAAACTATAATTGACACATGATTACAGTTCACAGAAGTGTTTGACATCTTAACCTTTTTGTTTCTGACTGTTTTGTTGTTGTTATTGTTGTTGTCGTTGATGTTGTTGTTGTGGTTGTTGTTGAGAAGCCATTTTCAAAGCTCACTCTGTTTTTTGCGGCTAAATCTTTATTTTCGTGAGTTTTTTCCTGTGATTTTATTGGCAAGCCGAACATTGCGCTTTAACATTGTTCAGAATTCACAAGACAGCTACTTCCTTGTGGTGTATGTGGGTATAAAACCACCCATGAAAGTATTCGCGGGTCACTGCTTGTACGCGGCCAGTCGACTAGCCAGTGTCCAATCTGGTGCTTTCGACACGGCAAAGCTATGACGTACGCTGCTCACTAGAGATGTAGGATTTGAGCCAGTCGATGTCTCCTCGCTGATATACAACAAGAAAGTGTGGGAGGGAACATACACTAGTTGCTGCTTCCATTCCGTTCAAGGACGACCGATGATGATGATGATGACGACGATGAAAGAATAAAATATGGTCTTAATTGGCATGTGGTCTTCATACGGTTCAACACTATTAACACTACTTAATAAACTGGTGAGAGTGGTCGCATTTTTTTAGGTACTATCGGGGTAATCGTTAGACAGAAACTCCGTTGTATATATAGCTGCAAGGCTTTCATGTGTCAGTTGTATTGCGACCCTGATATCAGTGACCTAATGATGGAAACAGATATCAGTGACCTAATGATGGAAACATAGATACGCGGCAAACGTAGAAAAACTGTTCAGTCGGATCAGTTTAGCACAGCCGCTCGAGTGGTAACAAAAATAACTGTCGGAGTTGGTCTATCGATAAATAACAAGCTCAAACAATATGCACTGCTACTTTTGCAGGATACGATAATCACTAGGCACATAGAAACTGTTATGCTGTGTGCACTGCAATCTTTTGAGGCTTAAACAAGACAACCTGCCGACTATATCATTGCAATTACCAGTGTCGCGCAAAACGTCGTCCGTATAATTTGTTCACTTGTAGATCGTGCGCATGCGTTGAAACGGATTTTATTCCAATGTTGTGCAATCATTTTACTACGACAACTTTGAGGCTGTCTTCAGCAGTGGGAAGTTCATTCCTCTTTGAGGAAGATAATAATCTTAGTTATACACTTCACTGTAAAAATTATGTTCGGTTTTCGAGAAGTTTTTGTTTTTACTTAGAGTACACTAATATCAGGCGGATGGTTGAAGACGGACGGACGTGTGTGCGTGTGCGTGTGCGTGTGCGTGTGTGACTGTGCGTGTGCGTGCGTGTGTGTTTTAATTCATCCCCACATATTTTCGAAAATATTTAGTATTGAAAGGTCACGATAGTATGGATTTATTTTTAACCAACCGATATGTTATCAATGCAAATAAAGTCAGTTTTGCAAGCTCCCGTAAAACAACAGTCGTCCAGTTAACCAAATAAATCATTATACATTCACTTAAATAATTAGATTACTGGCGCACTAGTTATGTTACCCTAGCAAATATTTAGTAATATGTTTGACGTGATTCTAAGCGTAACACGATCAATCAGAAATGTACTGTTCCGTTGCTGGGCACGATTTGGACGCAGTCAAGGGCAGCGAGTATTGCCAGCCCACGGGATTCCCGGGAATTTTAGGAACATCAATTCATGCCCAAGGATGATCTTGTGGCGAGACTATCTTGCACCGGAGTCCGTGAACATTCCGGGAAGGAGTTCCAGCGCTCGGTCCTCCCAGTCTGTTGCCTATCGGGTTTTCTTCCAGACCAAAGCAATCGACGTATGTTCAAATCAGTACGGACGGGTTGCACATGTCGCCAAGGATTAGTCGAACCACGTATCACCGTGCTGGGGATTTCACTTACAAAACAACCTATCTTTTGTTCCACTATAGCAGCACAGTAGTACACTGTGGGTTTCGACAGACAGGACGAAAACAGTAGGGTAACCTGGGGCAGCGCAACGCCCCCTAAGAAAAACTTTTAAATTGTACACCATTCAACTATTTTAGCATGTCTTTAATATGCTCACATTATGGACATATATGTGTCACCAACTGGAAACTATTCTCAGTAAATAAACAAACTAGCTGAGTTGCATTTGAAGAATAGTAAGAGTACTAAAAAAGTCGTTATGTCCCTTCCCTGGGGAAACACGGTCCATGCCCCCTTCCCCGTGATTTTCGCTCATATGAACGAACTATTTCCTTGCCCTACTTGCATGGGGACCGTCTTGCCCCACTTGCATGGGGACCGTCTTGCCCCACATGCATGGGGACCGTCTTGCCCCGCATGCATGGGGACCACCTTGCCCCACATGCATGGGGACCGTCTTGCCCCACATACATGGGGACCGTCTTGCCCCACAAGCATGGGACCGTCTTGCCCCACATGCACGGGGACCGTCTTGCCCCACATGCATGGGGACCGTCTTGCCCCGCATGCATGGGGACTGTCTTGCCCCACATGCATGGGGATCGTCTTGCCCCGCATGCATGGAGACCGTCTTGCCCCACATGCATGGGGACCGTCTTGCCCCACATGCATGGAGACCGTCTTGCCCCACATGCATGGGGACCGTCTTGCCCCACATGCATGGGGACCGTCTTGACCCAAATGCATGGGGACCGTCTTGCCCCACATGCATGGGGACCGTCTTGCCCCACAGACTCAACGTGTGTCTTTACACGATGTATACAAAACACAACATACTATTGCAGCAGCGGATCCAGGGGGTCTTAAGGGTTTCAAGATCCCCCAAGCCTTGCAGTGGATCCAGGGGGTCTTAAGGGTTTCACGATCCCCCAAGCCTTGCAGTGGATCCAGGGGGTATTAAGGGTCTCAAGACCCCCCAAGCCTTGCAGTGGATAGTGGATATCCAAAATGGTAAACACTGTGTGGGCCAATGCTGATTTTTTAGCATTTCGATTTTCACTTCAGTTAATGCTTGAACAAGCATTAACTATTTTAATAGTTTGTCTGATGATTTCACAAAAACTACACACAAAAGTTGCAAAAATGAACAAGCATGTTACATTGGATACTAGGTAGGTTTGGTTTTTCGGAAAATTAATTTGAAATGCATGGGACCGTCTTGCCCCGCATGCATGGGGACTGTCTTGCTCCACATGCATGGGGACCGTCTTGCCCCGCATGCATGGGGACCGTCTTGCCCCACATGCATGGGGACCGTCTTGCCCCACATACATGGGGACCGCCTTGCCCCACATGCATGGGGACCGTCTTGCCCCACATACAAGGGGACCGTCTTGCCCCACAAGCATGGGACCGTCTTGCCCCACATGCATGGGGACCGTCGTGCCCCACATGCATGGGGACCGTCTTGCCCCGCATGCATGGGGACCGTCTTGCCCCACATGCGTGGGGACCGTCTTGCCCCGCATGCATGGGGACCGTCTTGCCCCGCATGCATAGGGACCGTCTTGCCCCACATGCATGGGGACCGTCTTGCCCCACATGCATGGGGACCGTCTTGCCCCACATGCAAGGGGACCGTCTTGCCCCACATGCATGGGGACCGTCTTGCCCCACATGCATGGGGACCGTCTTGCCCCACATGCATGGGGACCGTCTTGCCCCACATGCATGGGGATCGTCTTGCCCCACATGCATGATGACCGTCTTGCCCCACAGACTCAACGTGTGTCTTAACACGATGTATAAAAAACACAACATACTATTGCAGCAGCGGATCCAGGGGGTCTTAAGGGTTTCAAGATCCCCCAAGCCTTGCAGTGGATCCAGGGGGTATTAAGGGTCTCAAGACCCCCCAAGCCTTGCAGTGGATAGTGGATATCCAAAATGGTAAACACTGTGTGGGCCAATGCTGATTTTTTAGCATTTCGATTTTCACTTCAGTTAATGCTTGAACAAGCATTAACTATTTTAATAGTTTGTCTGATGATTTCACAAAAACTACACACAAAAGTTGCAAAAATGAACAAGCATGTTACATTGGATACTAGGTAGGTTTGGTTTTTCGGAAAATTAATTTGAAATGAGACTAGCAAAAAATTAAATCATTAAGCACCTTTAATTACGTCGTGTTGTTGAGCTTTCGGAAAATCGTATAGGCTGTATAATGTTGAGAAAAGGGGTATATGTTTGTGGATAGTTGTTATGGTTACCCACAACATCATGGATTAAGGACATTGTATGTATATAATGATAACATTAACACTATCTCAACTTCCCACTCAGTAGTGTCATACCAAAAAATTTAGATACAACTTGCATAGCACCAGATATATTGGCATAGGACGTTGGAAATACGTGTCTTTCGGATGCGACACTTAGCGCCCTCGGCTGTTGATCTATGCCAAGGGATGTCAAGCATCCCTCACGGGGTAAATGTGTAACGATTCGTGGACCAACAAAGCTTGTTGTCTCTATCTGAAAAAACCCACTAACTGTACAACCTCATAAAGACATAAGAAGAGGAAGACACTATTAATTGAGACATACATGTCAGATCGGCTTTCACTAAAGTACAACCACACACACACGCACGCACGAGCATCACGCGCACCACGCCCACTCCACGCCCACACCACGCGCACACGCGCACGCACCATGCGCATGTATATATATATATATATATATATATATATATTATATGGAGGAAGACCGAGACTGAGATGGGAGGAATGCGTGAAGAGAGATTTGGCGGGAGTGGAGAATGAGGGCGAGGGATGGGGGGGGGGGGGTGGAGATGGCAATAAATGGGGTCAGTGATGAAGAAGAAAGGAAACAACACAATCGACGACCTGTGTCGGTGCCAGCCTCAGCCTCAGCCTCAGCCTCAGCCAGGACGTCAGGGATAACGAGGAGACAACAACACGTGTGAAGGTCGGCTGTCCACGTCACTACTACGTTTATATACTAACAATTTAGCAATCTAACTATTCAAATGCACAAAATTAAAATGTGCATCTCAAAGTCATCGACATTTGTTTCGTACAGCATGAACGTAACATAGTCATGTGACCCAGTTTCGGCCTGCAATGTTTGGCGCCTCACTTCTGTAGCGGAAGGTGAATGATTTTTCTCTGACTACGACGTCGTTTTTCATCCCCACGTTAACACTTGTTAAGCACTTCCGGTGAAGTTCCTCGAGCATCGCAGATTCCAGGCCCGACTCATGGGACGGGTTGACGTCGTCCGTCAGAAGGAGTGGCACTGAGACGCCGACCGTCAGACGGAGTGGCACTGAGACGCCGTCCGTCAGACGGAGTTGCATTGAGACGCCGCCCGTCAGACGGAGTGGCACTAAGACGCCGTCCCTCAGACGGAGTGGCACTGAGACACCGTCCGTCAGAACGAGTGGCACTGAGACGCCGTCCCTCAGACGGAGTGGCACTGAGACACCGTCCGTCAGAAGGAGTGGCACTGAGATGCCGTCCCTCAGACGGAGTGGCACTTAAACGCCGTCACTCGGAAGGAGTGGCACTGAGACGCCGTCCGTCAGAAGGAGTGGCACTGAAACGCCGTTCGTCAGATGGAGTGGCACTGAGACGCCGTCCATCAGACACTGGGCGATAGACGGCGGTCGGCCCTTGACGTGTTGCGAAATACCTGTCGACACCGTCGGTCGAACCACAGCTTGAGAACAACATGTGTCCGTGGCACGCCAACACTGCAACTATGGAAGGAAACGGGGTGTGTGGGGGTGTGGGGGGGGGGGGTGACAAGGGGAAGAGGGATAAGGTGAGGGTGGTACGGAAGGCATTAACCCAGCATTTTTTCTTACGCGTTCGTGGCACACGAAGGAAGATTTCTTTTGTTGTTTCCAGAACTTGGCAACATTCTATTAACTGATTGTCTTATGTTGTGGTTGCTACAATTGTTTTGTGTTTCGATGTCTCATTCAACTAGCCAGCCTTTTTCAGAACGTTATCGCCAAGCCGACCTTTTATATGCTGGCACAGAGGGTGGTAACTGTCAGGCTAACCACTGCACTACCGCGCGTCATTGTTATTATTATCTGTTATTGATTTTGAATCGGTAGTGCACAATTTAACTCGCCAGCATGACGTATTTGATGACTGTGCTGGACACACACATCCCTTAATATCGAGTTGTTAGTTGGTAGAACGTGGATGTATAAGAGACGATATGGGCATGTACACTGAGTCTTGTTTCTTAGGATCCCAATTGATGGGCGTTTCGACGTTGACCTAAGAAAAACCCACAACAGCATATAATGCTACATAAACTTGAAAAACGACCGGCGTACCGGGAAGCTGACAAAACAACAATGTGACCAATCTAACTTAAATAGCGTAATTTACCCACAACGATGAGCCGATTTTAACTATGGCTTCGCTAGAAACATCAGCACTGTTCAATGTGGCGGTAATCGAGTAAAGCTATATCACTGTTAACGAGGCAGGCATACGAGCGATAATTAAGTCGACAGGTAATATCAATATAGTCCCATCTGCCCAAGGTTTACTACATCCGGATGCGCGCAACTAATCCTGTTTTATTGTGATGTTTGCGCATTCTAGCAGCAGCTGCTTCTACGTCTTGGCCTAACGGGTACCACTGAGTCCCTAAGCCGGTCGTCTTGCAGCTGTTAACCAAAGGCATTTGCTTAAACCTTTGTCCGACTAACGTTGTCTGTCGGGCGTTTCGCTGGCGATAGTTCCTTGCACTCTCCGTTCAATTACAGAAAGTGCAAGCTCAAATGCTTGTCAATGGACGAACGTGAAATTATGGTTGTATTTCACGAGCGATAAAACAGCGACTAGGATATCTATTTTCAATATGAAGAAACCCATTCGTCATCAGTCGGTTGATCTAACGGAAGCGGACTTAGGAAAGGCAGGGAAGTGAGGAAGGGAGGGGTACGAACAGGAAGGCAAGCGACGAGGAATGGGTGGGATACCATGCATCCGGGCACCTACGCACGTGTGGGCGAAAATATGAGGCAGAAACGATAGGCGCATAACGGATACGCCCGTTTTACGGGATGTACGAGACAGCGGCTTCAGTAGCTGTCTGTTATGGTTGTTATTTCTCCCAGCATGACTGGGACACCATTTATACGCACCTGAGTATATTACAGCGAAAGAAAAAGAGGGATGTCATAACCGAAGAAACCAGTAAAAAGATACACCATGCAAAACACAGCATCTAGAACGTATTTTTTGAGGTAGATCCTTCTGTGAAATCCCGTACGATCCGACAATTCACATGTAACACGTGAACATCGTCAGATCGATATTTCCCTGCACCGGACCAGCGCTGGCCGCACCCTACGCATAAACTATTTTACAGCGCGGAACTTTGCGGTGCCTCGACCGGCGCGCCACTCGACGTACGGCGGTATTTATGCGCCGACTGCCCGGATAAATTAATGAACTCGAACCGCGCTGACGACCTAATTAGGCCCTCAAACGCTACGCTGTGCAGATCTTCAGCCGATAAATCATACTCGGCCTCTAATAGAAGTCGTAATTACTGCTAATACGCCATTTACAGCGTCTGGCATGGTTTTAATACGGAACAATCGCAACGGGAACACCAAGGGTATCAGTGAAGGACAACTATACAATCAGTCCACACTTTTTAATGTAATTTGACCGTTATCTGTTTATGAATGTCGACCTTGTCGTTCAGCATAGGCAGCCTGACAGGCGGACCAAAGCGGACGGGTCGATAAGGTTATATATACACAGCACTCGGAGGAGCCGTGTAGCTACAGTCATTACAAAATGCGAACAATTAACAAAACGAATACATTTCCATACCATGGACACAATTAGGAGGAATACGTCACTGAAATAAGAACAACATGGCTATCTTGGTCAGCACTGGTCCGCCTGTTAGGCTGCCCCCGTTCATCCATACATTTTGTAAACATGCGATTCGACTCGAATCATTCACATTTAAAACACAATTGTGGTTCGTTAAAACACAATTGGGCGGTCAAATTGTTAGCATAAATACAGTTTATACTACATAACATGGTAAAACGATTAACACTATCAGACAGTATACCTTTAAACAATATATAAGAAAGGGCAATACTGGATTAAAATGATACACGTGTCTAATGGATTCGATAACTATTAATGACATTCTGTTTTGTGCTATAATATTAGGTTTACCAGGAATGGGATGTGAGGCTAACATGTCACGCTGCGTGTATAACGCATCACGTTAACAATAACGAACTTACCAGGAATGGGATGTGAGGCTAACATGTCACGCTGCGTGTATAACGCATCACGTTAACAATAACGAACTCCGGAATAGGAATAAACTTTCGATATTTTGCAGTTAAAGCGAAACAAAACTCATGGCTTTGGGTCTATGCACCTCTAAGAGTTACGAAAACATAACTATTTTCAACTACAACTGTAAATATGCCACGAATACTTGTAGTCTGGCAATATTCGCTCACAAAATAAAAATATACTTGTAAACACCTAGTCCTATACCTGCCAATAGGATATAGCCATGCTGTTTACGTCTAAACACAACTTATGCGACATATGTTGGGCTTTGTTTGTTAGACCGTTCTGACTTAGTAGCTCGCTTGATTGAGAGTTGGGGTTGCTTCAATGTAAGCCCTTCGATCAGGCATCACAACGGAAGTCTAGCTGCATCGATTTCCTGGAACGCTTATTGGCTGTGCTGGTCAACATGTCAGCCGTCGTGAAAATTGAGATTTAACCATAATCTCCCACTTTTGAAACATATTCTAAGTAAATGTCAAGTTTTTTCTTGACTCTTTTCGGTGCATATCCCCCAAACCATGAATTTTGTTTCGCTTTAACAAAATAAAGGCGCCTTACCCTGACGGCACCGACATTCCCCAGGGTGCGTCCTCGGACGGCCCCTTGAAACACGACGTTGTCGAAAGGAAACTTCTCGAAGTCAAACGGAACGAGTTCTTCGAGCTTCTCTTTCGGCGTCAATTCGACAACTTCCGGTTTCTGGTCCGATGGCGGCTGAGCGGAAGAAGTCGGTGGTTCCGCGGCGGAAGTCGGCGCCTCCGTCGGTTTCTCGACCACGGCGGCGGTGGCGACGACTTCGGCGGCGGAGGCTGCAGCGGCGACGGCAGGTTCCGTCGGCTTGGCGGCTGGTTGCGACGGTTTGTCGGCTGGCTTTACTTCGTCTGGTTTCACTGCAGCGGACGGCTCGGTTTTGTCGGCCGATTTGTCGGCAGCAGGTTCATCGATGGGGGACGTTGTCGGCGTGGTTTCGACCACAACTTCGGACATAGGAGCAATATCGGTTTCCTCCACCTTCGCCGGCTCTTCGGATTGGTCGACGACCACGCCCTGGTCAACAGCACTGGTTGACGGTTCAGATTTGTCGACGGCGCTAGTCGACGGTTCAGATTTATCGACGGCGCTGGTCGACTTTTCCAGTGGTACCTCGGTAGATTTGTCGACGGCACTAGTGGACGGTTCCAGTGGAACGTCGGCTGGTTTGTCGGCGACGGCGCTGGTCGACGCTTCCGGTGGGACATCGGCGGTTTCGCCGGCAGGCGGAGTCGCCTTGGCAGCGTCCGTCCGCTGATCGACTGGTTGGCCGTCGATTGTCGACTGCACTGCCTGCACCTCGACGACTTCAGTGACGACAACGTCACCCGGCTTAACTCCAACCTTTGCCGCCGCGTCGCCACTATCGACCGTCTCCGGCGGTTTCTCCGCAGCACTCTCTACTTCCGGTTTATCCGCGGCACTCTCTACTTCCGGTTTATCCTGCTTCTCGTCCACCGTTGTGTCCGGAGCTTCTTTGGCCTCAACCCCGTTTTTGTTTTCCGCATTGGAGACCTTTTCCCCTGCTGGGGCAGCCTCTCCCTCCTCGCCTATTACTGCCGTGGGCGCATCCGAATCCCCTGTGGCTGTCTTCTCGTCCTTCTTTTTCCGCCTCCCAATCCTGATCTTCCGCGGTACGGACACCTTTCCTCCCATGTCGAACAGCGGACGGAGAGCACTGACGCTGACTAAACCTCCGTCGTTCAGCGGCGGAGCGAGTGCATCCTTCCAGGCAACACCGCGAGACTGAGGCGGTCGAGGGGAGTGGCTCAGCGGCAACGCACCGACTACGTCCGACGACTGGGGCAGTACAGACAGGCTCCTATCCCCTGCTACGGACCTGCCGCCGCTCTTCACGCAGCCGCGGTTGCGCATGCGCGACAGCCTCGCTGTGGATCGGCACCGCAATGCTCGGGTATTTCGGGGAGTGGCCGAATTCCAGCAATGCTTCCTCCTCTCACGGGGGCTGCCGTCCGCTACGACCTGGGAACACCGTGGCGGCCGTGGTGGTACACGCGGTAAATGTCAGGCCGGGAAACCGAGTTGCGGTGTAGCCGCGAGCGGGATCTGTAATTAGGTCTGCGAAACTTTTTTGAAGAGCACTGTCCTAGTAGGAATACTTCCGTCTCGTTTCGTCTTTTTGGATCTTCTTAATTTTTGCGCAAAGGCCCGCAGGGAAAACCACTGCACGTTGAAAACTTTGTTTCATACTGGTAAAAAAAAACACTCGACGGCTACAGTCAGCGTTAGGACACGTCTCAGTGATGAACACAAAACTGAAATTGTCACATGTAAATATAAACTATCTTCACCCTGTTCACGGCTCCGCTAAATACACGGGAAATGTGGCGCAAATGACTAAATGTATCGTTTTTCAAATATATATATATATATATATATATATATATATATATATATATATATATATATATATATATATATATATATTATGATGGTAGACACCAATTTTCAGTTAAAGTCACTAATTCGTGTTACAAAAAATGTACCATACCATTGATATTCCATATTGTAGTTAGATGGATATGTGAAATTTCCCAGGTGCGGTCGACTGTAACAACTAGCCCCGTAAGCAGGGCAAGTTGTTACATCATACGGGACACATTGTTACAACAAAGAACGCGTGGACCGACCGTGGACAAAGCAAGTGTCACTGGTGCGTGTTACTGTTATTACATCAACTGAATTATACACACGTATACATATTACCCACAGTGAGCATAACAATGTAGGTGTTCACAGCTTCATATCTTAAGCTTTTCATTTGTAGAGTTACCAAAGGGGGCAAATTCCCCGGATTCCTGCATAACAAACAATTGTTAATGGAATATAAATTATTGAATGGGGTATGAAATAGTGAATGGAAATGTGTGTGTGTGTGTGTGTGTGTGTGTGTGTGTGTGTGTGTGTGTGTGTGTCTGTGTGTGTGTGTGTGTGTGTGTGTGTGTGTGTGTGTGTGTGTGTGTGCGCGCGCGCGCGCTCGTGCGTGCGTGCGTGCGTGCGTGTGCGTGTGTGTAATGCGACTTTTACTTGATTGAATGACACACGTACTCACACACACGCGCACGAACATCCACATTTCAAAGATTCGTGCAATATTTATTAATTGCTCAAGCAGGGTGTTGCCATAAAAAATTAACAAGATTTAACAAGATTGCCATCCAAGGCAAAACACCCAGATGACAAGTGGACAAGGAAGCCATTGGCTTACCTAGAGTCCTTTTTCATTTATGTGTAATCCGCACTTCTGAGATATGTGTTACTTTTATGTGACGCTGCTAGCATTTACAGTACGCTATGCTTCACAAATGACATAAAGCGTTGACGCGTCGTGGTTGAATAAATGTTATTCCTTCAGTCATTGTCAGCACACAACTCGCTGGCTGAGCCATCGTTACAGTTGTAACAACGTGTCCCAATACAATTGTACCAACTTGCCCCAAGCACAATTTTTGCAGCTGAACTCACGTGGACGATAAAACAACTGAGTTTAAATTTAACTTCTACTTGGCATAACCCCTTATACCTTATAGTAGACATGTTTAAAGTTTCATTCACGAAACATAAACAGTGGCTGCGTAAGGTGATATGAAATGTTTCCACATCTCATTAATTTCGTCTTCTTAACTCCCGATTATTGGACTGCTGGTGGACTTCCAACCAACTACTGTCGATGGTGACGTCTCTGTATACAACTAGCCCTGGTCTCCTCTAATATATGGCATTGTGCTGCAATATGCACTATAAATAGCATAGTTGCTCGTTTGGTGAAGGCTAGACAGTCTGGTATATCCAATGTCACAGTGGTTAATTGTTCTCTGTCATTGGTGACATACACTGTCATAATAGTTATAAAATGACATCTTCACGCTTCGTTCACCGATTATATTTCGTTTAGAGGTAGAAAGTATGATCGTTTCACACTAAAATCAAGTTAATATGTAGTATAAACTATATATATTCTAACATAGTGACCGCCCATGTGTATTTAATGACCCACAAGTTGTTAAAACGGAAAGTATGTGTGTTATGTATAACTGATGAACTACGAAAGATTAGATTGAGGTGGTTCGGACAAGTTGTTTTTTAGAGAGGAACACAATGCGGTAAAGACGGCACGGAGGCTGCCGGTGGATGGAGAACGCAGCAGGAGACTGCAAAGGTTGAGAATGAGTGACGTGGTGATGAGAGACAGGGAGGTGGCAGAGGTTGTGGAGGGGACGGCAAAGGTTAAGAATGAGAGAAGTGGTGATGAGAGACACGGAGGTGGCAGAGGTTGTGGAGGGGATGGCAAAGGTTAAGAATGAGAGAAGTGGTGATGAGAGACACGGACGTGGCAGATGTTGTGGAGGGGACGGCAAAGGTTAAGAATGAGAGAAATGGTGAGGAGAGACACGGGGGTGGCAGAGGTTGTGGAGGGGACGGCAAAGGTTAAGAATGAGAGAAGTGGTGATGAGAGACACGGAGGTGGCAGAGGTTGTGGAGGGGATGGCAAAGGTTATGAATGAGAGAAATGGTGAGGAGAGACACGGAGGTGGCAGAGGTTGTGGAGGGAACGGCAAAGGTTAAGAATGAGAGAAGTGGTGATGAGAGACACGGAGGTAGCAGAGATTGTGGAGGGGATGGCAAAGGTTAAGAAAGAGAGAAGTGGTGAGTAGAGACACGGAGGTGGCAGATGTTGTGGAGGGGACGGCAAAGGTTAAGAATGAGAGAAGTGGTGAGGAGAGACACGGAGGTGGCAGAGGTTGTGGAGGGGACGGCAAAGGTTAAGAATGAGAAACGTGGTGAGGAGAGACATGGAGGTGGCAGAGGTTGTGGAGGGGACAGCGAAGGTTAAGAATGAGAAACGTGATGAGGAGAGACATGGAGGTGGCAGAGGTTGTGGAGGGGATAGCAAAGGTTAAGAATGAGAGACGTGGTGAGGAGAGACGTGGAGGTGGCAAAGGTTGTGGAGGGGACAGCGAAGGTTAAGAATGAGAAACGTGGTGAGGAGAGACGTGGAGGTGGCAGAGGTTGTGGAGGGGATAGCAAAGGTTAAGAATGAGAGACGTGGTGAGGAGAGACATGGAGGTGGCAGAGGTTGTGGAGGGGACAGCGAAGGTTAAGAATGAGAAATGTGGTGAGGAGAGACATGGAGGTGGCAGAGGTTGTGGAGGGGATAGCAAAGGTTAAGAATGAGAGACGTGGTGAGGAGAGACATGGAGGTGGCAGAGGTTGTGGAGGGGACAGCGAAGGTTAAGAATGAGAAACGTGGTGAGGAGAGACATGGAGGTGGCAGAGGTTGTGGAGGGGATAGCAAAGGTTAAGAATGAGAGACGTGGTGAGGAGAGACACGGAGGTGGCAGAGGTTGTGGAGGGGATAGCAAAGGTTAAGAATGAGAGAAGTGGTGATGAGAGACACGGAGGTGGCAGAGGTTGTGGAGGGGACAGCGAAGGTTAAGAATGAGAGACGTGGTGAGGAGAGACACGGAGGTGGCAGAGGTTGTGGAGGGGATAGCAAAGGTTAAGAATGAGAGAAGTGGTGAAGAGAGACACGGAGGTGGCAGAGGTTGTGGAGGGGACGGCAAAGGTTAAGAATGAGAGAAGTGGTGAGGAGAGACACGGAGGTGGCAGAGGTTGTGGAGGGGATAGCAAAGGTTAAGAATGAGAGAAGTGGTGAAGAGAGACACGGAGGTGGCAGAGGTTGTGGAGGGGATAGCAAAGGTTAAGAATGAGAGAAGTGGTGAAGAGAGACACGGAGGTGGCAGAGGTTGTGGAGGGGACGGCAAAGGTTAAGAATGAGAGAAGTGGTGATGAGAGACACGGAGGTAGCAGAGGTTGTGGAGGGGACAGCGAAGGTTAAGAATGAGAAACGTGGTGAGGAGAGACATGGAGGTGGCAGAGGTTGTGGAGGGGACGCAGTGGACAGGACATCGTGGCGGAGGTGGAACTGAGCGGTCACTCACTATAGGCCGAAAGAAGATGATGAAGTTGTTAAAATATAATTTGACCGTTATCTGTTTAATTTGAATGATTCGGTCCAAATATAATTAATATGCCCGTCACGTGATCCCGTGAACTCCTGACCCCGATAAACTTAGTCCACAGGTATTGGAAAATGTTGACAGTTGTTCACAAAAGGCAAGGTTGGTTTGCATAAACCTACATAACGGCTACATTATTAAAAACACATTTTGGTGGTCAATATCTTAGAATAGATGTAGTTTATAATTTATTATATAGCATGATTTATGATGAAAACTATCAGACTTGGAACCTTTAATGTACCAAGATTAAAAGTTAACGTCGCTCCACTAATTGAAACTTATGCTCACACTTTGATGAAAGGAAATTATTTCTTGTTGCTAGGCAATGCCATCACGTCAAATCAACACGGATACTTTATTAATACTTACAACCCGGGGGAACCATCAGTTTCGTTATGTTCCATTCACTTGACTCTTAGGGTATACCGTTGCCTAAGACGAATACGTGAAATGATAATTAAGCTGGAAATTTAAGGGATAAAAACAATTGCATAACACAAATATCAAAGCCACGTAGAACATCTCCACTGACGTGGACAAAATATAAAATCCAGCTGAATGCGCAGGGCTCGCTTCGGCGGCAAGATGTCAGCTCCTCGTGGCAAGAAGTTCTCAGTCAATATCGCCCCACAATATTTGAGGACGATTCTGCGCACCGATTTCAAGTTTACGTCGATCCCTGTATATGGGACGTTCTGTGCCTATCCTAATCCACAATGACATTGGTTCTGATGCACAATAACTACTGCACAAGTGTAGCTGGTACAGCAATTGTAATATATGTACAGTGGACGCCGCTCAATAGAATCGCGGATAACACAATCAGCCGCTTAGTATAATTAAATTAGGCAAAGTCAATCGCCCTACAATTTTTTTCTATCTGGCTGTTGCTGTTGTAAGGCGAAGATCTCGCTCGGCAAAAACGTAAGTATTTTCACAAAACGTGAAACCTTACAGAAACGCCATAAACAGAGCAATAAACACGTATTTCGTGTCTGTATGCATTGTTATATGTATATCACTAAAGTTACCTGACAATAACCATGTAAAAGTGTGAAATTATTACCTTTTTGTGAGAACGCATGTGCTTGTCAAAATTTGTATATAACCGGATGTTGTTGTGAGCGAGATTACCAACTGGGATTCTCGTAGATCAATATAAGGTCACGCTAAGAATTGTCGTCTGCTGGCCATATAGTTACATCATTAATCATCCCCCTATAAATTACTAACTTACTAATTGTGTTTTATTTATGTCTGTGCTGCTGGCCCACTCTGGATTCATTCTACACGAATTCGCGTTTGACCATGTGACCCTAAGGCAACATCACGTGCACAGTATGGCGGCTATTTATGAAATATTTTCTGTATGACCGATAAATGTACTCATAAATAATTATTTGGAGCACATTTCTTCTGTTTCTTGACGCCCGAGTGTCGGTTGTATGTCACAGAATACACAGGCGAGACGGTTAGTGCGTATCGGTTTTAAAACTTAAGTTATTAGTTCCGTAGCCATTTGGCTACGGAAAGCCCAAATCGGCGCTTACGATAATCACGGCGTGGAAGTCCGCCCCAAAGCTCAAGAATGGGGCGGACGAGTCTGCTTATAATTAAACATATTGGCTGGGACGGAATCATTCCACATTCCCGCTGTTATATAGTGCGCCGCTTACTAGAATCAGCCGCTTGACAGAATCAAACTGTTCTGGCCCGAAGTGATTCTGTTAAGCGGAGTCCACTATAGCGGGCCTACTTGCGAAATATCTTAATTAAAACACGCTTACGATGGTCGTACGGGTATAATAATTATTAGAACACATTAATGCATATAACGACATAAGTTATCTGCAGGGGTTAGACCACAACTAGTGCTGACATTGGCATAACATACAGTTGCAGCCTACCCGTACGGCTCCTGTGTGCGCAATCCCCTTCACCCCGCCGCCCTCGAAGGCGATGTTCTCGAAGGGAAATCCGTCCACACCGTACGACGCCAGCAGTGCCTCGACATCAGGCGCCCTCTGGCGAGTTGGACGCACACTATGTGGCGTGGACTCTCCAGCTAGTCCACATATTGCCCGATAGGGGGCGCGTGGTATCCACAGCCACAGCCATTGTGCGAGACGTGTTGCCTGGTTCATTTCGATATCGGTCGTCCTTCGTTGTTATAACATGATTGTAACAATACTCTCTTGAGACGTTGTGTACAAACAGTTCGTAGCCTTACCAGGTGGCTTGCTCGCGCTAACGGAAACGTCCTCAACGCCCCGATGTGCTGCGTTACTGTGCCCAGGAAATAAAATTATGGCTAGCTGTGAATGCGTCATTTAATTACCCACACTGCACCTGGCTATAACTCTGTGAAGACAGTCCGGGTTCAAGGTGTACGTTTCGCCGACTGCTGCTGTATTAGGAAGTCCTGGTTGTTAATTAAATAATTATTCATGGTATTAGTCTCCTGCTTGGTTATTTATCTACTCGTATAAAATCATGCTACACCTGTACAACACCACACCAATTAACATTCCGCAGTAGGGCATACGGTAGATTTGCACACTGCATTGTTTCACTTCTAACTGTTCTGGTCGTAGCAGTTTATTAAGTGTGCATAGTTAATTGCACATGCACAAGGGACTGCTTCAAAAATTACTCCTAAAAAGTAAATTCAGCTTAATGTATTGCTTAATAAAAACATCGGCATCTAATTGTAACGAATGTGGCCATGCTCTCCGAGAACTGTTGAACTGTCATAAATTGAACACTTCTTTTAAATATAAAGTAGTATGTTGAGTATTCATGCAGTTCCTTGTAAAAGTTAGCCTACGTTTATGCACCAGCCGGTCTCTGATTCCATCCGTTGATTACCGTTGATGATTCAGAGTCCGTGAGATGGCGCCAGGCAGGCAGGCAGGTTGGCTGACTGGGCTAGCTTCGATTATCCAGGCTCCGCGCTGTGGCGCCACCGTTTGTCGCACACATCATCGCCTGGACACAGAGTGGGGCTCCATTGTGACGGAAATTATGTATGCGCTCAGATTCTGGGCGCATACATAAGTAGCTCATTAAGCTCGATGATGACGCTGATTGGCTGCTAGCACTTCATCCGGTAACGCCTACAGAAATACAAATGGAGTCGCTACGAGTCGCACGTGCTATCGACAGAGCAAGAGTCGTTAAATTTAGAATTTGCAACAGTTTGCCTGCATCCAGAACATTACTGATCGACGTTATGTGATGGGAATACTTCCAACAGGGTACGGAGAAACCCTCATATACACAATTCTCTCTCGTGTACTTGATATGTTACCCGGCAATATCGGCTGGCACACGGACGTTGACATGATGTTGCCTTTTATTTACTGTTGATTATCGGAAGAAAGACTACGCACGATGGGCCTTGGACTTGGTGGCGCGGTTCACCCGAAGCTGAGCGGTAGCACTATTGATACTGGTAAGCCATTGTATTGATTTAAGTTTCATACATATAGCATTGTATGGCGGGCCTGTATATTAGCCGGAACGAGATTTAATTGCTAATATCGTGGATTGCGTGATCTATATACTGATTTCACTGGAATGTGTAGTTAGATAACGTAATAATGACCAAGTGGGAATTAATTACACGTACATTAAGATATGTTTTGGGCTCCCGGAACGATGATGTGCATGTGGCAAGGCAGCGACAGTATCCATACACACAACCAACCTATTAAAAATTTTCGTTAAACATCCTATACATAAAATAAATAAAACTATCAGATAAAACCATTCCAGCAACATTAATTATACTAGTCTTTTAATCGAACGTACCACCCACAGCGCATGCGCACAGTCCACCACAAACTCCTGCGTTAGCCCAAGTTTGGGCTGTTTGGAGTAAACCACTTGAGACTTGAGACTTATTGACTATCGGCGGCCATGTTTTGGCTGTTCCGTCTATTGAACATCACCTAGTGGGCGGCCTTCTCAAGTCTCAAGTGGTTTACTCCAAACAGCCCAAACTTGGGCTAACGCAGGAGTTTGTGGTGGATTGTGCGCATGCGCTGTGGGTGGTACGTTCGATTAAAAGACTAGTATCATTAATGTTGCTGAAATGGTTTTTATCTGATAGTTTTATTTATTTTATGTATAGGATGTTTAACGAAAAATTTTAATAGGTTGGTTGTGTGTATGGATACTGTCGCTGCCTTGCCACATGCACACATAGACAGTCTCCATACCCACACCATGGATAAGTTTACGCTGAGCACTGTGTTTTAAAGGCAGTTTAGGTGAGGAGGTGTGGTGAAAGGGAGTTCCATAATAGCTTCTTGAAATGATTTTGGGTTTTTTATGTTGGTAATTTTTGATGGAATCATATTCCATATGCGAATGGCTCTGGGATAAAATGAAAAGACCATTGCATTTATACGACACTTGGGGGCTATGTATTGTCCACGGGTTCGAGAGCGAGTTAGTAGGCCCGGAGGGGGGGTGATCTCAATAATGTTGTTTAGAATTTTGTAGAAGGTAGTGGCTTGTTTGATAATGCGCCTTCGTTCGAGGGTTGGCCATCCAAGGGCAGTAATTAGATCTGCTGGATTTGTGTTCCGTCTGTAATCATTTTTAACAAATCTGGCAGCAGAGTGTTGCACTCTTTCAAGGCTTTTAACTTGTGAAAAGGTGTGGGGATTCCATATGGGTGAAGAGTACTCAAGTTTTGGCCGGATTAGCATGTTGTACGCTGTTTGCTTAACTTCGGGTTTACATGGGCCAAGAGTTCGTTTAATCATGCCTAAACATTTTGAAGATTTTGAAGTTATGTCAGTGACGTGATTTGTCCAGGTTAATTTGGAATCCAATTTTACTCCGAGGTATGAGTGGCTGGATACGGTGGATAATGGCTGGCCAGAAAGCGAGTACTTGTGTGTGCTGGGTTTAGTTTTGTTTGTTATTGGAAGGTGGACGTTAATTAGTGGGTTACTCATGGTGATCTCAGCCTTAGTTAACTTATAAACCCGTCTTTAGGAGATGTAATGGTTGCTCCATTGGGGGGGGGTTGATTGATAGTATGGGCGTGTGTGGTCATCAGTAGCCATTATTATATTTTAGTAATTTCCTTGTTTATTTGACATTTTCTGAATAATATTTAGTGACTGCATAAGTTACCAGTTTAAATTAAAAACAATTTAAATGTGACTATTTAAACACAACCTAACTTATCAAAACGACACAAAGCAAGAATGTGAACAGAAATCCGGATGTTTATTTTATAAAGCATGCATGACCACGCTTAATGCCATGAAGTAGTCATAGTTGCGTTGGGGAAGTATATCTTTAATGACAAATTTTCCAGTGTACAATAAAAAATTTCGAAATTCAGTTCTCTTCCACTGTTCAACTTCATCCAGTCCTCTGGGCTTTCTAGCTAATTCCCTTGGAATATCCTTACGAATATTGATTAGGTTGGCACTAACTTGTTCATTTTGAGTAGCTGAAATTCTACACATTGCACTTGGTCCTCTATTCTATAAGAAAGATAAGATACGTTTTATTACCAAGTAGCAAGTACAAGGAATTTGTAGTGTTGTGGCGTTAGCACAAACATACACTCATGCACCCAATCACACACGGAACTAAACATTACATATCACAATCGTAATACTAAAAACAGTTGAAAACAAGCGAGAGTAATATAATAGGTTCCAAGTAAGCAGTAGTGACACTTAAACAAACCTGGTGGAGGTTGTCCAGTAGAAAGTCACGTATTATGTCCAGATTATGTAGCTGAAGGAAAGGTGATACACCCTGGTGACGGTTAAAAAAAATCATGATTTTTATTTTTTAAAAAGAATTAAAAAAATCGGATTTTTTTAATTTAAATCGGATTTATTTGATTTTTTTGAAATCTGGTATATATATATTTATATAGATGAATTTGTAAACTCTTTCAACATGTTATATTCAAATCGATTTGGGTTCTTGTCTTAACAGAGGGTACATGATTTTTGTTTATATAAAGACATTAGACAATGTCCACAAGGCCTCATCCCCTGTAGTTGCATAATCTGTCTTGGAAAAGAAAGCATGCTGTGTGTCTGTGGCTGTAGCAGTGGTAATTATTGTTTGCCTATAGGGTGGATTAGCACCTGTCTAGGGATCTGTGTACTCTAAGGGTCTCTAACCAGAATACAAACTGGTACAGTATTAAACAACTGAGTCAACATACTGAATTGGTAACAACTAGCACAAACTTTAGGTGGACTTTAACTCAGGGCTTCTGACTTGAAAAGATACTTCCTCTGGAAGACAAGTTTGTGTGGCTTCACTGCATTCAGAAAGGGAATAGCTAAAACATACACAATGTCATAAAATATTTGACTATCAGGCTATCTGGTGTCTATACAGCTACACAAGTGTGCGCACTTTGTGTTTTGTATTAAAAACATACAAAACTTTGTTGATCTCGATACTTGTAAACAATTATTTGTGTTAAATTCATATAAACCAGCGATTAACAAAATCCGGAAGTAAAAAAATCATAAATCAATGATTTTTTGGAGTGATTTAAATCATGATTTAAATCAATGATTTAAATCAAACAACCCTGCCTGGTGAATTCCCTTGGAATATCCTTACGAATATTGATTAGGTTGGCACTAACTTGTTAATTTTGAGTAGCTGAAATTCTACACATTGCTCTTGGTTCTCTATTCCAAGTAAGCAGTAGCTTTTTCGTGGCACTTAAACAAACCTGGTGGAGGTAGTCCAGTGGAAAGTCATGTATTATGTCCAGATTATGCAGCCGAAGGAAAGGTGATACACCCCTGTGATGCCCTTCTTGTGTTTTATTAAAGCTGTATCTGTTCTCAGTGGTAGATTTTGTATCATTGGATATGTCATCCTTCCAACACATTTTCCTCTTTGACAGCACTTATCACATTCATAATATCCACTATAGAGTTTGGTGCACTTGACCATTGATCTTGCTTGGGCATCACATATCATGCGTCTTGCACTTACATTAAACCTTTTCCCTTAAAATTCCACGCCCTCATTAATTGCTTTATTCAAGTCATTAATGGAATCTAGCAAAAAACCGAGGTTAAGTGGTTTGTTTCCGCCAATAGAAATAGAAAGCGGAAATACTTTTGCAGGATTGATATTCACAACAGAACATAAAACTTGCCATACAGAGGTTTTGCTGCTCTTGAAAAGGGGAAAGCCATCTACATTTTGTGATGTTTATGTTCCTTTTGTCAAAAATGTTTTATGATGTTATATATATGTTTTAATAAAACATTGTTCAACAATGTTTTTCAAAGATGGCACATTTTGATCATTATAGCATTTTCAAAAACATTATTATGACATTTGGGGAAACATTTTTCTGATGTTTTTAAAACATTATTGTGTTTGCTGGGAATGTTTTAATGTTTCAAAACATCACTAAAAAATTTAAAATTACGTTCTCATAAAAACATCTGTATGATGTTTCTGAAATTTTACATAATATTTTAGTTACATCTACAAAATGCTATTGACTTTTTTCCGTTATAACATGTATATAACCTTTACCAAATGTTATAAAAAATGTATGTGTTTGCTGTGTAGTGATTCCATAGTAAAGTATAATTGCAATTACTTTTAGATTCACACCCCTATTCACTAAATAAGGCAGCTCATTGCAGAGTGAGATACAATGCTGTTGATTGCCTGAGTTGTAATTGCAGTAGGTATTGAACCCTGAATAAACAAGGGGTCCATTAAACAATAAGTAAGAAATGAAAGTACTAGTATGCACAGTTACAAAGAACATTTTGTGAAAGTGGATTCACAAGTCAAACAATGATTCAGTAATCTGACCATTACAGAGCACATTTACAAAGAACATGTTGTAAAGTAGATTTCCTTAACGATAAATAACAACTTTGCTTTACACGGGCGCGTTAGGTACACAACATGAGAGAGGCCCAATATAAAATTGTGTATCAAGTTCAGAATCTAACATAAATAATTATTCCATAATTTATTCTTTTCAATTCACTCATAAATTGCATTAAGCACAACAACAAAATGCCGCTCCTAAAAAGAATTTAGTTGTAGTGTTCATTGTGTAACACTAAAGAATTAAAAACAGTGCCATGTAGCATACAATGTTTTAATAAATATTGAATTTTCTTTAAAAAAAATTGCGTTACATGATGATGTAATATAACACCAATATTCAATACGTGGAATGAAAGTTTTATTGACCAATAGTGTATTGGAAAAAGGGTTAACAGAAGAAGTGTAATATAGTTACCTGTAATAAAATTAATATATAAAGTAAATTATAATACATAGTCATAGACATAATATACAAAATGATGTTGTGTAGAAGGGTGTAGTTAAACTGTATCATTTCAGATTTACTCCATTTTACACATCCCAATCAGTGATTACCAGTATTACTGCAGTAGATGGTGTATGAACAGTAACCCACTAACGTAAGGCCGCCCACTAGGTGATGTTCAATAGACGGAACAGCCAAAACACGGCCGCCGATCGTCAATAAGTCATCGTTCCGGGAGCCCAAAACATATCTTAATGTACGTGTAATTATTTCCCACTTGGTGGAAAGTTGCATTATTACGTTATCTAACTACACATTCCAGTGAAATCATTATATAGATTACGCAATCCACGCTATTAGCAATTCAATCTCGTTCCGGCCTCGTTCCGGCTAATATACAGGCCCATATGTGGCTGACTATTACGGTAACGCAGATTTCTCATGTCACTCGTGGCTCATTGCAATCAAGTTAGTTCTAAAAAAGGCACCTGAAAACAGGTGAAAATAAGTGTGATTTGGGGCTCTTACCCCTTGTTTTTAGTAAAGCATTATTTTAATAAACTGATTATATTTTATACAATTAAATCAAACTTGCATACGCCTATATTACTTCCTAATTAGCTTGCCTAGTACCTATATGGTACACCCATTTGGTATTGCAGTTACTAATATAATATGGTATTGATGTAGCTCTCAGCCAAAAATAGACCCCTCATAAATGTAACGCGAATAACCGAAATAGCAAATTTTTCCTCTCTGTACTCTGTTTCTTGTATGTAAACATAACCAGTTATTTACCCATACTGACTGATATATGGGTCAATCCGTGTCAAATCGACCAATTATCAGGAAATTTTAAAAGTTGATGCCTCAGAATTTGCTTAAATTTTAACTGATGATTAATAGCTATGTCTGAGCACTTCAGCAAAAGCATTTACATGCAAATTGTGTATGTAATGTGAAAGTGGCCAAAAACGCACCCACAAATGGCAACTAGTACACGTTTTTGCTGACCAGAGAAAAGATGAGCACTTCTTTATGGCTTCAGTGGCATTCAATTTGGCGAAAATTAACTGTCAGTTTTTAAAAAATGTATCTCATCTGCTGAATGCACCTCACTTTGCAACTTCAATTCTAATTTAATTTTTTTTCTTATTTGTTTCATTTCAGATTTACATTTGTTCCTGAAGTGTAGAAATAAAAGTTAGATTAATCTTAATTATACCATGCTCAAATGTGCCTTTTTGTCATTCTGTGGGGAGATCCATATAACACATATGTAATTGAAACAGGACTAGCGTAATTAAAATGAAACGTAATTGATTTGATTTTGTGTAATTGTATGCAGCCTTGGCCATGTTTATAATATATATTATAAAAATATTAACATGGTATTATAAACACGCACGCACTGTATATATTCATGACAGCTGCATAGTGAATTTGTACTTGCCCGGTGACAAAAGCAACTACTGTGTCAATAGTTTTTGTCTGCTTATTGACATTATACTTCAGTCAGCAGCCTAGATACCGATATATTATTTTAATAGCATCTTCTGAATATGAAAAATTTTATTTTTCAGAGACAAGGGAAAGATTGAAACAGGGGGACTTTCCAGTTATGCTACTGAATCCCAAAGCATTGTTTGCAGGACAGTGTATGTCAGATGAGCTTTTTCAGGAGAGACTACATACAATTGTAGTTGATGAGGCTCACTGCATTACTGAATGGTAATTGAAAATTTCATAATTATATCAGCAGTATCATACTACCATTTCTTTGAACCACAATGTATTAACAAAAACACTGACTATTCAATTCCTCATTGTTTTTCATACATTAATAATTAAGTTTACATTATTTTAATTTATATTTTTTACAATGTTCATTACATTGATATAACTACTAAATGGGATATTACTGTCATGATAGAGAACTTTAGTTCCACAACTTACAATTAAAAGCAGATACAAAATATTAAGGGTGGCCCATGTATAGACACATTCCAAACTTGGTGTTGTGTTTGTGCACACGGATGTGTATCATTTGTGATGCTTATTAACATTGATGCGAAGTTGCACTGAGAACTTGATTTTCAATGAAAATCATTCACAAATCATAACCCCTGTAAAAATCTAATTTTAACTTACTTGATTGGTTAATCCACTTACATTAGATGTGTACTGTGTATATGTACGTTAGGGAGGAAATGGTGGTAATGAGTGGATGGTATACACCTTCCTCCCTGTGCAATGCTACATAGACAATTATGAAAAAAGCATAACAATAACAATTATGGCAAGTATTACTTGATAACAAGATCTGTTGTTAATAATTTAATCCCTGTGTGCCACCAACTTAACACATTGGGCACTTGTTATGTTGTACACACATAAAATATGATAAATTATGATGTTCTGATGTAAAACAATACACATGAATAATAATATTGATCAACATTGTGCATGTGTACAGTATGCATTTTGTTTGATTAAATTATATTATAAACATGTGTATTCATCTGTTACACAATGGGTATTAGAACTAGACAAGTTCGAGTAACTTCCTATAACCATACCTTGTAGTAAATAGTGCATACGATAATAACTACTAATTTAATTATTTTACATTCCTATTCCTACTTTACGTTCCTGTTATTGTAGGGCCAGTGACTTCCGTGAAGACTGCAACAGTTACTCTTGCCAAGAGGATCGACATCCAGAATGAACTTTGCATGACAGCTTCACTAGAAATTTTGGCATGTCTAGATCAGCCAAATATTGTATATCAGGCTGTGAAATCCACACATTACACATGCAAGGATTTACGAAACAGTGAACTGTGAATATGTGTATACTTAGCCGACAATGTCATATAGCACTTTGCTGCAATGAGCCTATAATGTCCAGTGAATATTGACATGGATTGGATATATGAAACAGTGAACTGTGAATATTGCTGCATTGTACTATGATTATGGTCTTCCTTATACACCTGTGTATGCCAACTTTGGGTATTGTCTTTTTCCATGTCTTCATATCAGCCTACAGTGAACAATAAATAAACATTACTTCATGTTGAAGTACAGGATATTATTTCATGACATAGTGAAATATGAATATTGATGTTCTGGGCCTGCAGTGTACTGTAAACCAGTTTTGACATTGGACTATAAATATTGTTGCATTATGCATGCAGGAAATTACAAAGCTCTCATAATGTATAATAAATTGTGTTTTTTCAAACAATTATTTCCATATGCAAGAATATATTGGTGTTCTTTATAATTATACAGTAAACACTACAGATTCTACATATTTTGCCCATCGTGTATCTTGTTTGTTTATGTTCTAATATGTAGTGTGTGAATTGTAATATCTGCAATCGGTTTTATTAAAAAGTGCGTATTTTTGTTGAAGTCATCGAAAAAATTTACTTTAGTTGTTCATTCTTGGTGGCTGTGCTGATTCTGCCTCATGACAGGAATGCAGACTCATTTGTTCCGGCAGGCAACTTTGCACTTTGCAGCAGTGATATTCCAGTGACATTTTAGCTATACATTTGATTTATGTATTTGCTGATGTTTTATAAACTAACTTATTCTACCTATTTCGTTAACTAATTTAAGCACCTTATTTATTTTTGTCATTTAATTTATTCCTTTTATCTGTTTTAGTTCATTTTAATGTATTTTACTTATATATGTACAACTAACTCTAGAGCCTTTGAGCAGGTGTTTCACCCGGATACATGGCATGTTATAAATGTTTAATAATAATAAATCTGGTAGGGCTCAAAATAGTGGATATCCAAAATGGTAAACTCTGTGTGAGTCAATGCCAATCATGGGCATGACTTCCATCCTCTCGCCGATTACATGATAAAGTTATGAAATTTTACCAAAGGTGAAAGTTGTGAGTTTTCAGCATTTCGATTTTTACTAAGTAATTTAATTGTGGAGTCTTAGTGAATACTAGGTAGGCTTGCATTTTCGCAAAATGAACTTGAAAAAGACAAGCAAAAAATTTTTATTGAGAAGGCATCTTTAATTATATATAATCCAGTCTCCAAAAGATCACATTATAGTAAAGTTAATTGTGTACACCATTTGCCCAGTACATTTGTAAACACCACTGTCGTGCATAATTATTTGTGGCTAAAATAGGTAATTTATCAATGTAAATATGTTAATGGAGGTCATATAATCAGGTCACTGTAAGGTTAGTGTTATGGTCAACAATTACAGCCTCTATTGACATGATAGCACCACAATCCATACTTAATTAAAAATAAATAGATCATTAACACACATAATTCAGTAACACGTAAGGTCAATAATGGGTATCAAGGTTAATGTATATATACACTCCTCCCTCAAGTTACTGATCTCATGTCATACATGATTACTTAATTAGGGCATTTTTAACTTAAATAGGTCAACGGTCATGTCAAGTTCACACATTATTAGGTCTTAAACCTTTTTATTCCACCTCAATATCTTCATTAGTACGTATTATGCCGTTTGCCCTTACATTCAGTGGCAGTACAGCCCACAAACATCCAGATCACAAGAATTGGACTCTATTCCAAGTGTAAAAAATGCCCCTTTTTATGACACTAAAAAACTTCGCAAATAATAAATATTGAAAAAAAAGAAAAAAAAAGGGTTATACACTGCACAACATACTTTATCACACCGAAGTGTTTAAATGATTTGAAAATGTTTGCGTCCGTCTCCATTTGACACGCATCCTCATGCATCCTGTCTAAAAAAGGACTGCGAACTATTGAGAAAACTCAGATAATAAGGTAAAACCAGAACTGGTCACAACGAAAATGTAGCAATACGTCAGATTACTTCAAATATTGATGACGCCATGATTTTTGCGTATACCAGTGGTGCCATCTGACGACGGTAACAGTCAAAACATGCTTCTTTTGCCAGACGCTATTCTCGGCGGATTCACGAAGCCGAGAGAGAGTCGGAAAAGCGAGACTATGACTGGGCTGGCTGAGATATGAACGACCCGCCTAGTATATATTTGTGTTATACATAATCCGTTTGGGGGCGCCACAACAAATAGATAATATGACCTTAATTGTTGTTTTTCTTCAAAATACATCGAGTTGCACTGCTACGGTCGACTCTAACCACGCTCCATGGTAAAACCATGGATCCGTGACCGAATCATTGTGTTAATCCTTCAGTATATATAATATTAATTATACTAAAGCAAGGGCAAAACGTATACAAAATATAATTTGATCACAAGGTTAGTATGTCCAGTGGCGTATTTAGGTGGCATGGTCCATATGCCCTCACCCCTTTGGCTTAAATGTTTTTCTTTTCCGTATGTAACCTGCTGCACCACTGCATTGTAGCAGGGTAAACCATTGTGTAACTAAAGTTTACCCAACTCCCCTTTGCGATATCCTTGTTATCGAGTATATGTGATACAGAGATAGACGAGAGGAGTGAGTAAATTGATGTAAGATGAATCAGGTACCGACCACCCTCTACATAATGTCTTATGTAGGGGGTTACTATGGTGAAATCTTGCGAAATGTATTGATGTGTTCACATCTTCTAACAAACCGTGCGTTAGCTCTAAACTAGGCGTTTGGTGTAAACCTATTTGAGACTTCACGTAAAAGCTCTCTCACGATTGTTAGCTTTGGAGAGGGCAAAGTTGAGGAAGAATGCTAGTACAATACTAGTACAGTACTAGTACAGTACTAGTACAGTACTAGTACAGTACTAGTACAGTACTAGTACAGTACTAGTACAGTACAGTATGTTTCACTCAGCCGGGTCGTGCACAGGGCCTGCCTTTGTGCACACTGGATTGCGTTCATCCCTCCTTCCTTAATTCCTCCCTCCCTCCTTCCCTTCCTTCATTCATTCCTGCCGTCTGTACATACGGGACGGTGATGTCATTTCCAGTGAGTCTTCGCTAGCTTGGCGTGTCTTCCAGTGTTGTACGTACCAGGGTCGGTAGGTTTATATTTGTCAATTCCGTTATGTTGTCTCGCCAGTTTCTCTTCTGGTGGCCCCGTCTTATCTTGCCCTCAAGGGTGTCTTGCGGGCTGGTGTTTGAGATTGCATTGTGTCAGGTGATGTGGCCAAAACAAGGAGAGCTTGCGTCGTTTCACCGTTGACAACAAGAGTGTGTGCTTTCCAGCAAGGGATTCCACGTGTCTCACATATTCTTTTGTCACTTGTTTGGTGTGAGGAATGCAGAGGAGTCTCCTGAAGCATTTCATTTCAAATGTTTGTACGCGTTTCTCTGTCTCTGCTGACAAAGTCCCGCTCTCGCATCCACAGAAGAGGCTGGATGCTGCGAGTGCTCTGTAGAGCTTAACATGGATTTGGAAGCTGATCTTCCAGATGATGTTACATGCAGGCATGGCTAAGGCGATCCTTGTTTTGATTTCTTGTGTTAAGATGCCATATTTGCTTAAGGTGTACCCAATATATGTGAATGCGTCTAGTTCCGCAAGGTTTCGGCCATTCATCATGAATTCATGGGGGTGTTCTGGTTGGTATTTTTGACAAGCACATTGCATTGTGCGTTGATATGTGACCATTAAATGTACGCATACACTGTGTTTAAGCGTAGGACAGAAGAGCAGACAGCTATACCGTCTAGCCGACACCTATGCCTATGTGTAACTGCAGACTCGTAGACATAATTGTGATGCTTATTTACTTTATATACAAGTTAATTAAATTAACTAGGAACTATTGCTAAGTCATTATGCGCCAAATATATATATATATATATATATATATATATATATATATATATATATATATATATATATATATATATATATATATATATATATATATATATATATATATATATATATATATATATATATATATATATATCGGTTATTCGTCGTGGTCGACGAAGTCAAGTGGGAAGCTGTGGCGTGTCTGTGTCGGGTGTGAGAGGCGAGACCAGCATTGGAGTGGGAGACACGCTTGCAGTGCTGACAAGTCGACTGACGAGTGGCGTTTATGCTGGAAGGGTGGGTATGACGAGTATGTATTCAGTGTTGATAAATGAGCTGCGTTTGTGCGTCCACTAGCCTTGATACATCATGCAGCCTCGCTCGCCAAGCTGGACGATTCAGGGCTTCAACTTCAGGTGTTGATGTTGATCTCGGCAGCTTTGATATGCCGCTTGAGGACGACTTTGTATTGCAACCGTTGTCCTCCCACTCATCTTTGGCCTTCTTTCAATTCAGTGAAAGCCCAATAAATGCGGCTTTATACGCACCTGTTAGCTATTTAGGGGCACGGCAGCTTAGCGGTTAGAGTACCGGACTGTCGATCGAGGGTACCGATAAAGGGTTTGCGTTCACCTGCTGCCGTTTCTAAACTTGGGGGCAATTTCGTTCACAACACTTTACCTGTGTATTTCGGAAGAGACACTAAAAACTGTTGGTCCTTTCTATATGATGTCTTTGCCAGGGGAAGTAAAATATCCCACGCAGGGAGTGAATGTGTAACCTGTCTTTGACTCACTAACTAGAGAAGGAAAACTCTGAAATTAAAACACTCCTATGTTAGCCATAGACAGGGTTGTTTGGAGTATAACCTCGTTAGTCAAGCCACGCACCAGCGTGCCGTGTCCTGTATATGTGCCGTGTGTGGCCAGGCGTGACCATGTACACACGGCGTCAGCTGATCAGTGTTTGCAAACACGAGACATGTATGTCAACTGGCCACAGACCGCATTTAGCATCCGTCCGCCATTTATTACATAAAGATATAAAGAGTCCCTGGGAAAGTGAGGATTGCGCGTGATATGTAAATCTTTTCCGAGCACACATCGGATACGTTAGAAATGTTAATAGTTTCTGTACTACGACATTAGATCTTTTTAGATCTATTAGGTTTGGTGCGTTTTTCTGGAAAACGAGGTAAGTCATTTTCACTAGTTTCACATAGCATGTGTGTCAATAGATAGTAAATGTGCTGTGACATTATAAGGAAAATCGTAGGACAACTTTTCCAGGAATCCAAAGAAACGTTATAATGGTGGTACATGGGAAAATCAAAAGTGGTCTGTCCCCGGCTCCCAGATACAGTAACTGCAGTTATATGTCTTGATATCTCTCCCCCCAGTTACCGTGTTGAGCTATTGGAAGGTCAGACATTGTGGAGCCTTGTGAAGAGAGCTGTGTTTTGTTGTTGAGGCGGCCGATCGTGTTTAACTCGGGAGTCGAGGCGTATCTAGGATCTCGCAAAGGGGATGCCAAAAGGGAGGCCAAAGGGGAAACCAAAGGGGAAACCAAAGGGGAGGCCAAGGGGGAGGCCAAAGGGGAAGCCAAAGGGAGAGGCCAAAGGGGGAGACAAGGGGACGCTAAAGGGGAGGCCAAAGGGGGAGACCAAAGGGGGGCAAAGGGGAAGCCAAAGTGGGAGGCCAAAGGGGAGGTGAAAGGGAAAGGGGGAGGCCAAATGGGAGGGGAAAAAGGGGAGGTGAAAGGGGAGACCAAAGGGGAAGCTTAGATACGGCACTGGATGTATGTTATTTCGGTTGAATAGAATACTTTCAACATATTTCTTATAAAATATGAACATTTAATACTGCATTATCTATGTATTTCATTTTATTTCTAAACATAGCAAACCTATTCTATGGTATATCCCCCCGGGGGGAGATATACTACCACACCGGCACACATTCCAGCAACTCGAAACCTACAATTATGTATAGTTGTACACTATCTTATAGCAGTAACAATCATGTCAACTTCAACAGCAGCATTAATATCCTCCGTAACGACTCTGATAAGGGACCTACGCGCACCAGTGAAATCAAACAAAACTTAAGCGGTACGGAAATTGAACCCCTTTCTTTCGGTGTGTGTGTGTGTGTGTGTGTGTGTGTGTGTGTGTGTGTGTGTGTGTGTGTGTGTGTGTGTGTGTGTGTTTGTGTGTGTGTGTGTGTGTGTGTGTGTGTGTGTGTGTGTGTGTGTGTGTGTGTGTGTGTGTGTGTGTGTGTGTGTGTGTGTGTGTGTGTGTGTGTGTGTGTGTGTGTGTGTGTGTGTGTGTGTGTGTGTGTGTGTGTGTGTGTGTGTGTGTGTGTGTGTGTGTGTGTGTGTGTGACTCTATATTGGATGCGACATACGTGGATGGGAGAACGGAAGACCAAGGGAGCTGGGAGACCAGTTGAACAGCGGGGACTCGTACGCGACATACTGGGTTCGGAGAATTTAGGTAATGCGGGACACGTACAGGACGAACCTGGCTTGGGAAAGCCTGCTAACTAATACGTTAAACATAAAACGCCTATGAACAGAAATATGACATTCCGAAAATCATTGTGATTGATTTTCATGCTTATTGAATGGTGGAATGCTGGTGATCGTACTGCGCAGTTTGTTCAAACAACCGCTAGGCGAATGCAATCGGCTGAATCTAGCAATCGTGACCTAATCTTAGGCCCTATAGCTTAATGCCTCCTGTGGGGCTGCTTGTAACGTCGTCGAAGTCGGTCGACCTACCGAGGCGTAACATACACGGGGGGGGGGGAGTGAACAATTCACCCGCGACTTAAAGGGAAAAGTCGGACGCAACAAGCACAACTAATGAAAAATGAATTTGTGATATAAATTTAGTGTGGGCATTGTTAGGTAGAATTTAGTTTTGAATACTTAGTGAGGAAAACAATAAGTTATGGTGTGGTTTTAATGTATCATTAAATATTTGTGCTTCCTTTCTTCTATGCTATTTTGTCGGTACTTTTATTAACTTAGCACCACCTTATCCGTGCACTTGGAAAGAAAGCATACACATTTGTTGTCCAAACGACAGCGTCAACGACATGCATGGCATGTTTCGACCCTGACCACACAGTGACATAACCCGGTAGTCATAACCACGATAGCTATAACCACGGTAACATAACCACGGATTAACTCCATAAAAAAATGGTCCGGGTCACTACAGTGAAACGCTCACGTCAATCTTTCAAGACGTCGCCCGACAGGAAAAAAACGTGGTTGTGACTCCAGTACTTCCAACGTTGGTTAAATATCAGATGGTTCGAGAATCGGTGAGTGTGTCTTTGCATATATTTGTTTACATATGCACCGGCACATAGTTCTTACCAGAGACTGAACTATTGGTTAAATAGTATTGCTCATCTATCCAACACTTGCATTATTCGGAACAGCCATGATACGCCATTGGATCGTTCGTTCACTTTAACCGTCCCGTGTACGATCTTCTATGGAAAATAACACGTCAACAAAAGAAGAGATTGCCTGGTATATATGGGTGTAGGAAAGATACAAGAAATAAAGTCACAAACCACCAAAATATTCACAAGGCGAAATTTCACAGAAATAGCTTCGGAAATAAAACACTTTAACATGTCATAGATCAAATCAGAAACTAAAGCACTGTAGCACATGAGAACATCTTCGTATTAAATGTGAGTTGGTGAATCGATATCCAAACAGCCCTTTATAGGGCCAACGCGGGAGTTTTAGTGCGTTTTACATACGGCAGTTTACATGTGTGTGATCTCTTATTTCTGCTGACACGTACACCAGGTAGAAGAGACCAACCGCTTTTAGTGTTTCACCAGAAAGACACAGGCAAAGTCCAACAAAAGTGATTACTGTATAAACACGCACACGCACACGCACACACGTTGTTTATAGCAAGATCTGATCATTGAGGAACCATACGGACACTGAGATCAGAAACATCCCAAGGAAAGGTAGGCTATACTTCAGTCACGGTGAGAAAATAGCAGCAGTCGTTTAATGAATGCTACGTTCAAGGTAATGTTATAAGCAAGTATTGTGTGACACGGTCAATCAGGGTCTATGCCCATACATGGTCACATATCTGATGACAAGGCCACGTCATCTACCACGCAGTGACTCACTGTACATGAATGTTTCACTTAATACACCAGGAAGTATTTCGCAATCATTCGACAGCCCCGATATGAAACGATACAAAAAAAACACGCAAACTACATGGCCCATATAGCTAGGGGTTTGATCTGGTCTAATGCAATGCAAGTATCTTCGCAAATATTTTAATGGTTTAAATAGGTATTGCGGTACCTTATACGTTACAGCACCAGAGTTCCATCTCAAGTCATTTCCAGCTTCCGTAGGAGCAGCCTAAACGTTCCCCATACCACCTGATCTGGCGTGATCGCGCTCCGCCTACCTGTTCCAAGGTTACCCCCTTGCGAGATCTTATATACCGCACTGGTGAGAGGTGTGTGACAGGGATTTCAACCTCTCATCTTTTTTGTTGGTATTTTATTTCCAATCACCCCTCACCAGTGCGGTATATAAGATCTCGCAAGGGACAAGCTTAGTTACCCATTAGTTAACCATGCTAGCGCGTAGCGTCGCACCATGTTACACACGGAAAACAAATAAAAAATGTAAGCGGGGGAGGCGTGGTCCGCCTAAATACGCCACTGACCACTACCCGACCTGCCCCGAATTTACTACAGCTTATCCGGCCACTGACTGTTGAACTCTATGTGAGAGGGTTTGAAAAGGGTCTCAACTTCCCATCTCCCATCTGATTTGGGGGACAACATCTCATCTCCCACCCGTTTTGGGGGCCAGCCTCCCACCTCCCACCAATGTTGAGAGTCCACCTCCCACCTCTCATCAATCCTACCTCCCACCTATTTTTGAGACCTGATACACCCCTCATCTGTGTATTCTTTATTATATTTAGTTGAGGAAGCCAGAGCACGAACGTGTATGACTCATTGTGTTTTTTTACTCAGTTGGGATCACGTACATATAACCATAACCATAGTCATAATGCATAACATGGTTACACAATACGCATGCGCGTCTTACGGTACTTTCCCGAAAAGGGTATAAATACCCTCGTCGTGGAACAGCGCATTCGTTGTGCGGGCCGCTGTTAGCAAAGACGCACATACGTTTGGCAGCATTCTTGAAGGGAGCGAAGTACAAATTTACGTACGTCATAGACCAGAACACACATGATTATGCACGCAATATCACATACAGGTATGTCATTGGAAATTGAAATTAACTGTGACAGGGAAACTTGAACGAATATTTATATTTCTTTCATACGGCGATATATTATAGTCGTGAAGATACGTACGCCTAATCGGCTATTAAAAAAGGCTTGTTTTAAATTATTAAATGATTGACTTCAATGTTTTACAGTATTTTTCACAAAATGATAATGTACTTATTACCTAGAAGAATGTATATGTATATTATGGTATTTAGGATGGTCCATTCTGTGTATCGGCGTACTTGGTGGTGACGCCCCCCAGTGGTGGCAGCTGGGCACTGGGCAAGGTAGAACTGGCGCGTTCGTGACCCTCTATGATCCTCATTTGGACGGGTCACATATTCTGGGCCCCCAATGAAAGCTTCAGGATATGCCACTGATACTGCGTAAGAAACAGTTATTGATCACAAACGCACAGTTGCACCAACTACCAATTCACATTTGAAAACATGCAGTAATCTCACTATTTATATATATGCAATATTTCTGTTGGCCAAATCCAAGATGTACAATTACCAGGGAAATGGGAGGTGAGATTGATGGAAGGTGGGTGGAGGTCTCCCAAAAATGGTTGGAGGTGTCCTGTGGCATGAAGTGGGAGGTGAGAGGTTGGTCTCAAAAGTAGGTGGGAGAGGGGAGATGAGATTGGTGGAAGTTGGAAGGTAGTATCCCAAAAGTGGTGGGAAGTTGGCTCAAAAATAGGTGGGAGATCGGAGGTTGGTCCCAAAAAAGGTTGGAGATTAGAGGTTCAGTTCTCTGACACACGCGCGTCACCAATGGGACATATGGCAACCTTAGTCACTCATTAGTTAACCCGTAGCGGCGCGTCATGTTACATTCGGAAAAATCTAAAAGTTTAGATGAAGAGGGAGGCATGGCCCAGTGCCCCTATAAATACGCCACTGACCACTACCCGACCTGCCCCGAGTTTATTACAGCTGACCGGCCACTGACTGTTGAACTCCATGTGAAGGGGCTTTGGCAAGGTCCAAACGTCCAATCTCCTACCTGTTTTTGGGGCTAGCCCCCCCCCCACCAATGTTGTGAGTCCACCTGTGCACGACTCATTGTGTTTTTACCCAGTTAGGATTACGAATTATATAACCATAATCATGGTTATAATACATAACGAAACGGCTACGCGATGCGCATGCGCGTCTTATGGTATTTTCCCAGCAAGGGTAAATACACACATAATTATGTACGCAATATCAAACACATACAGGTAGGTAATTGGAAATTGAAATTAACTGTGGCAGGGAAACTTGAGTGAATGTTTATATTTCTTTCATCCAGCGAGATATCATAGCCGTGAAGTTATATAGTCGACACGTACGCCTAATCGGCAATTCAACAAGCCCGTTTTAAATTGTTAAATAATTGACTTCAATGTTTTACAGTATTTTTCACAAAAGAATAATTTACTCATTACTTAGAAGAATATTAATACATATATGATGACAAGGGTGGTTCATTATGTGTATCTGCGTATTTGTTTGTGGGGGTCGTAGGAGGGGGGTGGCCTGCAGTGACGCCACTCATTTGGACGGGTCAAGTGTTAAATTAAATTAAATGAAAGAGCCAGGATATGCCACTGATTTGGTATAAAATACAGTTATTGATCACAAACGCACAGTTGCACCAATTACCAATTCACATTTGAAAATATGCAGTAATCTCACTATTAAGATGTATGCAATATTTCTTTTGGCCAAATCCAAGATGCGCAACCAAGAATAGGTGGGAGATGGGAGGTGAGATTGATGGAAGGTAGGAGGAGGTCTCCCAAAAGTGGTTGGAGGTTGGCCCAAAAACTAGGAGATAGGGAGTTAGCCCCAAAAAACAGGTGGGACACACCTCATCAATGGGACATATAGGATCTCGCAAGGGGCAACGTTAGTAATTCGTTAGTTGCCAACATGTAGCGGCGCAACACGTTACATTCGAAAAAAAATCTAAAATGTTAGCAAGAGAAAGGGGCATGGCCCAATGCCCACCGAAATACGCCACTGACCACAACGCGACCTGCCCCGAGTTTACTACAGCTGAATCTGAGCTGAAAGACCACTGACTGTTGAACTCTACGTCAGGGGGTTTGGCAGGGGTCTCAACCTCCCATCTCCCACCTGTTTTGGGGCAACATCCCATCTCCCACCAATTTTGTGAGTCCATCTGTGCATGGCTCATTGTGTTTTTACCCAGTTAGGATCATAAGAATTGAATTATATAATCATAACCATGGTTATGATACATAACGAAACGGTTACGCGACGCGCATGCGCGTCCTATGGTATTTCCGTCAAGGGTGATTACCCTCGTCATTCAACAGCTCATTCTTCGTGCGGGCCGCTGTAGGCAATAGACACGTACGATTTGGGGCGAAGACAAACATTACGTACGTCGTAGACCAGAACATATAATTATGTACAGGTGCGTCAGACATACAGGTACGTCATTGGAAATTGAAATTAACTGTGGCAGGGAAACTTGAGTGAATGTTTAAATTTCTCTCATCCAACGACATATAAATATATAGTCGTGTAGTTATATCACTGACACGTACGCCTAATCGGCAATAATAGGCCTGTTTGAAACTGTTAAATGATTGACTTCGATATTTTACAGTATTATTTTCACAAAATGATAATTTATAGAACAATATGAAAGCATATATGTTAACGGAGGTCCATTCTGTGTATCGCCGTAATTGGGGGGGGGGCGTAGGAGGGGCGGTCAGTGGTGACGCCCCAGTGGTGGGAGCTGTGCGCTAGGCTGGGCAAGACTGGCGCGTTCGTGACCCTCTGTGACCCTCATTTGGACGGGTCAAGTGTTAAATTAAATTAAATGAAAGATCCAGGATGTGCAACTGATTCTGTGTAAAACACAGTTATTGATCACAAACGCTATTAATCAAAAACGCACAGTTGCACCAATTATCAATTCACATTTGAAAATATGCAGTAATGTCAATATTCAGATGTATGCAATATTTCTTTTGGCCAAATCCAAGATGAACACCTACCAGGGAGGGGGAGGTGGAGAATGGTCCTAAAATGGGTGGGAAGGTAATTGGCCCCAAAAACAGGTGGGAGATGAAAGGATGAGATCCCTGCCGCACACACCTCATCAATGGGATATATATATATAGTATCTCGCAAGGGGCAAACTTAGTCACTCGTTAATTGGCCCCAAAAACAGGTGGGAGATGAAAATCTAATCCGTAGCGGCGCAACATGTTACATTCGGAAAAAATCTAAAATGTTAGCAAAAGCGAGGGGCGTGGCCCAATGCCCCTATAAATACGTCACTGATCACTACCCGACCTGCCCTGAGTTTACTACAGCTGAATCTGAGCTGACCGACCACTGACTGTTGAACTCTATGTGAGGGTGCTTGGCAGGGGTCTCAAACTCCCATCTCCCGCCTGTTTTGGAGCAACATCCCATATCCACTTGTTTTAGGGCAACATCCCATCTCCACCTGTTTTGGGGCAACATCCCATCTCCCACCTGTTTTGGGGCAACATCCCATCTCCACCTGTTTTGGGGCAACATCCCATTTCCACCTGTTTTGGGGCAACATCCCATCTCCACCTGTTCTGGGGCAACATCACATCTCCACCTGTTTTGGGGCAACATCCCATCTCCCACCTGTTTTGGGGCAACATCCCATCTCCACCTGTTTTGGGGCAACATCCCATCTCCACCTGTTTTGGGGCAACATCCCATCTCCACCTGTTTTGGGGCAACATCCCATCTCCACCTGTTTTGGGGTAAAATCCCATCTCCCACCTGTTTTGTGAGTCCACCTGTGCATTGTGTTTTTACCCAGTTATGATCACGAGAATTTAATTATATAATAATAACCATGGTTATAATACATAACGAAACGGTTATGCGACGCGCATGCGCATCTTATGGTATTTTCACAGCAAGGGTAATTACCCACGTCATTCAACAGCTCATTCTTTGTGCGGGCCGCTGTAGGCAATACATGCACATACGTTAGAGACAAAATTAATTACGTAGTAGACTAGAACACATAATTGTGCAGGCAATATCAAACACATACAGGTACCTCATTGGAAATTGAAATTAACTGTGGCAGGGAAACTTGAACGAATGTTTAAATTTCTCTCATCCAACGACATATATATATAGTCGTGAAATTATATCATTGAAACGTACGCCTAATCGACAAAAATAGGCCTGCTTTTAAACTGTTAAATGACTGACTTCAATGTTTTACAGTATTTTTTTACAAAATGATAATTTACCTATTACTTAGAAGAATATGAAAGCATATATGTTAACGGAGGTCCATTCTGTGTATCGTCGTATTTGGTGGCGGGGGGGGGCGTAGGAGAAGGCGGTCAACTTCAACAGCAGCATTAATATCCCCCGTAACGACTCTGATAAGGGACCTACGCGCACCAGTGAAATCGATTGTGCGATGCCGGGCAACAAAACTTAAGCGGTACGGAAATTGAACCCCTTTCTTTCTGTAATGCGGGACACGTACAGGACGAACCTGGCTTGGGAAAGCCTGCTAACTAATACGTTAAACATAAAACGCCTATGAACAGAAATATGACATTCCGAAAATCATTGTGATTGATTTTCATGCTTATTGAATGGTGGAATGCTGGTGATCGTACTGCGCAGTTTGTTCAAACAACCGCTAGGCGAATGCAATCGGCTGAATCTAGCAATCGTGATCTAACCGTAGGCCCTATAGCTTAATGCCTCCTGTGGGGCTGCTTGTAACGTCGTCGAAGTCGGTCGACCTACCGAGGCGTAACCGACTCGGGGGGGGGGGGGGGGTGGGGGGGGGGGGTGGGTGGGGGGGGGGGTGGAGTGAACAACTCACTCGCGACTTAAAGGGAAATGTCGGACGCAACAAGCACAACAAATAAAACATGAATTTGTGATTTAAATTTAGTGTGGGCATTGTTAGGTAGAATTTAGTTTTGAATACTTAGTGAGGAAAACAATAAGTTATGGTGTGGTTTTAATGTATCATTAAATATTTGTGCTTCCTTTCTTCTATGCTATCTTGTCGGTACTTTTATTAACTTAGCACCACCTTATATACCTTTATTAGTTAAATAGTATTGCTCATCTATCCAACACTTGCATTATTCGGAACAGCCATGATACGCCATTGGATCGTTCGTTCACTTTAACCGTCCCGTGTACGATCTTCTATGGAAAATAACACGTCAACAAAAGAAGAGATTGCCCAGTATACGTGGATGTAGGAAAGGCCCAGGAAATAAAGTCACAAACCAAAACCACCAAAATATTCACAAGGCGAAATTTCACAGAAATAGCTTCGGAAATAAAACACTTTAACATGTCATAGATCAAATCAGAAACTAAAGCACTGTAGTACATGAGAACATCTTCGTATTAAATGTGAATTGGTGAATCGATATCCAAACAGCCCTTTATAGGGCCAACGCGGGAGTTTTAGTGCGTTTTACATACGGCAGTTTACATGTGTGTGATATCTTACTTCTGCTGACACGTACACCAGATAGAAGAGACCAACCGCTTTTAGTGTTTCACCAGAAAGACACAGGCAAAGTCCAACAAAAGTGATTACTGTATAAACACGCACACGCACACGCACACACGTTGTTTATAGCAAGATCTGATCATTGAGGAACCATACGGACACTGAGATCAGAAACATCCCAAGGAAAGGTAGGCTATACTTCAGTCACGGTGAGAAAATAGCAGCAGTCGTTTAATGAATGCTACGTTCAAGGTAATGTTATAAGCAAGTATTGTGTGACACGGTCAATCAGGGTCTATGCCCATACATGGTCACATATCTGATGACAAGGCCACGTCATCTACCACGCAGTGACTCACTGTACATGAATGTTTCACTTAATACACCAGGAAGTGTTTCGCAATCATTCGACAGCCCCGATATGAAACGATACAAAAAAAAACACGCAAACTACATGGCCCATATAGCTAGGGGTTTGATCTGGTCTAATGCAATGCAAGTATCTTCGCAAATATTTTAATGGTTTAAATAGGTATTGCGGTACCTTATACGTTACAGCACCAGAGTTCCATCTCAAGGCATTTAGGAGCAGCCTAAACGTTCCCCATACCACCTGATCTGGCGTGATCGCGCTCCGCCTACCTGTTCCAAGGTTACCCCCTTGCGAGATCTTATATACCGCACTGGTGAGGGGTGTGTGACAGGGATTTCAACCTCTCATCTTTTTTGTTGGTATTTTATTTCCAATCACCCCTCACCAGTGCGGTATATAAGATCTCGCAAGGGACAAGCTTAGTTACCCATTAGTTAACCATGCTAGCGCGTAGCGGCGCACCATGTTACACTCGGAAAACAAATAAAAAATGTAAGCCGGGGAGGCGTGGTCCGCCTAAATACGCCACTGACCACTACCCGACCTGCCCCGAATTTACTACAGCTGACCGGCCACTGACTGTTGAACTCTATGTGAGAGGGTTTGAAAAGGGTCTCAACTTCCCATCTCCCATCTGATTTGGGGGACAACATCTCATCTCCCACCCGTTTTGGGGGCCAGCCTCCCACCTCCCACCAATGTTGAGAGTCCACCTCCCACCTCTCATCAATCCTACCTCCCACCTATTTTTGAGACCTGATACACCCCTCATCTGTGTATTCTTTATTATATTTAGTTGAGGAAGCCAGAGCATGAACGTGTATGACTCATTGTGTTTTTTACTAAGGTAGGATCACGTACATATAACCATAACCATAGTCATAATGCATAACATGGTTACACAATACGCATGCGCGTCTTACGGTACTTTCCCGAAAAGGGTATAAATACCCTCGTCGTGGAACAGCGCATTCGTTGTGCGGGCCGCTGTTAGCAAAGACGCACATACGTTTGACAGCCTTCTTGAAGGGAGCGAAGTACAAATTTACGTACGTCATAGACCAGAACACACATGATTATGCACGCAATATCACATACAGGTATGTCATTGGAAATTGAAATTAACTGTGACAGGGAAACTTGAACGAATATTTATATTTCTTTCATACGGCGATATATTATAGTCGTGAAGATACGTACGCCTAATCGGCTATTAAAAAAGGCTTGTTTTAAATTATTAAATGATTGACTTCAATGTTTTACAGTATTTTTCACAAAATGATAATGTACTTATTACCTAGAAGAATGTATATGTATATTATGGTATTTAGGATGGTCCATTCTGTGTATCGGCGTACTTGGTGGTGACGCCCCCCAGTGGTGGCAGCTGGGCACTGGGCAAGGTAGAACTGGCGCGTTCGTGACCCTCTATGATCCTCATTTGGACGGGTCACATATTCTGGGCCCCCAATGAAAGCTTCAGGATATGCCACTGATACTGCGTAAGAAACAGTTATTGATCACAAACGCACAGTTGCACCAACTACCAATTCACATTTGAAAACATGCAGTAATCTCACTATTTATATATATGCAATATTTCTGTTGGCCAAATCCAAGATGTACAATTACCAGGGAAATGGGAGGTGAGATTGATGGAAGGTGGGTGGAGGTCTCCCAAAAATGGTTGGAGGTGTCCTGTGGCATGAAGTGGGAGGTGGGAGGTTGGTCTCAAAAGTAGGTGGGAGAGGGGAGATGAGATTGGTGGAAGTTGGAAGGTAGTATCCCAAAAGTGGTGGGAAGTTGGCTCAAAAATAGGTGGGAGATCGGAGGTTGGTCCCAAAAAAGGTTGGAGATTAGAGGTTCAGTTCTCTGACACACGCGCGTCACCAATGGGACATATGGCAACCTTAGTCACTCATTAGTTAACCCGTAGCGGCGCGTCATGTTACATTCGGAAAAATCTAAAAGTTTAGATGAAGAGGGAGGCATGGCCCAGTGCCCCTATAAATACGCCACTGACCACTACCCGACCTGCCCCGAATTTATTACAGCTGACCGGCCACTGACTGTTGAACTCCATGTGAAGGGGCTTTGGCAAGGTCCAAACGTCCAATCTCCTACCTGTTTTTGGGGCTAGCCCCCCCCCACCAATGTTGTGAGTCCACCTGTGCACGACTCATTGTGTTTTTACCCAGTTAGGATTACGAATTATATAACCATAATCATGGTTATAATACATAACGAAACGGCTACGCGATGCGCATGCGCGTCTTATGGTATTTTCCCAGCAAGGGTAAATACACACATAATTATGTACGCAATATCAAACACATACAGGTAGGTCATTGGAAATTGAAATTAACTGTGGCAGGGAAACTTGAGTGAATGTTTATATTTCTTTCATCCAGCGAGATATCATAGCCGTGAAGTTATATAGTCGACACGTACGCCTAATCGGCAATTCAACAAGCCCGTTTTAAATTGTTAAATAATTGACTTCAATGTTTTACAGTATTTTTCACAAAAGAATAATTTACTCATTACTTAGAAGAATATTAATACATATATGATGACAAGGGTGGTTCATTATGTGTATCTGCGTATTTGTTTGTGGGGGTCGTAGGAGGGGGGTGGCCTGCAGTGACGCCACTCATTTGGACGGGTCAAGTGTTAAATTAAATTAAATGAAAGAGCCAGGATATGCCACTGATTTGGTATAAAATACAGTTATTGATCACAAACGCACAGTTGCACCAATTACCAATTCACATTTGAAAATATGCAGTAATCTCACTATTAAGATGTATGCAATATTTCTTTTGGCCAAATCCAAGATGCGCAACCAAGAATAGGTGGGAGATGGGAGGTGAGATTGATGGAAGGTAGGAGGAGGTCTCCCAAAAGTGGTTGGAGGTTGGCCCAAAAACTAGGAGATAGGGAGTTAGCCCCAAAAAACAGGTGGGACACACCTCATCAATGGGACATATAGGATCTCGCAAGGGGCAACGTTAGTAACTCGTTAGTTGCCAACATGTAGCGGCGCAACACGTTACATTCGAAAAAAAATCTAAAATGTTAGCAAGAGAAAGGGGCATGGCCCAATGCCCACCGAAATACGCCACTGACCACAACGCGACCTGCCCCGAGTTTACTACAGCTGAATCTGAGCTGAAAGACCACTGACTGTTGAACTCTACGTCAGGGGGTTTGGCAGGGGTCTCAACCTCCCATCTCCCACCTGTTTTGGGGCAACATCCCATCTCCCACCAATTTTGTGAGTCCATCTGTGCATGGCTCATTGTGTTTTTACCCAGTTAGGATCATAAGAATTGAATTATATAATCATAACCATGGTTATGATACATAACGAAACGGTTACGCGACGCGCATGCGCGTCCTATGGTATTTCCGTCAAGGGTGATTACCCTCGTCATTCAACAGCTCATTCTTCGTGCGGGCCGCTGTAGGCAATAGACACGTACGATTTGGGGCGAAGACAAACATTACGTACGTCGTAGACCAGAACATATAATTATGTACAGGTGCGTCAGACATACAGGTACGTCATTGGAAATTGAAATTAACTGTGGCAGGGAAACTTGAGTGAATGTTTAAATTTCTCTCATCCAACGACATATAAATATATAGTCGTGTAGTTATATCACTGACACGTACGCCTAATCGGCAATAATAGGCCTGTTTGAAACTGTTAAATGATTGACTTCGATATTTTACAGTATTATTTTCACAAAATGATAATTTATAGAACAATATGAAAGCATATAATGTTAACGGAGGTCCATTCTGTGTATCGCCGTAATTGGGGGGGGGGCGTAGGAGGGGCGGTCAGTGGTGACGCCCCAGTGGTGGGAGCTGTGCGCTAAGCTGGGCAAGACTGGCGCGTTCGTGACCCTCTGTGACCCTCATTTGGACGGGTCAAGTGTTAAATTAAATTAAATGAAAGATCCAGGATGTGCAACTGATTCTGTGTAAAACACAGTTATTGATCACAAACGCTATTAATCAAAAACGCACAGTTGCACCAATTATCAATTCACATTTGAAAATATGCAGTAATGTCAATATTCAGATGTATGCAATATTTCTTTTGGCCAAATCCAAGATGAACACCTACCAGGGAGGGGGAGGTGGAGAATGGTCCTAAAATGGGTGGGAAGGTAATTGGCCCCAAAAACAGGTGGGAGATGAAAGGATGAGATCCCTGCCGCACACACCTCATCAATGGGATATATATATATAGTATCTCACAAGGGGCAAACTTAGTCACTCGTTAATTGGCCCCAAAAACAGGTGGGAGATGAAAATCTAATCCGTAGCGGCGCAACATGTTACATTCGGAAAAAATCTAAAATGTTAGCAAAAGAGAGGGGCGTGGCCCAATGCCCCTATAAATACGTCACTGATCACTACCCGACCTGCCCTGAGTTTACTACAGCTGAATCTGAGCTGACCGACCACTGACTGTTGAACTCTATGTGAGGGTGCTTGGCAGGGGTCTCAAACTCCCATCTCCCGCCTGTTTTGGAGCAACATCCCATATCCACTTGTTTTAGGGCAACATCCCGGGCCTGGAGGCCTTACGTCATTGCAACAGTGCACATGCGTTCATTACATTCACTGTGAAAGATGTGTTGACAAAACTTAGGAGTTTACCAAATGAAATGACGATGTGCATAAGTTGCGCACAGACCACCACAAACTCCTGCGTTAGCCCAATATTGGGCTGTTTGGAGCGAAACCACTTGAGACTTCAATGTAAATTGTGGCAGTGGTGAAATCGTGAGACTTACATTACATTCACTATGTGGCGCCACTGGTGGGGAGTTTGCGGGAAACCCGACATCTTGTGAGGCGTTTTGAGGTGCGCCCAATCGGTAATGTGCTAAATAGCACGCAATTGCATGTATGTTCAAATGATAAATTAGTAAGTACCTACCGAGTTTTTACAATCGAAGGCTTTACATGTTTTATAAGGTAAATATATCAGTGTCACTGTCAGTGACTGGCTGAATATTGTCTAGATAAATAAATATTATTACTTACTATTATTATTACCGGTGCAGAATTCAACCCATTCCTGTTACCAACCCATTGTCATTGAAATCTCGCTTGATATCGCGTTAGATACGTTTTTATATATAATATAACACGGAACACTTATGATAGTCATACCTAGAAAAAAAACTGCTTGTATGCTTAGCAGACTTTTGCATTCTTACATTATTGGCCTTCGTACATTATTATTGAGCGTCTGCTGGCGCGTGTCTCGTTCTGGTAAATGTATGGCAAGCCAGTCTTATCATAAAACTAGGAATAATTAAAACGTTAAATTTACTACATTAATGTTATATATTCAATACAAGTATATGTCTATGTGTTCTAAAGCCTTATTTGTTACAAAAAGTATTGGAAAAAAAAGTGGTAAAATAAAAAAAGATTGTCAGTACGGCTTGCCATAGATATACACCCTGTAGTTTGAATTTCACTGGTTTCTTCGTCTCGCGCATGGTTCGGACGTTCAATATTCGTAAGTTTTTCACTGAAAACAACTTTTTAAATAATTTGTTTGCATTGAATAGATGAAGTAGCTATTAGTGATTTGATATATCGATTTCTTGCACAAAATGTTTTGTTCATACTTTTTTAAAATGGCATATTTGTTGAATTCTACACCGACCAGTCATCAATCAATCGATCGATAGCGCTGCTGCTCTAGGGTTCAGCCTCCTGTTACGTTTCCCATTGGCGACCATGTTAACATTTTGCACGATTATAAGAAAACGGGACCATCAAAAATTCTGAAACTTCTTACCTGTTGTTGCCATCATCTCATTGACATGCTGATCGAGTTTAGTCAAAGTCTCATACTTGTAACTCATTTAAAATGCCTGAACATGCCATACCCATCAATTTTTACCAATTTCTGCATGAATTACTACGCACACGTGCCTTGTTGCGAAAAAATTGCCAAAAATCCTTCCGCCTATTGAAATCATCTAAAAATCCACAGTTACATTGCCAACATGTTCTACCAGCAAACATGCCAATGTTCCTGGCTCAAATGCAGTTATGTCAGATGATATGATTTTTTGAAAATAACACATCTAAAATTACTGTGCCCTACACACACCAGGAAGTCTAACTGAGGCACGATCCCTCTAATGGATCTGGGAGATCTAGCAATCTGCAGATTGCATAGAATGTGCCTAATATATATTAACTTATATATATACTGGTATTGGTACACTACTAATAGTCACACCAGTGTGAGCTGTTGTATTCACTCCACGTAAGATTTTGCTTCATTTTGATATCTCGCTGGATCTCCCATTAGATACATTATTTAGTCAGATATAAAATAAAATCGGTCACTGAGAGTATAAATGTCTGACAAAGTGAATGATTTTAAGGAAAAATTAAGGATACTTTTCTTGAATCCAGGCCCATCTCAATGTTGCAGTCATTAGCATGCAATATGTATAGTAACCATGCATATTGCGTAGCAATAGGGACATTGATTTTCCATTTTAAAAAGAAAAATCCCAATTTGAATTACGTATTTTTCATTTCAGGAAAAGGTAAATTCTGTTTCAAATGATGTATTCCATGTTTCAAGATGGCAAATTTCGTTTGAAAACTATTTCTCTTTTCACAAACGACATATGCATATTTTTTTCTAAATTATTCTTTTCAACCTTGATATGGTACACTAATTATTGCTCTTTGTGTTCATTTTGCTGTGAATGTTTCACCTTACAGTAGAAATCAGCAATTTGTTTACAAAACCCGGACATTGTGGTTAAAAAGCAAATTTGTGTTTTAAAATGACTAGTAGGGTTTCCTGGACTTGTAGAAGAAATGCAACCAAAATCAACCCTGGGGAATGCCGATTTTTTTCAGGAACAAAATACGTACCCTGCCTTTATCATATTTTCTTTTATTGGCCATCCATACCAGTTTGCGCGCACAATGCGTAGCACTGGCCAGCAGGCCTGTAGATGTTTAGGTACTTTATTTTATTTACTGTCTAATATAAGAAATAAAAAGTTTGGCTGAAGGGTAAATCTGATATCACCTGTACCTTTGTGTATCTGAAAAAACAAAGGTTTATATTTCAATCCAAACACGAGCGTGTATACTGGCTGGGGCCAAATTGACTATACTTAAGGGGGCCGACTATCTTGAAATCAAGCTATGTGTGCATCGTAATCGTAACTTGGAATCAACACAAACACGCTACACTGTTGATTGAAACAGTCCTTTATGTCAATGGTAAACACAACTGATACATGTTTTTGTAAAAGAACATTAATAAGAACCCAAAAAACATAATTTATACGTAAAAATACAAGTAGCGCCTGGCGAACAATGTGTGTTGTAAATTCATTGCAGAAATTTTTTTTCAGATTTTTTGCCAGGCACTTCATTGGTTTTTTCTATGTACACTGTATATAGAGATGAATAATAAATTGAATAAACATTTTGGCCAACTTTTACTGAAATTACATTTGTTTTTTGGCTTATGATAACAGTTTTGCAAATTGTTATTACTATGCCAAATAAAAAAAATTGCAAGGGAACAACGTAACGTTTTTTTGCCTTGTGTTACAAATAACTAATAAATAAACATTTTGGCCAAGTTTTACTGGAGTGGTATTACTCTTTGTGGGTCAAATTTTGAATATTGTCGAAATTTGGCTGAAATGTGGTTGTACTGCAACTTAATAAAATAATTAATTTTCACATTTTTGTTATGCAAGTTTGACGCATTATGCTTTATATAATATGAACATATCAAATTGCAATATTCATGCAAGTTTTATGTATGATTAGTAAATATTCACCCCCGGGTGAGAATCTCACAATAGAATATTCACCCCCTCAGTGAAATTTTCACCCCCTTCAAATTCATGGCATAATTTTTTGTTTTATTAATTAATCATTTGTATTAGATAACCTTTGCATTTAGCAATTTATCTGATTGAATTACATTGGCTTCCCGTCCGCTGGAGGGTACGTACAAGATACTGGTCCTTGTTTTCTCAGCATTGCGTGGCCTTGCCTCAGGTTAAATGTCTGATCTACTTACTCCATATCCACCTACCTACAACCTTCGATCTGCTGAACTATGTCTGCTGGTAGTGCCACATTACAAACGAGGGCTACGGCAGACGGGCTTTCTTTGTGTCTAAACCAACATTATGGAATGCTTTGCCAGATTACATCAAAGAAGCAGATATGCTGCGTCAATTTAAGAACATTGAAAACCTTTAGGTGTGCCTATTATGAGGACTAACTGTGAACAAGGACACTATGAACTTGTATTTTATATTTTTTTTCTATATTTATTTATTTATTATAATTATTAATCTTAATCGAATACTCTATTTTTAATATTTATATAAAACAAATATAGTATTATATTTATTATTTTATGATAGCGTGCATGTCTATGCACGATGTGGACCCAGATATATGGCACTTAATAAATTTCAGTAGTGATAATAATAATAATAATATCCATTCTAAGACACGGACATGTTAGGGGATGGTTTTTATTTTTTTTCGGTTTACGGATCTGCCGACCACATTTTGGGAATTAAAAAAAATTCTCATGCGACAATCTATTTTAAAACAAATATAATGTTCAAAAAACAAAATGTTCAAAAAAAATTAATGGCAGAGCAGAGAAGCATTTGGGACACCGAAAATATATTAACAATGCTGGGGAATGCCTTTCACAATAGCGTTGTACTGCAATACTACGCAGACAACTCATTGTTCTCCGACTGTTTATACAAAATACAAATGATCAGTCTCTTGCAAAATTGATGTGAATAATGATTTTCATAGTCATGAAAGTTTAAAAACGAAATATAGACGGACTATTTCCAGGCATAACCACAGGCCCCAAGCTGTGATATGTCACAAACATGTTGGTATGATGTTTGAACCAACTATATTCGTTTGCCGTGAAAGCGGAACATATTGTCTGATTACTCAGTGATTCCAGTACACATCAGTATTATATCTACCTAACTAAATCATGTCCTTAAACCAGCAAATATCAGCGCTAACATACTTTATTGTGCCTTTGATGCTAACAGAAATGGCAACGTATATATGACCTGGTGACCCCGCCAGATAACGGGCCAAACAAAATGACCATAAACACGCCCTGCCATGTGTTTGTCAGATGGCTGGCATTACCTGGTATCATAGACGACAACACGTTACAAATACAGATTCAAGGGCCATTGTAGCGGCAAATTAAGGGGATGTGTCAATATTAGAAATGGTCATTATGTTTTGTCAACAATATGTAAAACGGCAGTGAAAAACCGTAAGTTTCGATACAAAAACAAGCATTTGTTGAGACTGCGCTTTCATTAAATGATGCTTAATTTATTATTTTAGAAAAACTACAACACTTACCACGTTGCAATTTGGTGTATGAACGCTTCTTACATGTAGGCAACATAATATGATATTGTATTACGATTGGTGACGGGTTTGCGTCAAAAATACACTGCCACTTTAGGCTGTCATTCAACTTTTGTTTAATTCATTTATGGTGGTGTAGTAGACGTAATTCGTTTATGTTAACCAAAATCTATCTTAAAGTTATCAGTGACACTGTCATACTTATATGTATGTCACTTATTTCTTTGGGGATTTTCTATCAAGTATCTAATCTGCAATCTATGAAGATTGCAGAAGAAATGGTTAATTTATCTTAAAAATGCATAAGATAAGCATATAATAGCCGCCCCATCTACCTTAACCACTACTGTTATAATCCATACATAAAGTTAAAAATAAAAACTGGCCTTGATTAACCCTGTTTTTCCCTTTATCTCTCTTCTCTCTTTTTCGCCCCTCCGGTTTTTGACATGACAGTAAAACATTTAATTTTTTTTCTAGTCTGATGTTAGCCATGACTGTAAAAAAACCTTTTTGGTAGAATACGGTATGTCTATTCTATAAAGTAGTTTGTGTCTCTCTATTCCCTCAGTTTCATATGTCTATTCTATAAAGTAGTTTGTGTCTCTCTATTCCCTCAGTTTCATATGTCTATTCTATAAAGTAGTTTGTGTCTCTCTATTCCCTCAGTTTCATATGTCTATTCTATAAAGTAGTTTGTGTCTCTCTATTCCCTCAGTTTCATATGTCTATTCTATAAAGTAGTTTGTGTCTCTCTATTCCCTCAGTTTCATATGTCTATTCTATAAAGTAGTTTGTGTCTCTCTATTCCCTCAGTTTCATATGTCTATTCTATAAAGTAGTTTGTGTCTCTCTATTCCCTCAGTTTCATATGTCTATTCTATAAAGTAGTTTGTGTCTCTCTATTCCCTCAGTTTCATATGTATGGGGCTGACATTTTGTAGGCATGCCAGGAGGCTCATGTGTATAGTTTGTGCATTAAAATATTCCCCCTAGGTAGTGAAGATACGTTATGAATGTGGACGTTTGACGTAGAGTATGTACTTCAGAACAACAGAAGTTTGTTGTGATGTACAATTGTTTGAAATCCTATGCATGTTTCAACAATTGTTTTGAGTTTCGTGATCAATGTCAAATGTCTGTGCATAAGTTCCTTCGTACGGTACGAATGTTTCATGAAACCGGCAGTTAGGCGTGAAGTTGTCATTGCCACTGGCATTGTCCAACCAAAACTTGACTGGGTAATGCAAGGGGTCATAAGCTCCTGCAGTGGCTGCCTCCCCCTATGCAATGCTCGGCAATTGGCTAGTATACTGTACAGGGTTGAAAAAAATCAAGATTTTTTTTATAAATAATTTTTTTAAATTTAGTTTTTATTTTTTTTAAATCTGGTATACACAATGTCATAAAATATTTGACTATCAGGCTATCTGGTGTCAATACAGCTACACAAGTGTGCGCACTTTGTGCTTTTGTATTAAAAAACACACAAAACTTTGTTGATCTCGATGCTTGTAAACAATTATTTGTAAATAAAATATGTATGGGAGGGTGGGTGGATGGATGGATGCATACATGCATGCATGTATAATTCATAACTTGTCTCATTGTTGCAGAAGCTGTGGTCAAATCAGATCAAGTTAAAAGAACAGCACTAGGTTGTGTGGCTGTGAAGGACACCTAAACCACGAAACCAAACATTCATGATCACATCAGTGGAATGGAAACAAATCAAACATTCCTACAAAGTGGGAGTTTTGTGAAACATTCGTGATCACATCAGTGGAATGTTGGTAATTGCACAACTTATGTGGCTGTGAAGGACACAAATGCCAACTTTCTACAAAGTGAAACATTCGTGATCACATCTGAGGAATGTTGGTGATTGTATAAAAATCAGTCTGAACTCAGAACAGCCTTCATGGCTGTGGTCGAAGACCACCAACTGTACTTGGTGTGAGATTGTGAAATGTACATAAACACTTCAGTGGACCATTGACAATTGTGTACAATCACTATGTGAACTCAAGAAAACATATGTACTGAAAATGAGTGCCTCATCAGTACTCCCTGTCAATTGCAGGTTGGTACATTTATCTTCATACATTGTATATATGTACACACAGCAGGAATATGTTTTTGTTTTATATGTATATATATATATATATATATATATATATATATATATATATATATATATATATATCAGTATTTTCCCTTGGTAAAATGAAGTGTGAGGTGGTTGAGTGGACAAGCTGCACCTAGGAGGGTCCCGGTGCATACTCCATTAATTTATTTAAAAATTATACTTGCAAAATTAAACAAAACTCTAAGTAACCAAATCTTGCACAGTTTATAAATAATTGTTTTCTGACTTAAATTTGAAAACACACTGACACACGTTAAATGATAATTTTGAATGTACAATACAAATATGTACATACTTACATACAATTGAATTATATTGATAGCAGGTACACTGTCCTGTATTTGATTTTTTTTAAATTGTCACAAAACAAATGTTGTGTGTTGACCCTCATTGATAAGTCTGTTTAAATGCCAAATGAAACCTGAATAATGTAACAGTGCCTTGTTTTGGGCATACTCGACAATCGGCTTCTCCACAACAGTATACATGTGTGGCGTTCTGTCACAAATCAACCAAAATATAAGAAAATTTTGTTGCACTCATATCTTTGAATTCAATCAACATTTTACTAATTATTCCACAGGTCAATATAACCATACATGTCAAACTGTAGGGCTGTAGCTCAAATAGTTTCTGGGTTATGACAATTTAAAAATTAGTGGATTCTGTCATTTTGCCACTTTTTGGAAATCATGAAGGTTTCTTGTTCTACTTAAAATGCGAATAACTAAAAAACTATGAGCCTGCTTATTCTCCATAATATGTAGATAGTAACAGACATACTATAATTCCACATCTGTATATTAGTTCACCCACAATCTGTCATTGAAGTTATTTGTTTTTATGTGCAAAATTGACCCAATAGGTGATTTTAGACCCATATTCCAACAATAAAACATGTTAGAATGCAAATGAATCTTAATTTGATAAATAGTACACCTACATATGTAGGAATATGAGAAGTTTGAAGTTTCTATTTTGATCAGTTTATGAGATACTGATCTCCAAAGTTGGTACAGAGTAAAAAGTCACAAAAGTGGCCTATATTTAGCAGCCAACAATTCAATGTGGCCATGGAGCTAATATTCCAATGGCTATGTAATACACCATACTTGTTCAAAGTTTATGTACATTGGCACATACATTTCAACATCTGAAAAGCAACCTAGATGATTGAAACTTTGCATACATATTACTGAATGTATAATCTATCAAAAGGCAAAGTTCAGAGTCATTGGCATTGTAAAATAAATTTCACACAAGTCCCGAGTACCCAACACCCATGTCCATCGCTGCCAACACATCTGATCTCACCACGACAAACGGGACATTCGTCGCCTGAGTCCCATCGATACAGTCTGATGACAGAGTTGCATTGATGACCTTGTCGCAACTGGTGCAGAAAGTCTCGAGGCCACACGCCATGCCGAGGGTGCGGCACGGTCGACAGCTCGGATGGAGAGTGTATGCTTTCTACACAACGTGCATGGCAGGTTCGCAACAAGTGATGGCAACACGGCACAGCGTACAAGTACTGTTGAAAGATCTCCATCAGCATCTGTCTCATCCTCAACCAGGAATCGCGGGACACCTATCTCCTCCAGAAGATCTGCATAACCAAACTTCCGTTCAGTGGCAGACAGTCTCTGAGATGGATCAGCTGGTACTGTTGATGGCCGCCTTGATGCCTGGAAAAAATACACAATATAAATGTATTTCATGAACAAAAAAGTATCCAAGACATGTTCAACAACAAAAGCCCCCCCGTTACTACGTATGCAGGGGTATGGCATTGAATGCAATTTACTTTATTGGCATTGCCATATTATACACACACACCCGCGCGCGTGTGTGTATATAGGCTATGTATACGATAATTACCAAGGCAAATTGTAGTAATATAATAAACCATAGTCACAACTCTGCTTCTGATGTGCCTGGATGGCCCCTGGGCCTCAATGTCAACACAACCACGAACATCAGCATGAACTAGATCAGCGTCAAATCGTTTATACAGTAATAATTATGCCACGAAGGCTAACGATGTTTGGTTAAAACACAAATGTATATAAATCTGAATCATATGCACTATCATAGTGAACATATGAAATATCAGAATTAAAGTTGCACTGTGTGCCATTCTCGCTGGCACCATGGTCGAAGAAGATGAAGTTGTCGCTGCAGGTTCATTGGCGAATTCAACCCTCGATGCCTTCGCATCGAGCGCTAACTGCAACGATGCAAGCTTTCGCTGCCTCCAGGGTTGTTTGATTTAAATCACTGATTTAAATCATGATTTAAATTGCTCCCCCAAAAAAAAAATCATTGATTTATGATTTTTTTTACTTCTGGTTTTTTTAATCGCTGATTTATATGAATTTAACACAAATAATTGTTTACAAGCATCGAGATCAACAAAGTTTTGTGTGTTTTTTAATACAAAAGCACAAAGTGCGCACACTTGTGTAGCTGTATTGACACCAGATAGCCTGATAGTAAAATATTTTATGACATTGTGTATACCAGATTTAAAAAAAATCAAATAAATAAAAAATATCAAATAAATAAAAAAATCAAATAAATAAAAAAAATCAAATAAATAAAAAAAATCAGATTTTTTTTATTTAAAAAAATCATGATTTTTTAAACCCTGGCTGCCTCCCAGTACCGTAACCGCCCACTCACTTTTGACCAAACGGCATAATGTCGTTTTATAAAGCGATATAAATGAACGAAACTCATGGCATAAAAAAGTCGATCGAATCGAACGTAGCTGGTATTTCAAGCTGACGTCAGAGGATGGAAATTAGTATTACAACAAATTAGAGCGCTTGATTTGAGGGAATCCGACATCACGTGATGATGTCTGGCGAATTGTCGTGGCATTCCACATTCCTTTGTCGCCGAGATGGTTCAAAGGCGGTCATTTATAGTCGGAATTACTCGGATACCTCCGGGCACAGTTTAAAACTGTTTGTACCATCATACAGAGCGAAAATGGGGCTTTCCCGTGATATGCGCCATGTTGGAATGACAGCATTTTCCGGCATGCAATGGCTCGCGGAAAATCACCTAATGTTACATTAGTCTCGGTTCATTTGACAAAAACAAAGACTTAGCAATGATAGGCATCATACAAAAGACACGTTTTATAACAGAAACGTGTTTATTTCGAGAGTGCAACTTACATGAATGGCAAGTTGAATAATATTTATACACAGAAATAGCAACAACTCGAAATTCATTTTATTGTCAAAAATCCGTCAAATCCGACCCAAGTCTCGTTAAGGTGGCTGGGTCGGCTAGCGTGTCAGTTGATTTTTTCATATTTTTCTTCATAACATGCTACTACTAGGATATACTGAACTAAACATCGACACCATAAAAAATCACCCAGCACTAACGTCATATTTCGCCAATCCATCGTTTAAAAATGCAGTCCTTTTGGATATCCCCTTGAATTCCCAGAAAAGTGACAATGTTTCCACAGTAGCGACTAACGTCCGCATGCGCTACGATGTTCGAACCAGCTATATTCGTTCGGCGTGAAAGCGGACCACATTGTCTGGTTACTGTAATGCTAGTACACATCAGTATTATATCTACCTAACTAAATCATGACGTAAAACCAGCAATTATCAGCTTTAACGTAGTTTATCCTACCATGTGTTTGTTAGATGGCTGGTGTAACCTGATACCGTAGACGACAACACGTTACTTGTTTAAGGGGACATGTCAATATTACAAATGGCCATTATGTGTTACTGTAAACAATACATAAAATGCCAGTGAAAAACGTAAATTTCAATACAAAAAAACCGGTAGTCAGAGAAAAGTTCTCTCTGTTTTAGGTTCTTACACAAGATCAAAGTTGATTTGAACAGCACCTAGTTACATTGTAATTAAAGCCTGCTAGGACAAGAAATGGGCATGACTTATTTCTCAGACAATCTGGGCACCAGAGTGCTGTTTCACTAAGAAAGTAAGATTCTTATTAGCTCATCAGCACGATTTCGATCATTAAAACCAATTTTTTAAGCCATGATGGAAACAGAAATTGATCTTAGAATCCCTCATAAAAACACTCATATTTAATGACAAACTTAATTAGACCACTCATAAGTGAGGCATTTTTATCATAAACAGTCAAATTGACATAGCTGCATATTATCTTGATCCCAGTTTTATGCAGAAAGTCCAGTTTTTCACAGTCAAATCTTCAAAATATGAGCGATGAATATAATTGCAAATTATAGCTTTTGTTTATGCCATGTATTTTACAGCACTGATGCTGACAAATCACAGTGCGGGCTGTTTTGCAGCATCACTAAGGTCAAGGTTGTTCAGGAAATATTTGCTGTTTGCCCAGTGAGCAAATAAATCAAATGTGGTTGAAAGGTGGTTGATGGATATCAGCCACTTTCTAACAACTTTTAATTTTGGGTGCTGAAAGTTATAAAAAATATAAAAAGTCTAAGATTGAATTATTCTGAAACTATAGTAAGTAGATGCCTATTGAATTAAAATGTTATTGGCAGTGTCACTGACAATAAAGGGTTGCAATTTGGATGTTGTATTATAACACAACAATGAAATACACATTGCTGAAAAAATATATAAAAAAATTACAAATTTTTTGCAATTGGGCTGCAACGATTCATTGATGCATTGATGTATCCCAATATTGCTTTAATATAATAATACAGCTACTAATTTTTTTATAAGAATCGCAATCCATGTTAACCAGCTTTTAATAAATACATATTGAGTCAATGCGATGAAATCGTTGAGATCGACGTGTAGTATTTGCTGCGCACGTGGTTGCGGATTGTTTTTGCCTTTGCTGCGTCTTTTGGTCAGAAAAGAGGTTTTAAATTTTTCAACACATTTATCCAAGTCAAGAGTCTTGAAATTTTAGTTATTGTAATTTGTTCATGAAAAGTATGTTTTCAGTGAAGAAGCTGAACTGTAAAATGTGCGCCCAATAAATGTGTTCTGTTAAACTTATGTATTGTTATGTATCGCAATACGTATCATATTGTGTCACAAATATCGCGATACAGCTTAGTGTAGCCCTAGTGCTCAATGACAATGCCTGTAGTAAACGATGGTGTTTTCCTCTGAATGTACGTTCACACCTCAAATGCGTTGCAGATACATTAAGGAGCATCATACCATTATTTTACCCAACTGGTCTTTTACAAGTCCAAAAGTGCTAATTTTGAATTGATTGGCTCTTGTATAGAAATAACGCTTGTTAAGGAGCTAATTGTTTTTCACATGTGGTTATAAGGCCATATATTGGTAGTTTTTGAAGTGAGTTTGACCTTATTTTCTGGTGATCATTGTCTATTTAAATCTGGTTCATTACTGGTCTGTCTGTTCACAAATCTGCCTGTATCACAAATCTGCCTGTTCCGTGGAATGATACATTTGCTTTGTCTTTGGATTGCTGTGGAATATTTGGATTAGTTGCTGTGATTAAACTGAATTAGAAAATTTACTTGATTCGCTCATCTGATTACAACTGTGTGAACTGCTTCATGTCGTGAGTATTGCATTTGTATGGTGATATTAATGTTCATGTTTAAAACTACATACAAAAGTTGCACAAACGAGCTAGCATGTTGCAAACTTGCAGTGGATACTTGGTAGGTTGGATTTTTATCAAATGAATTTGCCACTTGCGAAAAAAATCCAATTGAGGTGGGACCTTTAACATTGTGTGAAAAATAAAAGAAACTTCATGCAAGACAATGAACAGATGTCACATAAAACAAACACAATCATGTATCACTGATATTTCCAATTTGCAGATTATTACTGAAACCGGAGGAAGAGAACTTCCTCCGAGTGGCGAGGATCATCTTTAATGATGTCCACAGTAAGCTTCGAGATGAGTTCAAACGTGCATTTACCCGCACATATGGAATGCCATACGCAGACGATGCGGCAGCTGGACAATTCTTCCTGTACAGTGTGAAGCACAAATGTAAAGATGCCTATGTAAACAATGCAATAGGGAATGGTGACTCCGCCAAGTTTGATTTGACAACACTGTTTTATTGCTTATTGCACTCGGGCGCACTCCTGGTACCAAAGAGGCGAAACAACAGCTCAAGATTGCCACCGCTCAATAAAGGTGAACTCATCGACCAGTTGAGAGAACACAGGAATAAGCTGGCGCACTCGTGCAAAGCTGAAGTCGATCAACAAGATTTCACCACACGAGTGAACGACCTGAACACAATATACCAGCAGTTGGGGTGGTCATGCACCGACCTGCAACAAGCTGCCAATGGACCGATGAACACGGCAGAGTGTTTCAGGCTGCAGCAAGAGCTTCTGAAGGAAACAACAGCAAACAACAATGCTCTGCAGACTGTGGAAAGTATGTCATCGCAAATATTTCTAAATACGTCAGACCTACTTGTATATTGTCATTGATAATTGACCAAAAATCTTGTGCTTTCTTTTAATATTGTTGGTCCGGCGGCTCCGGCCACAGATATCTCTTCATATTGACCATCAAATAGAGTATGTTACACACCAGCAGATTCTCATAATAATCACTGTTGTTCTTATAGTAATTGTTACTAACGGATATAGGCACTATTTCTAAACCAGTAAGATGCCATATTTTGGGATTATTTCTTTTCACCAGAAATAATAACTGATCTTTAGAGTAGTCAGTGATAACATTGCAGTTTTACCATTAACCACTTGTTGGATTAAATTCCTTGAATATTAGATTTGTTTCTGTCCTTGACACCAGCTATATGTTGGCTATAACTGTCATGTTTACAGTGACTAGTTATAAAGCTGCATGTAATTTTGATAGCAACCTTAGCTAACTACTTTAATTGCCCCACTACATAATGCTCAAGGCAATTTGATTGACCCTGATAGAAAATGTGTGTTTGCTTCAGGGAATGCTCTCCCAACATCCTGTGTATTAAGTTTTGCACTATTGTTATTATTGGAGTTTTCACTTTGCCATTTCTTACTGCACATGCAAATGTTCTTTATTCTAATGATGTGATAATGAATACTAATGTAAACAAATTGGCGTTCGTTTTAGGAGGCCTTGAAACGCTGAGATCGACAGTTGAAAGTAAATTGACAGTTGTTTATAATCAGTTTGTATGATATCTTAATAAAACAAATCATCAGCTGTATCCGTATCGTCATGTTGTTCATTTTCATGTCAATGTAAAGCATACAAGTAAATATCACACTTGTAGTAATTGCACACTATCAGGTATGCCAACTATTTTTAGCCAGTCATATGCCATGTTTTGTGGAAAAGAAATAATAACTGAGTTTAGAGTAGTCAGTGATATCATTTATTGCAGTTTTACCATTAACCATTTGTAGGATTAACATCGCTGAATACTAGATTTTTTTCTGTCCTGACAACATGAATATCTAGTTATAAAACTGAATGTAATTACATCAGTTTGATAACAACCTTAGCTAACTACTTTTTATTGCCGTAACTTTTTGCCCCATTACATAATGGAAAGGCAATTCGATTGACACTAATACAAAATGTGTGTTTGCTTCAGGGAATGCTCAGGTCCTCGATTCCCGAGTGACTACTGCAGAAGGTAGGTCAACAACTCCATGGCAGAAGTTCAATCAATAATTTTGTATTATTTTGAAAGTATTGCGTTATCATTTTTGTAACTAAGTAAAAAAATTAATATATCCATGTGTGTGCGTGCGTGCGTGCATGCGTGTGTGTGCATGTATCAGTAACCATATGTGTATTTATAGTACCAACCTGATGAATCCATTTGATTGTTACCTAAGACAAAGTTTACGTAATGGTCTGGACCCAGACACAAAATCTAACCATTGCACTGTATCGTCATGTCAACGTAATTCATACAAGTCACTGTCACTTTTATAGTAATTGTCACTAATGGGTGTGGCCACAATTTCTCAACCAATAAGATGCCATGTTTTGGGGAAGAGAAATAATAACTGAACTTTCGTGTAGTCAGTGATAAAACGTATTGCAGTTTTACCATTAACCTCTTGTTGATATAAATTCTTCTTCTTAAAATCCTTGAATACTAGATTTGTTTCTGTCCTTACAATAGGAATATCTAGTTATAAAACTGCATGTTATTGCATCAGTTTGTTAACAACCTTAGCTATTACTTTTTATTGTCGAGACTAATTGCCTCATTACATAACGCTGAAGGCAATATGATTGACACTGACACAAAATGTGTGTTTGCTTCAGGGAATGCTCAGGTCCTCGATTCCCGAATGACTACTGCAGAAGGTAGGTCAACAACTCTGTGGCAGAAGTTCAATCAATAATTTTGTATTATTTTGAAGGTATTGTGTTGTCATTTCTGTAACTAAATTATAGAATTAATATATCTATGTGCATGCATGCATGTGTGTGCATGCATCAGTAACAGTATGTGTATTTACATTACCAACCTGATGAATCTATTTGATTGTTACCTAAAACGTAGGTTACATAATGGTCTGGACCGAGACACAAAATCTAACCAATGCATTGTATATCGTCATGTCCTGCATGTTCTTGTCAAAGTAACATATACAAGTCACTGTCGCTCTTATAGTAATTGTCACTAACAGGTGTGGCCACTATTTCTCAACCATTAAGATGCCATGTTTTCTGGAAAAGAAATAATAACTGAGCTTTCATGTAGTCAGTGATAAAATGTATTGCAGTTTTACCATTGACCACTTGTTGGATTAAAATCGTTGAATACTAGATTTGTTTCTGTCCTTACAATATGAATATCTAGCTATAAAACTGCATGTTATTGCATCAGTTTGATAACAACTTTAGCTAACTACTTTTTATTGCTGAGACTAATTGCCCCACTACATAATGTGAAGGCAGTTCGATTGACACTGATACAAAATGTGTCTGCTTCAGGGAATGCTCAGGTCCTTGATTCCCGAGTGTCTACTGCAGAAGGTAGGTCAACTACTCCATAGCAGAAGTTGAATTCTGGAATTGGAATTGCTGTTTCAATTCCAGTTCCAGCTGTACAATGTAATTGACCCCCAAGTCTACTGGTCTTCAATGACTGCACAATTAGGTTAATTCAGCAGTGTCCCTGTTCCAACAGGTGTATATGTTATGGATGCTTCCAGCATGGGAGCAATCAATATTAATTTGCTTCCTTCCTGAGAAAGTTTCTACAGGATGAGTGGGAGAATTGCATGTGAAAGATATGCCTAAACCCATTAATGGTTCCAGTATAACGAAAGGACATTACCACTGTGTTCTTGTGGCCTTGAAAATTTGGTGGTTTAAGAATCATTTTGCTGAGAGTGACTGGCCTGGATGGGAAAATTGGTCTGTCAGAACATTAGACTGGTGTGGAATATAGGGAGCTTGTAGACAGGTGCTGTGAGGGTAGAACAAGAGAAGTGTCCAAGTAGGTTGATCGTAACGTCTATCAAGTTGTCGTTCACTACCATCACTGATAGACTGGACAACTGAGGAAGCCAACGGCAGATTGCTAGGTAAATCGCGTGTAACTCCAGTACATTGATTCGTAGAAAGAACTCCCGATGTAACCAGGTCCTCGAGATCTTCTCCCAAATCCAGTGACTATCCCACATTCACTGTGTGGGTGAATATGTGGGACTTAAATTTTGTTTGGGGGGAGGGAATTATTGGGGATTCCCAACACACACTCTGTCCCAACATCCTGTGTATTAAGTTTTGCACTATTGTTATTATTGGAGTTTTCACTTTGCCATTTCTTACTGCACACGCAAATGTTCTTTATTCTAATGATGTGATAATAAATACTAATGTAAACAAATTGGCGTTCGTTTTAGGAGGCCTTGAAACGCTGAGATCGACAGTTGAAAGTAAATTGACAGTTGTTTATAATCAGTTTGTATGATATCTTAATAAAACAAATCATCAGCTGTATCCGTATCGTCATGTTGTTCATTTTCATGTCAATGTAAAGCATACAAGTAAATATCACACTTGTAGTAATTGCACACTATCAGGTATGCCAACTATTTTTAGCCAGTCATATGCCATGTTTTGTGGAAAAGAAATAATAACTGAGTTTAGAGTAGTCAGCGATATCATTTATTGCAGTTTTACCATTAACCATTTGTAGGGTTAACATCGCTGAATACTAGATTTTTTTCTGTCCTGACAACATGAATATCTAGTTATAAAACTGAATGCAATTACATCAGTTTGATAACAACCTTAGCTAACTACTTTTTATTGCCGTAACTTTTTGCCCCATTACATAATGGAAAGGCAATTCGATTGACACTAATACAAAATGTGTGTTTGCTTCAGGGAATGCTCAGGTCCTCGATTCCCGAGTGACTACTGCAGAAGGTAGGTCAACAACTCCATGGCAGAAGTTCAATCAATAATTTTGTATTATTTTGAAAGTATTGCGTTATCATTTTTGTAACTAAGTAAAAAAAATTAATATATCCATGTGTGTGCGTGCGTGCGTGCGTGCATGCGTGTGTGTGCATGTATCAGTAACCGTATGTGTATTTATAGTACCAACCTGATGAATCCATTTGATTGTTACCTAAGACAAAGTTTACGTAATGGTCTGGACCCAGACAGAAAATCTAACCATTGCACTGTATCGTCATGTCAATGTAATTCATACAAGTCACTGTCACTTTTATAGTAATTGTCACTAATGGGTGTGGCCACAATTTCTCAACCAATAAGATGCCATGTTTTGGGGAAGAGAAATAATAACTGAACTTTCGTGTAGTCAGTGATAAAACGTATTGCAGTTTTACCATTAACCTCTTGTTGATATAAATTCTTCTTCTTAAAATCCTTGAATACTAGATTTGTTTCTGTCCTTACAATAGGAATATCTAGTTATAAAACTGCATGTTATTGCATCAGTTTGTTAACAACCTTAGCTATTACTTTTTATTGTCGAGACTAATTGCCTCATTACATAACGCTGAAGGCAATATGATTGACACTGACACAAAATGTGTGTTTGCTTCAGGGAATGCTCAGGTCCTCGATTCCCGAATGACTACTGCAGAAGGTAGGTCAACAACTCTGTGGCAGAAGTTCAATCAATAATTTTGTATTATTTTGAAGGTATTGTGTTGTCATTTCTGTAACTAAATTATAGAATTAATATATCTATGTGCATGCATGCATGTGTGTGCATGCATCAGTAACAGTATGTGTATTTACATTACCAACCTGATGAATCTATTTGATTGTTACCTAAAACGTAGGTTACATAATGGTCTGGACCGAGACACAAAATCTAACCAATGCATTGTATATCGTCATGTCCTGCATGTTCTTGTCAAAGTAACATATACAAGTCACTGTCGCTCTTATAGTAATTGTCACTAACAGGTGTGGCCACTATTTCTCAACCATTAAGATGCCATGTTTTCTGGAAAAGAAATAATAACTGAGCTTTCATGTAGTCAGTGATAAAATGTATTGCAGTTTTACCATTGACCACTTGTTGGATTAAAATCGTTGAATACTAGATTTGTTTCTGTCCTTACAATATGAATATCTAGCTATAAAACTGCATGTTATTGCATCAGTTTGATAACAACTTTAGCTAACTACTTTTTATTGCTGAGACTAATTGCCCCACTACATAATGTGAAGGCAGTTCGATTGACACTGATACAAAATGTGTCTGCTTCAGGGAATGCTCAGGTCCTTGATTCCCGAGTGTCTACTGCAGAAGGTAGGTCAACTACTCCATAGCAGAAGTTGAATTCTGGAATTGGAATTGCTGTTTCAATTCCAGTTCCAGCTGTACAATGTAATTGACCCCCAAGTCTACTGGTCTTCAATGACTGCGCAATTAGGTTAATTCAGCAGTGTCCCTGTTCCAACAGGTGTATATGTTATGGATGCTTCCAGCATGGGAGCAATCAATATTAATTTGCTTCCTTCCTGAGAAAGTTTCTACAGGATGAGTGGGAGAATTGCATGTGAAAGATATGCCTAAACCCATTAATGGTTCCAGTATAACGAAAGGACATTACCACTGTGTTCTTGTGGCCTAGAAAATGTTGTGGTTTAAGAATCATTTTGTTGAGAGTGACTGGCCTGGATGGGAAAATTGGTCTGTCAGAACATTAGACTGGTGTGGAATATAGGGAGCTTGTAGACAGGTGCTGTGAGGGTAGAACAAGAGAAGTGTCCAAGTAGGTTGATCGTAACGTCTATCAAGTTGTCGTTCACTACCATCACTGATAGACTGGACAAATGAGGAAGCCAATGGCAGATTGCTAAGCAAATCGCATGTAACTCCAGTACATTGATTCGTAGAAAGAACTCCCGATGTAACCAGGTCATCGAGATCTTCTCCCAAATCCAGTGACTATCCCACATTCACTGTGTGGGTGAATATGTGGGACTTCAATTTTGTTTGGGGGGGGGGATTATTGGGGATTCCCAACACACACTCTCCCAACATCCTGTGTATTAAGTTTTGCACTATTGTTATTATTGGAGTTTTCACTTTGCCATTTCTTACTGCACACACTTTTTAATGTTCTTTATTCTAATGATGTGATAATGAATACTAATGTAAACAAATTGGCGTTCATTTTAGGAGGCCTTGAAACGCTGAGATCGACAGTTGAAAGTAAATTGACAGTTGTTTATAATCAGTTTGTATGATATCTTAATAAAACAAATCATCAGCTGTATCCGTATCGTCATGTCGTTCATTTTCATGTCAATGTAAAGCATACAAGTAAATATCACACTTGTAGTACTTGCACACTATCAGGTATGCCAACTATTTTTAGCCAGTCAGATGCCATGTTTTGTGGAAAAGAAATAATAACTGAGTTTAGAGTAGTCAGTGATATCATTTATTGCAGTTTTACCATTAACCATTTGTAGGATTAACATCGTTGAATACTAGATTTTTTTTTGTCCTTACAACATGAATATCTAGTTATAAAACTGAATGTAATTATATCAGTTTGATAACAACCTTAGCTAACTACTTTTTATTGCCGAAACTTTTTGCCCCATTACATAATGGACAGGCAATTCAATTGACACTAATACAAAATGTGTGTTTGCTTCAGGGAATGCTCAGGTCCTCGATTCCCGAGTGACTACTGCAGAAGGTAGGTCAACAACTCCATGGCAGAAGTTCAATCAATAATTTTGTATTATTTTGAAGGATTGTGTTATCATTTCTGTAACTAAGTAAAAAAATTAATATATCCATGTGTGTGCGTGCGTACATGCGTGTGTGTGCATGTATCAGTAACCATATGTGTATTTATAGTACCAACCTGATAAATCCATTTGATTGTTACCTAAGACAAAGTTTACGTAATGGTCTGAACCCAGACACAAAATCTAACCATTGCATTGTGTCGTCATGTCAACGTAATTCATACAAGTCACTGTCACTTATAGTAATTGTCACTAATGGGTGTGGCCACAATTTCTCAACCAATAAGATGCCATGTTTTGGGGAAAAGAAATAATAACTGAGCTTTTGTGTAGTCAGTGATAAAACGTATTGCAGTTTTACCATTAACCTCTTGTTGATATAAATTCTTCTTCTTAAAATCCTTGAGTACTAGATTTGTTTCTGTCCTTACAATATGAATATCTAGATATAAAACTACATGTTATTGCATCAGTTTGATAATAACCTTAGCTAATTACTTTTTATTGCCGAGACTAATTGCCTCATTACATAATGCTGAAGGCAATATGATTGACACTGACACAAAATGTGTGTTTGCTTCAGGGAATGCTCAGGTCCTTGATTCCCGAATGTCTACGGCAGAAGGTAGGTCAACAACTCTGTGGCAGAAGTTTGATCAATAATTAGTATTATTTCGAAGGTATTGTGTTGTCATTTCTGTAACTAATTTATAGAATTAATATATCTATGTGCATGCATGCATGTGTGTGCATGCATCAGTAACGGTATGTGTATTTACATTACCAACCTGATGAATCTATTTGATTGTTACCTAAAACGTAGGTTACATAATGGTCTGGACCGAGACACAAAATCTAACCAATGCATTGTATCGTCATGTCATGCATGTTCTTGTCAAAATAACATATACAAGTCACTGTCGCTCTTATAGTAATTGTCACTAACAGGTGTGGCCACTATTTCTCAGCCATTAAGATGCCATGTTTTCTGGAAAAGGAATAATAACTGAGCTTTCGTGTAGTCAGTGATAAAATGTATTGCAGTTTTACCATTAACCACTTGTTGGATTAAACTCATTGAATACTAGATTTGTTTTTCTCCTTACAATATGAATATCTAGCTATAAAACTGCATGTTATTGCATCAGTTTGATAACAACTTTAGCTAACTACTTTTTATTGCTGAGACTAATTGCCCCACTACATAATGTGAAGGCAGTTTGATTGACACTGATACAAAATGTGTCTGCTTCAGGGAATGCTCAGGTCCTTGATTCCCGAGTGTCTACTGCAGAAGGTAGGTCAACTACTCCATAGCAGAAGTTGAATTCTGGAATTGGAATTGCTGTTTCAATTCCAGTTCCAGCTGTACAATGTAATTGACCCCCAAGTCTACTGGTCTTCAATGACTGCACAATTAGGTTAATTCAGCAGTGTCCCTGTTCCAACAGGTGTATATGTTATGGATGCTTCCAGCATGGGAGCAATCAATATTAATTTGCTTCCTTCCTGAGAAAGTTTCTACAGGATGAGTGGGAGAATTGCATGTGAAAGATATGCCTAAATCCATTAATGGTTCCAGTATAACGAAAGGACATTACCACTGTGTTCTTGTGGCCTTGAAAATTTTGTGGTTTAAGAATCATTTTGTTGAGAGTGACTGGCCTGGATGGGAAAATTGGTCTGTCAGAACATTAGACTGGTGTGGAATATAGGGAGCTTGTAGACAGGTGCTGTGAGGGTAGAACAAGAGAAGTGTCCAAGTAGGTTGATCGTAACGTCTATCAAGCTGTCGTTCACTACCATCACTGATAGACTGGACAACTGAGGAAGCCAACGGCAGATTGCTAGGCAAACCGCGTGTAACTCCAGTACATTGATTCGTAGAAAGAACTCGGATGTAACCAGGTCATCGAGATCTCCCAAATCCAGTGACTATCCCACATTCACTGTGTGGGTGAATATGTGGGACTTCAATTTTGTTAGGGGGAGGGAATTATTGGGGATTCCCAACACACACTTTGTCCCAACATCCTGTGTATTAAGTTTTGGACTATTATTATTATTGGAGTTTTCACTTTGGCATTTCTTACTGCACACACAAATGTTCTTTATTCTAATGATGTGATAATGAATACTAATGTAAACAAATTGGCATTCGTTTTAGGAGGTCTTGAAACTTTGAGAATGACAGTTGAAAGAAAATTTATAGTTGTTTATAATCAGTTTGTATGATCAATTAATAAAACAAATCATCAGCTGTATCCATATCGTCATGTCGTTCATTTTCATGTCAATGTAAAGCATACAAGTAAATGTCACACTTGTAGTAATTGCACACTATCAGGTATGCCAACTATTTTTAGCCAGTCAGATGCCATGTTTTGTGGAAAAGAAATAATAACTGAGTTTAGAATAGTCAGTGATATCATTTATTGCAGTTTTACCATTAACCATTTGTAGGATTAACATCGCTGAATACTAGATTTTTTCTGTCCTTACAACATGAATATCTAGTTATAAAACTGAATGTAATTACATCAGTTTGATAACAACCTTAGCTAACTACTTTTTATTGCTGAAACTAATTGCCCCATTACATAATGTAAAAGCAATTCGATTGACACTAATACAAAATGTGTGTTTGCTTCAGGGAATGCTCAGGTCCTCGATTCCCGAGTGATTACTGCAGAAGGTAGGTCGACAACTCCATGGCAGAAGTTCAATCAATAATTTTGTATTATCTTGAAGGTATTGCCTTATCATTTCTGTAACTAAGTAAACAAATTAATATATCCATGTGTGTGCGTGCGTACATGAGTGTGTGTGCATGTATCAGTAACCGTATGTGTATTTAGAGTACCAACCTGATGAATCCATTTGATTGTTACCTAAGACAAAGTTTACGTAATGGTCTGGACCCAGACACAAAATCTAACCATTGCACTGTATCGTCATGTCAACGTAATTCATACAAGTCACTGTCACTTTTATAGTAATTGTCACTAATGGGTGTGGCCACAATTTCTCAACCAATAAGATGCCATGTTTTGGGGAAGAGAAATAATAACTGAACTTTCGTGTAGTCAGTGATAAAACGTATTGCATTTTTACTATTAACCTCTTGTTGATATAAATTCTTCTTCTTAAAATCCTTGAATACTAGATTTGTTTCCGTCCTTACAATAGGAATATCTAGTTATAAAACTGCATGTTATTGCATCAGTTTGTTAACAACCTTAGCTATTACTTTTTATTGTCGAGACTAATTGCCTCATTACATAACGCTGAAGGCAATATGATTGACACTGACACAAAATGTGTGTTTGCTTCAGGGAATGCTCAGGTCCTCGATTCCCGAATGACTACTGCAGAAGGTAGGTCAACAACTCTGTGGCAGAAGTTCAATCAATAATTTTGTATTATTTTGAAGGTATTGTGTTGTCATTTCTGTAACTAAATTATAGAATTAATATATCTATGTGCATGCATGCATGTGTGTGCATGCATCAGTAACAGTATGTGTATTTACATTACCAACCTGATGAATCTATTTGATTGTTACCTAAAACGTAGGTTACATAATGGTCTGGACCGAGACACAAAATCTAACCAATGCATTGTATATCGTCATGTCCTGCATGTTCTTGTCAAAGTAACATATACAAGTCACTGTCGCTCTTATAGTAATTGTCACTAACAGGTGTGGCCACTATTTCTCAACCATTAAGATGCCATGTTTTCTGGAAAAGAAATAATAACTGAGCTTTCATGTAGTCAGTGCAGTGATAAAATGTATTACAGTTTTACCATTAACCACTTGTTGGATTAAAATCGTTGAATACTAGATTTGTTTCTGTCCTTACAATATGAATATCTAGCTATAAAACTGCATGTTATTGCATCAGTTTGATAACAACTTTAGCTAACTACTTTTTATTGCTGAGACTAATTGCCCCACTACATAATGTGAATGCAGTTCGATTGACACTGATACAAAATGTGTCTTTGCTTCAGGGAATGCTCAGGTCCTTGATTCCCGAGTGTCTACTGCAGAAGGTAGGTCAACTACTCCATAGCAGAAGTTGAATTCTGGAATTGGAATTGCTGTTTCAATTCCAGTTCCAGCTGTACAATGTAATTGACCCCCAAGTCTACTGGTCTTCAATGACTGCACAATTAGGTTAATTCAGCAGTGTCCCTGTTCCAACAGGTGTATATGTTATGGATGCTTCCAGCATGGGAGCAATCAATATTAATTTGCTTCCTTCCTGAGAAAGTTTCTACAGGATGAGTGGGAGAATTGCATGTGAAAGATATGCCTAAACCCATTAATGGTTCCAGTATAACGAAAGGACATTACCACTGTGTTCTTGTGGCCTTGAAAATTTGGTGGTTTAAGAATCATTTTGCTGAGAGTGACTGGCCTGGATGGGAAAATTGGTCTGTCAGAACATTAGACTGGTGTGGAATATAGGGAGCTTGTAGACAGGTGCTGTGAGGGTAGAACAAGAGAAGTGTCCAAGTAGGTTGATCGTAACGTCTATCAAGTTGTCGTTCACTACCATCACTGATAGACTGGACAACTGAGGAAGCCAACGGCAGATTGCTAGGTAAATCGCGTGTAACTCCAGTACATTGATTCGTAGAAAGAACTCCCGATGTAACCAGGTCCTCGAGATCTTCTCCCAAATCCAGTGACTATCCCACATTCACTGTGTGGGTGAATATGTGGGACTTAAATTTTGTTTGGGGGGAGGGAATTATTGGGGATTCCCAACACACACTCTGTCCCAACATCCTGTGTATTAAGTTTTGCACTATTGTTATTATTGGAGTTTTCACTTTGCCATTTCTTACTGCACACGCAAATGTTCTTTATTCTAATGATGTGATAATGAATACTAATGTAAACAAATTGGCGTTCGTTTTAGGAGGCCTTGAAACGCTGAGATCGACAGTTGAAAGTAAATTGACAGTTGTTTATAATCAGTTTGTATGATATCGTAATAAAACAAATCATCAGCTGTATCCGTATCGTCATGTTGTTCATTTTCATGTCAATGTAAAGCATACAAGTAAATATCACACTTGTAGTAATTGCACACTATCAGGTATGCCAACTATTTTTAGCCAGTCATATGCCACGTTTTGTGGAAAAGAAATAATAACTGAGTTTAGAGTAGTCAGTGATATCATTTATTGCAGTTTTACCATTAACCATTTGTAGGATTAACATCGCTGAATACTAGATTTTTTTCTGTCCTGACAACATGAATATCTAGTTATAAAACTGAATGTAATTACATCAGTTTGATAACAACCTTAGCTAACTACTTTTTATTGCCGTAACTTTTTGCCCCATTACATAATGGAAAGGCAATTCGATTGACACTAATACAAAATGTGTGTTTGCTTCAGGGAATGCTCAGGTCCTCGATTCCCGAGTGACTACTGCAGAAGGTAGGTCAACAACTCCATGGCAGAAGTTCAATCAATAATTTTGTATTATTTTGAAAGTATTGCGTTATCATTTTTGTAACTAAGTAAAAAAATTAATATATCCATGTGTGTGCGTGCATGCATGCGTGTGTGTGCATGTATCAGTAACCGTATGTGTATTTATAGTACCAACCTGATGAATCCATTTGATTGTTACCTAAGACAAAGTTTACGTAATGGTCTGGACCCAGACACAAAATCTAACCATTGCACTGTATCGTCATGTCAACGTAATTCATACAAGTCACTGTCACTTTTATAGTAATTGTCACTAATGGGTGTGGCCACAATTTCTCAACCAATAAGATGCCATGTTTTGGGGAAGAGAAATAATAACTGAACTTTCGTGTAGTCAGTGATAAAACGTATTGCAGTTTTACCATTAACCTCTTGTTGATATAAATTCTTCTTCTTAAAATCCTTGAATACTAGATTTGTTTCTGTCCTTACAATAGGAATATCTAGTTATAAAACTGCATGTTATTGCATCAGTTTGTTAACAACCTTAGCTATTACTTTTTATTGTCGAGACTAATTGCCTCATTACATAACGCTGAAGGCAATATGATTGACACTGACACAAAATGTGTGTTTGCTCCAGGGAATGCTCAGGTCCTCGATTCCCGAATGACTACTGCAGAAGGTAGGTCAACAACTCTGTGGCAGAAGTTGAATTCTGGAATTGGAATTGCTGTTTCAATTCCAGTTCCAGCTGTACAATGTAATTGACCCCCAAGTCTACTGGTCTTCAATGACTGCACAATTAGGTTAATTCAGCAGTGTCCCTGTTCCAATAGCTGTATATGTTATGGATGCTTCCAGCATGGGAGCAATCAATATTAATTTCTTCCTTCCTGAGAAAGTTTCTACAGGATGAGTGGGAGAATTGCATGTGAAAGATATGCCTAAACCCATTAATGGTTCCAGTATAACGAAAGGACATTACCACTGTATTCTTGTGGCCTTGAAAATTTGGTGGTTTAAGAATCATTTTGTTGAGAGTGACTGGCCTGGATGGGAAAATTGGTCTGTCAGAACATTAGACTGGTGTGGAATATAGGGAGCTTGTAGACAGGTGCTGTGAGGGTAGAACAAGAGAAGTGTCCAAGTAGGTTGATCGTAACGTCTATCAAGTTGTCGTTCACTACCATCACTGATAGACTGGACAACTGAGGAAGCCAACAGCAGATTGCTAGGCAAATCGCATGTAACTCCAGTACATTGATTCGTAGAAAGAACTCCCGATGTAACCAGGTCCTCGAGATCTTCTCCCAAATCCAGTGACTATCCCACATTCACTGTGTGGGTGAATATGTGGGACTTCAATTTTGTTTGGGGGGAGGGAATTATTGGGGATTCCCAACACACACTCTCCCAACATCCTGTGTATTAAGTTTTGCACTATTGTTATTATTGGAGTTTTCACTTTGCCATTTCTTACTGCACACGCAAATGTTCTTTATTCTAATGATGTGATAATGAATACTAATGTAAAAAATTGGCGTTCATTTTAGGAGGCCTTGAAACGCTGAGATCGACAGTTGAAAGTAAATTGACAGTTGTTTATAATCAGTTTGTATGATATCTTAATAAAACAAATCATCAGCTGTATCCATATTGTCATGTTGTTCATTTTCATGTCAATGTAAAGCATACAAGTAAATATCACACTTGTAGTAATTGCACACTATCAGGTATGCCAACTATTTTTAGCCAGTCAGATGCCATGTTTTGTGGAAAAGAAATAATAACTGAGTTTAGAGTAGTCAGTGATATCATTTATTGCAGTTTTACCATTAACCATTTGTAGGATTAACATCGTTGAATACTAGATTTTTTTCTGTCCTTACAACATGAATATTTAGTTATAAAACTGAATGTAATTATATCAGTTTGATAACAACCTTAGCTAACTACTTTTTATTGCTGAAACTTTTTGCCCCATTACATAATGGACAGGCAATTCGATTGACACTAATACAAAATGTGTGTTTGCTTCAGGGAATGCTCAGGTCCTCGATTCCCGAGTGACTACTGCAGAAGGTAGGTCAACAACTCCATGGCAGAAGTTCAATCAATAATTTTGTATTATTTTGAAGGTATTGTGTTATCATTTCTGTAACTAAGTAAAAAAATTAATATATCCATGTGTGTGCGTGCGTGCATGCGTGTGTGTGCATGTATCAGTAACCGTATGTGTATTTATAGTACCAACCTGATGAATCCATTTGATTGTTACCTAAGACAAAGTTTACGTAATGGTCTGAACCCAGACACAAAATCTAACCATTGCACTGTGTCGTCATGTCAACGTAATTCATACAAGTCACTGTCACTTATAGTAATTGTCACTAATGGGTGTGGCCACAATTTCTCAACCAATAAGATGCCATGTTTTGGGGAAAAGAAATAATAACTGAGCTTTCGTGTTGTGAGTGATAAAACGTATTGCAGTTTTACCATTAACCTCTTGTTCATTTAAATTCTTCTTAAAATCCTTGAATACTAGATTTGTTTCTGTTCTTACAATATGAATATCTAGTTATAAAACTGCATGTTATTGCATCAGTTTGATAACAACCTTAGCTAACTACTTTTTATTGCCGAGACTAATTGCCCCACTACATAATGTGAAGCCAGTTCGATTGACACTGATACGAAAAGTGTCTGCTTCAGGAAATGACTCAAACAAAGTTGACACCAATGTTGTATTTAATCATGGTTGCCCATAAGACTGCATGCCACACCCTGGTAGATGCCTCCTTGAAGTCAGTAAAGACATGGTAGAGATCTTGTTGGTGTGGCAAGTTCTTTTCATAGAGGATTCTAAGGTTGAACATTTTCTCTATAGTTCCGTGTCCTGCTCGAAAGCCGGCCTGTTCTTCAGCGATAATATTCTCCGCTTGTGGCTTGAACCTGTTAAGGATGACCTTCAACATGACTGCTTTGGTGGCTGATGAGGCTGATTGTCTGATAGTTTTGACACAATTGTAGGTTGCCTTTTTTGGAAGTGTGATGACCACTGATTGTGTCCATGGAATACGCCAATCTCCCTTCTGCCAGATCTTGCTGTGAGGGTGTTGGCCACAGCTTCTCCCTTAATATTAATTCAGCTGGTATGTTGTCAACTCCAGCTGATTTCCCATTCTTCAAGAGTTTAACTGCAGCCTCCACTTCTTCATGAAGAATTGGGAAGTTATCATCTTCCGTGTTCATAGGCAATCCAGTAATGCAACATTTCCTTTGGTCTGGCTGTTGTATAACTCAGTGCAGTACTCTGTCCATCAATTGATAATCTCTCTTTCTTCTGTGCGGCATTTTTATTACTTGTCTTTGATTGTGTTTATTCTTCCTTTCTTCTCCCTCATCAGATATTTTATGACTTGGAATGCTCTTTTGCTGTCGTTCTTGTTCAGGTTGTCTTCTATTTTGCTGTACTGCTCTCCTATCCATTTTTCTTTGGCTTATTTCATGCCTTTTCTGATTTCTTTGTTGATTTCCCGATATTTATCGGCTCCTCCGGTTCTGTTCTTCCCCTTTTCCTTTGTCACACATGTCATGTAGTCCGGTGGTGACCCAGGGTTTCTTTCTTATGACGGTGTTTGCTGAGGATCACACTGGCTGTAGCAGTCACTGCATTATTGAAGTTGTTGGTCGATGTCTCTATGTCAGTGTTTTCTTCCTGTAGGATAATAAGAGGCGCAAATTTCCCACCTATCATTGCTTGGAATGCTTCTGTATTTTTAGGATCTTTCAGCTTCTCCAGCTTGAACTTTATCCTTATTTGCTTTGGTTTGACGGCGTTTTTCAGATGGAGATGGAAGTCATGATCACTTCCTATGTCTGCGCATGAAAAGCTCTGAGTCTTTGCAATATTTATGCCTGACCAGAATCGCTGTTTCGGCAAAATGTAATCGATATGGTTGTGATGCTGGCCATTCAGAGAGTGCCACGTCTTCCTCCTGGATGCTTTGTGAGGACCTTATGTATTGGCCAGACCTAATTTGTTGTAAGTAGCAACTCTCGTTGGTAGTTGCATTGCAGATAGGTCCGCAGATGTTTTGCCAGTTCTCTTGTGTATCCTTGCTAACCTTTGCATTCCAATCTCCCTGCACAATTAGGATATCCTTCTTGGGAGCCTGGTCAATGATCCTCTGCAGTTGGCTGTAGAAATCTTCTATTTGGTCATCGCTGTAGTCAGTCGTTGGGGAGTAAACTTGTATTATCGTGATGTTGAATGGGTCTGCCCTTAGGCGGATGGAAATGAGTCTGCTGGAGATTGGACGACATCCCATGACAGATTTCATGGTGTCCTTGTGAACAAGAAATCCAACGTCGTATTCATGTTTATTCTCTTCACCACTGTAGTACAGCTTGTGTCCCTCTTCCGTTGTTGTTTTGCCAAAGTTCTTCCATCTTAATTCACAGAGACCAAGGAGGTTCCAGCGATACCTGTCCATCTCATACGTAAGTTCTTTTAGTTTCCCTGCTGGTCTTATTGTTCTAACATTCCACGTTCCGATGGTGATGTCTCTCCCACGGATTTTACTTGTTTTGGTCACCAGTAGTATACGTATTGTGTCTGTCCTGGTGAGGGGCGGATGGCACGGTCATTATTAACCTGTGCTGTGACCGATCCAGTATGCTCTGTGTATCGTTCGTCATCATGTGGTGTGTCTAGGGCGAGTTCCTGACCAGGTGGAGCCCATCCTTCTCCAGGTGGCTATTGCCTCGTTAGCCTGAGTCCTTATGGGATCATTTGCCCAGTCTGCACCATGAGGGCGTGGGGTTGACTTGTGTGGTCACTGACCCCAACACTGTTGCTGTAGTGTCAGGCGTGAGCCACACCTTACAGACCCAGGAGTAACACTGTGCACCTTTTATTACAGGAGAACTGAGAGAAGCTACTCAGGATCTGGATGGTTTTAAACTGATGGTGCAAGGTAAGTTAACATAATTAATTATAAACAACCTGCTTTAAGGATAAATGCTATTCTCTTGAAGATGTTATTACAGTACCTATAAACACTCTAAAATATTCATCAACTTTAGTATATGAATTAATTTTATATACATCTACTGTCCTTCTGCAATCACAAATATATATCGCCATAGTGTCATTATTGATTTGTGGTTGCATGTTGGGTCAAGACCTGGACAAAAATTTATTACATTTCGACCGATAAATAAAATTAACTTAAACACCCTTCATGATGATCTTGCATATCTGCCATTTGGAGTCTGGTTTACATATTAATTGCACAATCAAATGCACAAAAATATCTTTCGACTTTAAGTGATTGTCTCACTGACATCTTGTTTTCTATGGAATCAAGTAAGCTGAAGCTTAACCTAAATAAAACTTACCTTATTATTATTGGAACTAAGCAACGAAATAGCGTCGTCAGCCATTTTTCAGTTAACCTGCTTAATAGTGATGCATCCCCATCAGATACCTTTCATAATCTAGGTGTTGTCTTCAACTTTCGCTTAAAACTAAACTAAACAACTAAACATTGCTGAAAGAGATTTAGCTAAACTGCAGCGTGTACACAATTGTCTGGCATGTGTGGTACTCAGGGCGCCTCTTTTCATCATCACTACCTGGTGGCGGAGTGACCCCCACCCACATGGTGAATTAAACAGATTAGTTTGTAGTGATTTATTTAGTAGTAGTCAATATTGTTATCAATGGTTGTCACACTTAATATGTTGTCAAATTATACCTGTTGTGTGAAATTAGCAGTCTGGGGCCGGCATGCTTGCTGTGGTTAATTGACGCTTGATTATTGATGTTTACACAATTACTAAACAGATGAATATTAATAAAACTACATGTCATTCAGTTGGCCTACTTCAATCTATACCTGACTTGCGTTGCTGTTCTGCATAAATTGTGCTTTATCTACACAACAACCACCCTGCTTGACTAATCTCCTGCATCTTTCAAATATCCGAGGCAGTTCAGATCATCCACTTCACAACAACTTTTTGTTCCTAAAACTAACCTTAGACAAACATGCTTTCTGTGTCGCTGCGCCAAAGGTCTGGAATGAACTCCCCATCACTTTGAAAACATCTGAAACTGCAGCTACCTTCCAGAAAAAACAACACATTCCAAATTGCATTTCCACCATAAATCTTCAGTGGTCCATCGTTCTAAAAATGTATGCGCCCCTGTTCACAATTATGATTAGTTACTCTGTTTTGTTGCGCCTCTGAGCTTAGGTTCCTGCCGATATAGGCGCAATAGAAGGTAATTATCATTCATTGCTAGGAAGAACATGGTTACTTAAATAACTGCATTTTCTTGCAGAAGTACTCACTACAATACTGGTGGGACTGGATTTTCGGAAACTGACCTCGGCAGACAAAAAGACCCTGTCTCCGCTTCTGCTCTATCCATCGCCGAAAGGTAACCCACTTGATTTGGTGATGGAGACAGAACCAGCAAAGAGTGATGTACTACCGAATGACAGACGCAAATGGCTCAAAGGACAATTCAAGGACATGGGGATCAAACTATTCATGCACTTACAGCAGAAACCAGATGGTGAAACCATGATCATGCTACATGCATATGCAGCAGATATGAACATCTGGTTAACATACGTGTTTTCATGCAATGAACATGACCTGAGTGTATTGGAGAAACTTGAGAGATCTGTCAATGAAGAGATTGAAGTGCCTCTGCAGGAACGAGGTGGAATGGCTGTAGATGTTCTCAGTGCCATTGAATTCTGTAGCAAACAGAAAGTTCTGATCCAACTCATCTCTGCACAAGCATTCCTCTTGACAAGACAACCTGGCCAAGTAACGGCAGAACTGGCCAACTTCAGTCAAGCATGTGTTGTGACGACTGTTCCTCAAGGCACCAGCCAGAATCTCGGATGTCATGGTAGGTGGCCCTGTGTAATGACGTTTCATTATGTATGCTTATTTAGTAATAGTTATTAATAATTAAGTTATTAATTGATTGTATATAAGGGGAAATATGGCAGCTAGAATGTTTTTTTTTTATATACTCAAAATGTGTTTGCTCCGTATTCCAATAGCTTTGTATGTTTACTATGAATAAAGTTCACTTTTATAACAAAGACATACCTCTAAATTAGTTTTATTCATGGATAAAGCTTATATCTACCATGTAATCAAGGCCGTTATTCAATCTTTGATAGCCATTTATAAGAAATGACATTTTGGTAGCGAGAAAGTACAACACTCTGTAATTAAAAATAATATGGTCATCTGGTTTGGATTGTTGTATTCACCTGCATATTCTCAAACAATTGCCTAAAATTTTGTTTTGTTTTATGCAACATCTTGGGGGGTAGTGAATAAACTATAATTTAAGTTATATTTAAAGACTCCAGGAACTTAGGCAGACGTTTGATGAAAATTATGTAACTTTGAATTGTCCCTACCTAACCTTCATACGAAGGTTCATATGGTATGAACGCTCTTATTTTAAATTAGCAGACATTTACATTGAATTCTTGGAAACTCGTTAGGGATTTATTGTTCAAGTTCCAATCACATCTAATTACAAACCATCATAAAACTGTCCTGGAGCCAAAACATATATTAGCCCAGTGCTATGTCACACTTCATTATGTGTGAATAATTACTCCAGAAATTAGTAATATTGGCCACATTAACAATCTTTTCTGTACTGGCATGAAATCTGTTGAAAACAAAGCATAAGGTGTATTGGTGTGGTAGTGTACCTGATCATGGTTAGCACTTCTGCTTCTACCAAGGTCCAAGCAGGGTATGTTTGGGGACTGTGTATCCCCCGGGAATCGGATGACCTATCATTTCTTAGAGTTGATATCATCACTTGGCTTCATAATTTATCTTGCACGTTTTCTTCATATGACATGAAATGACCTGATTATTCAACACACAAAACTGGTTGCTTTTTGTAGGAAATGCAGGTGAGGAAGTAGCCATAGCTGAGGCTACTCCAGAATCGCAGCTGAAGTGTGAAGACACTTTGAAGGCAGCAATCTGCTCAGCCAGTCAAACAGCACAAGCAATCCCACCACCTGTTGTATGTCCCAATGAAGAACAGGGGCACATGTCTCCTGGCAAGGTACAGATATAATGAAAAATAGTATACTAAACAAAAAATCCTTTTCGTGCATTGAATGTGAATATCTTCTATTGGTAATTTCAAGGGTAATCATAAAATAATGATTCCTTAAGGACATGTATGGCAGGTGAAATGGTGTTTTAAAAAATACTTGAAGTGAATGTTCTGATAGTTGTGTGTTGACTATCAGTAAGGTTAACTTTTACCACAATTACATACCTCTGAATCATTTTTATTCATGGATAAAGCATGTCTCTATGAAGTAATAAATCCTGTTTTGTGTTAATCAATCTTGAACAGCCGTTGTCTCAAAACAATTTTTTTTACATTTTAAAGAATATTTCTGGAAGTAATTATACTAGCCAAATAATGTTTTGAGTTTTGTGTTCAGCTTAATCTTCTCTCCGCAACACATAGAAAACATTATCAAAGTAATTACAAACTATTTCCCAAAAAATGAGTAAATCTTTTATAAACAATATTTTTTTAATGGTTTCTTGTGCATTTTATGACAGAATCATACAGAAGATGGATTTGCAAGAATTTCAATAATTTTTTCATTCAATAAAGAATACCATTGATTCCCAGTTTGCCAACATTTGTTCAAAATAGTGGTATTCTTGTTTGCTACCATGAAAATTGCACTAACTGCACAAATAAAAAAAATACTATCAAAAAGCTGTGGCTCACTGTCATTGCAGACCTCGAAGGACCAAATCTGTCCAGAAGTAAAGTCACATGAACATGAGCTGAAGTTGACATCCTCGCAGGAGGATTCAATCCCGTCAGAGCCAGAGGAAGAGTTGAAAGCCAGAGCCAGCTACAAACGTACGTGCCAAATCTTCATTTCTTTATCTCGCTTTATCCCTCGTCGTATTAGTTTCATCACCACAATAGTGTTTTACTGAACATTATCCCAAAAGGATTGACCACTCAAAGCAGTCTTGGTGAAGGGAATGTGTAAACTGAGTATACAGAAGTATTTGTTTTCTCAATAAATGATTGATACACATCAGTTACAATTGTGATCATAATTGACTATCAAATACACTATATATATCATATTTGAAAACTGCAAAGAGTGTAATTGTATTTCTGATTTGCACCCTGAAGCAGGGATAGAATTTAGCCTAAAATTAGTGGGGGCCGGCTGGACCTCCTCTTTCCAGAATCCAGGGGTCAACCACCAAACCTGGGGGCCCAAACCATAATATAAATTTGAGTGACTTGTATATTTCTGTTTGCCATCTCCCGTTTAAAAATATGTTCCCATATATATATATATATATATATATATATATATATATATATATATATATATATGACATATATGTATATATATATATATATATATATGATATATATATATATATATATATATGTTTTATTCAGAAAAACTCTCTCTATGTTTGGGCATAAAAAATTGTATTAAAAATTCTGCATGGATTTCCATGCAAGTTTGCAAACATGTATGTCCACTGAGGGAAACAGGTGTACAACTAGACTTAAGCATCAAAAGGAATATTTCATGCTTTTCACAAGAGAACTCCAGTCAGTTGTAAAAATGTAATGGGAAGATTTAAGTTGTATTTAAAGACTCCAGGAACTTATGCAGACGTTTGATGAAAATTATGTAACTTGGAATTGTTCCTACCTACGAAGGTTCATACGGTATAAACACTTCATGAAACTGACCCCTGCCTTGGAAACCTTTGCTTATTTTGCTTATCTTAAATTAGCAGACATTTACATTGAATTCTTGGAAACTTGTTAGGGATTTATTGTTCAAGTTCCAATCACATCTAATAACAAACCAACATAAAACTGTCCTGGAGCCAGAACATATATTAGCCCAGTGCAAACATCATTATGTGTGAATAATTACTCCGGAAATTAGTAATAGTGGCCACATTAACATTCTTTTCTGTATTGGCATGAAATCTGTTGAAAACAAAGCATAAGGTGTATTGGTGTGGTAGTGTACCTTAGCATGGTTAGCACTTCTGCTTCTACCAAGCACGGTATGTTTGGTGTAAAAACTCTCGACATTGGGGACTGTGTATCCCCGGGGACTCGGATGACCTATCATTTCTTACAGTTGATATCACCACTTGGCGTCATAATTTATCTTGCACGTTTTCTTCATATGACATGAAATAACCTGATTATACAACATACAAAACTGGTTGCTTTTTGTAGGAAATGAAGGTGAAGTAACCATAGCTGAGGCTGCTCCAGAATCACAGCTGAAGTGGGAAGACACTTTGAAGACTGTTGTATGTCCCAATGAAGAACAGGGGCAGATGTCTCCTGGCAAGGTACAGGTATAATGAAAAATAGTATACTAAAAAAAAAATCCTTTTCGTGCATTGAATGTGAATATCTTCTATTGGTAATTTCAAGGGTAATCATAAAATAATGATTCCTTAAGGCCATGTATGGCAGGTGAAATGGTGTTTTAAAAAATACTTGAAGTGAATGTTCTGATAGTTGTGTGTTGACTATCAGTAAGGTTAACTTTTACTACAATTACATACCTCTGAATCATTTTTATTCATGGATAAAGCATGTCTCTATGAAGTAATAAATCCTGTTTTGTGTTAATCAATCTTGAACAGCCGTTGTCTCAAAACAATTTTTTTTACATTTTAAAGAATATTTCTGGAAGTAATTATACTAGCCAAATAATGTTTTGAGTTTTGTGTTCAGCTTAATCTTCTCCCTGCAACACATAGAAAACATTATCAAAGTAATTACAAACTATTTCCCAAAAAATTAATAAATGCTTTTAGAAACAATATTCTTTTAATGGTTTCTTGTGCATTTTGTGGCAGAATCATACAGAAGATGGATTTGCAAGAATTTCAATGATTTTTTCATTCAATAAAGAATATCATTGATTCCAAGTTTGCCAATATTTGTTTACAATAATGGTATTCTTGTTTGCTACCATGAAAATTGCACTAACTGCACAAATAAAACATACTATCAAAAAACTGTGGCTCACCGTCATTGCAGACCTCGAAGGACCAAATCTGTCCAGAAGGAAAGGAGGATTCAATCCTGTCAGCCCCAGTGAAAGAGTTGGAAGACATCTCTCCAGAACATGAGCTGGAGTCGAAATCCTCGCAGGAGGATTCAATCCTGTCAGAGCTAGAGGAAGAGTTGGAAGCCAGATGTAAGTGCCAAATCTTCATTTCTTTATCTCGCTTTATCCCTCGTCATATTAGTTTCATCACCACAATAGTGTTTTACTGAACATTATCCCAAAGTGACTAAACTCATCCTAGAACTGACATAGTAAAACATTCTTTAAAATTAACAAGGATTGACCGCTCAAAGAAGTCTTGGTGAAGGGAATGTGTAAACTGAGTATACAAAAGTATTTGTATTCTCAATAAATGATTGATGCACATCAGTTACAATTGTGATCATAATTGACTATCAAATACACTATATATATCATATTTCAAAACTGCAAAGAGTGTAATTGTATTTCTGATTTGCACCCTGAAGCAGAGATAGAATTTAGCCTAAAATTAGTGGGGGCCAGCTGGACTTCCACTTTCCAGAATCCAGGGGTCAACCACCAAAACTGGGGGCCCAAAGCCATAATATAAATTTGAGTGACTTTCTGTTTGCCATCTCCCGTTTAAAAATATGTTCCCATATATATATATATATATATATATATATATATATATATATATACGCTCAAGAGTATTAACCATTTAAAATTACATCTTTGATCAAATAACTAATAAAATTAAAAGCTATTTGGTCAATCTCATGGACATGAATAACCAGGGATGAGAAAAAAAAAAAAATTTTCAATTTCCCACTGAAATTATTAACCATGAAATCCTTGCGACAGTATTGCAAGTGAAATCCATAATTAATAACTACAATAGCCTAAAATATTTAACAACCACAAAACGTCTAAGTGACAATGAGTCATTGTTAGAACTTCACACAACTTCAGAAACAGTTATATATTTTGTTCACCAATCAGTCACATTCACCAATCAATCACATTGTCATAAGTTACAAACATTAAAGAATAAAGGTGTAGGAAGAATGTCAGTGCACAAACATTGTTTGACTTGGGCAGAGAACTGGGTAGCTGTATGAATTCTAAATGCCGATCCTAAGCCAAGATGTAGTTTGATTGTCGTAATGCAACTTTCTTGCCCTTGACCATTTCTTCCCGATAATCTTTCTTCCCATTTGTAGCCTGCTCAACCAATGCTAAACAACCATCCGTGCACTTATTGTTATCGCCGTAGTGTTTCCCTGGCTGCCTGGGACATCACGTTTTGCGATATAATCAGACAAGTGTTTAGCCACCTTATCTATTTTTCCCCAATAAAACAATTAAATCAATACCGCTTTCAGAAAATCACCATGTGCTCGGCTAGCCACTCAAAATGTATCGCACCCACTGATTGGTTGCTCGGTCGTCAGTCAGCCATAGACGAATGACTAGGACGAGATAATCCTCTCTTTGTCGCTGTGGTGTCAGCCATATTTCACTGATCCTAGAACTGACAGTGCTTGGCTGTAGGGGAGACTGGGGCCAGTGGGGCAAGTTGTAACATTGCGACAAAATGTGACATAGCAGTATATTAGTTGTTTTCATACATATCTAGGAAATATGACTAGCCTATCAGATTTAAAGGTAGACAAAAGTCATGGTTTTGGGCCTATCTGTGTAAGAGTTACTAAAACATAAAAACATGGTTTACTAGGAAAACCTTGTTCACCCTACGCCATAGGTGTGAAAGTCTAGCAAAATTCACTCGCCAAATGAAAATATATTTGTATACACCTATTCCTATATTTGCCAATATGATATGGCTCATACTGTTTGCATCCAAACTCAACTTATGTAACATATTTTGGTCTTTGTTTACTAAACTAGTTCTCTTTCTGGCAAAATAGCATGTTTTTGTTTGAGACTTTGCATTGGTTCTGTGTATGCCAGCCTCCCTTAATATGCAATAGTCTAGGTTATCCGATTTTCATCGAACTAGAATAGGTCACAAGATAATGTATGTAACAAAACTGCACAGCCAGGTCATTAACATGCTTGGCTAAGCACCATAAGTACCTGTCGAACATTTGTTTACTTGTATAGCTTTTTACCCTCATCATATTCCCGACTAGAACTATCAAAGGAAGAACAGCACAGGATAAGTCATGTGCACAGGAAAGTGATTGATTGATTATAAGAAAGTACTTACTTTCTCACTAATTGATTGAAACACATGAATGACAGTTGTGATCATACTTGACTTAATCAGTTATACTATGTGTAAACATATTTGAAAACTGCAAAGGGTGTAATTATATTTGTGATTTGTACCTTGAAATGTAAAATATATACTGTGACACAAACAAGTGTTCTGTCTCCATAAAACGGACAGTCATGTTATTTTGATCTTTGTAATATTTTGGTAAGTTGGAAGACACTTGTAAAGTCAGGTATTATAATTAGATCAAGACATAAAGATTTGTCCAGTATTCCAATATTGTCAGCTTCAGAAAAATTACCATTCATTGGGAAACTGATGGGTAACTTCCTGGGTTACAAGATAATATGTGAGACAAAACTGCACAGCCAGGTCATTAACATGCTGGGAAAGCACCATCAGTATGTTTCGAACATTCGCTTAGTTGTATTGAAAGTGTTACTTAAGTACTTATTTTCTCACTAAATGATTAAAACTGATGAATTTCAGTGGTGATCATACTTGACTTAATCAGTCATTCTACGTGTAATCATATTTGAAAACTGCAAAGGGTGTAATTATATTTTTGATTTGTACCTTGAAATGTAAAATATATACTGTGACACAAACAAATGATTCACAACTATTTTCATCATATCACTATCTGGGACATTCATTTGAAACACAGTGATGTTTTGAAATATGACGATTTAATAAGATCATAATATTGTTTACTTTGTTCTTTTGTATGTATATAAATCAATTTGCGTCGTTCTGTCTCTATAAAAGGGACATTCATGTTATTTTGATATTATGTAATATTTTGGTATTCTACCTCAAAGTACTTTCATATTTCTACTGATTTAAGAAAAATTGCGTTGCCACCGTGGGAAGTTGGAAGACACTTTTGTAGAGTCAGGTATTATAATTACATAAAGACATAAAGATTTGTGCAGTATTACAATATTGTCAGCTTCAGAAAAATGACCATTCATTGGGAAACTGATGGGTAACTTCCTGGTTTGCAAGATAATATGTGAGACAAAACTGCACAGCCAGGTCATTAACATGCTTGGCTATGCACCATCAGTATGTTTAGAACATTCACTTACTTGTATTGAAAGTGTTACTTAAGTACTTATTTTCTCACTAAATGATTGAAACTTGTGAATTTCAGTGGTGATCATACTTGACTTAATCAGTTATACTACGTGTAATCATATTTGAAAACTGCAAAGAGTGTAATTATATTTTTGATTTGTACAACTATTTTCATCATATCACTTTCTGAGACATTCATTTGAAACACTGTGATGGATTGAAAATTTCGAACAGGATCACACACTGAATGGTTCTTGTCACGTATACACAGATGTTGACTGTGTGTGTCTTTCAATAACAACAGTCATTTTACATTTTATACGTGCTTTAACATACTACCACGTTGCAAAATAATTTGCATTAGTAGTTGTGTCTGTACCGTGTGTGTTGTAACTTACCCATGTTCAACTAGCCTGGTCTCCCTAATGCAAACCTAAAGTACATTCATATTTTTACTGATTTCAGGTTTACACTCATGGGCTTGCATCAGTGGTAAGTTGGAAGACACTTTTGTGTACTCAGGTTTTATAATTACATCAAGACATTGGGATTTGTCCAGTGTTGGGTAACTTCCGTAGGTTAAAAGATAATATGTGGAACAAAACTGCACAGCCAGGTCATTAACATGCTTGGCTAAGCACCATCAGTTCGTTTAGAACATTTGTTTACTTGTATTGCTTTTTACCCCCATCATATTCACGACTAGAACTATCAAAGGAAGAACAGCACAGGATAAGTCATGTGCACTCAAGCCCTTAACATATAGAATAACAAAAGTTTAACAAATTACCATTTTTTCTTTCAAATGGCACCGTTTTTTATCTTGTCAATGGATCCACATGATATCACGTGATGTACTTTAACATACTACCACGTTGCAAAATAATTTGCATATACTGTTGCTATACTAAAATGATTGTACTAATGATTTCCCACAGGATCACATACTTAATGGTTCTTGTCACGTATACACAGATATTAACTGTGTGTGTCTTTCAATAACAATAGTCATTTTACATTTTATACGTATTATCCCATCCAACAATCAGCATCACCGGGTGAATGATTCACAAGTATTTTTATCATGTCACTATCTGGGACATTCATTTGAAACACAGTGATGGTTTGAAATATAAAGGTTGGTAATGGGCATATTTTATTGCCAATTGGTATGTACTTCAAGCATACCAGGAATATAAAATGAACATATAAAGTATTGTATACATGAGCCTTAGCTCAAACAAGGCAATGCAAAGTTACTGAAGTACACAAAGACAAACAGTAAATATATACATATCTATACAATGCATGAAACTGCTACTCTACATGACATCAAAGGTGAGGTCAATCTGCCGCAATACAATACATGACACTGCTAATATAAATGACATTAAAGGTGATATGCAATATGCCAGCGTTGCTGAAACAATGCAAAGGTGTTGTACAAAATGACAGACATTAGACAATTATTTGTAAACAAAAATAGGCATCGCTAACGATGTGTGGAGGAGGGGCGGTGGAGGTCAAAGCAAGATACAAGCAAGTTCAAAACAATACAACTTACTTCGGTAATTCTCAAACCCGGTCTGAACTGCATGGGCTAGCTATCCCAAGATGCCCTGCACTGGACACTTCCACATGCGTGGCATAGGGGTGTTAGGATGTAACCGGGTTTGGATCATGGCACCATCCATTACAAGACATAAAATTACTTCTGGCTGTGCCATAAGTTGTCATTTGCTTTGCTCTTTTTTATGGTTATAAATCACTTTGCATCGTTCTATCTCTATAAAAGGGACAGTCATGTTATTTTGATCTTATGTAATATTTTGGTAAGTTGGAAGACACTTTTATAGAGTCAAGTATTATAATTACATAAAGACATAAAATGTGTCCAATATTCCAATATTGTCAGCTTCAGAAAAGCGACCATTCATTGGGAAACTGATGGGTAACTTCCTGGGTTACAAGATAATATGTGAGACAAAACTGCACAGCCAGGTCATTAACATGCTGGGCTATGCACCATCAGTACGTTTAAAACATTCGTTTACTTGTATTGAAAGTGTTACTTAAGTACTTATTTTCTCACTAAATGATTAAAACTGATGAATTTCAGTGGTGATCATACTTGACTTAATCAGTTATACTACGTGTAATCATATTTGAAAACTGCAAAGAGTGTAATTATATTTTTGATTTGTACAACTATTTTCATCATATCACTTTCTGAGACATTCATTTGAAACACTGTGATGGATTGAAAATTTCGAACAGGATCACACACTGAATGGTTCTTGTCACGTATACACAGATGTTGACTGTGTGTGTCTTTCAATAACAACAGTCATTTTACCATTTATACGTGCTTTAACATACTACCACGTTGCAAAATAATTTGCATTAGTAGTTGTGTCTGTACCGTGTGTGTTGTAACTTACCCATGTTCAACTAGCCTGGTCTCCCTAATGCAAAACTAAAGTACATTCATATTTTTACTGATTTCAGATAGACATGTATGGGCTTGCATCAGTGGTAAGTTGGAAGACACTTTTGTGTACTCAGGTTTTATAATTACATCAAGACATTGGGATTTGTCCAGTGTTGGGTAACTTCCGTAGGTTAAAAGATAATATGTGGAACAAAACTGCACAGCCAGGTCATTAACATGCTTGGCTAAGCACCATCAGTTCGTTTAGAACATTTGTTTACTTGTATTGCTTTTTACCCCCATCATATTCACGACTAGAACTATCAAAGGAAGAACAGCACAGGATAAGTCATGTGCACTCAAGCCCTTAACATATAGACTAACAAAAGTTTAACAAATTACCATTTTTTCTTTCAAATGGCACCGTTTTTTATCTTGTCAATGGATCCACATGATATCACGTGATGTACTTTAACATACTACCACGTTGCAAAAATAATTTGCATATACTGTTGCTATACTAAAATGATTGTACTAATGATTTCCCACAGGATCACACACTGAATGGTTCTTGTCACGTATATGCAGATGTTGACTGTGTGTGTCTTTCAATAGCAAGTCATTTTACATTTTATACGTATTATCCCATCCAACAATCAGCATCACCGGGTGAATGATTCACAAATATTTTCATCATATTACTATCTGGGACATTCATTTGATACACAATGATGGCTTGAAATATGACATTTTAATAAGATCATAATATTGTTTACTTTGTTCTTTTTTATGTTTATAAATTACTTTGCATCGTTCTGTCTCTATGAAAGGGACAGTCATGTTATTTTGATCTTATGTAATATTTTGGTATTCTACTTTCATAATTCAACCGATTTCTACTTTCATATTTCTACTGATTTCAGAAGAATTGCGTCTCCATGGTAAGTTGGAATACACTTTTGTAGAGTCAGGTATTATAATTACATAAAGATTTGTCCAATGTTCCAATATTGTCAGCTTCACAAAAATGACCATTCATTTAGAAACTGATGGGTAATTTCCCAGGTTACAAGATAATATGTGGAACAAAACTGCACAGCCAGGTTAGTAATATGCTGGGCTATGCACCATCAGTACCTGTTGAACATTTATTTACTTGTAATGCTTTTTACCCCCATCATATTCACGACTAGAACTATCAAAGGAAGAACAGCACAGGATAAGTCATGTGCACACAAACCCTTAACATGTAGACTAATGAAAGTTTAACAAATTACCTGTTTTTTCTTTCAAATGGCACCATTTTTTACCTTGTCAATGGATGCACGTGATATCACATGTGACATGCTTGAACATACTACCACCTTGTAAAATAATTTGTATTAGTAGTTGTGTCTGTACTGTGTGTGTTGCAACTTGCCCATATTTCAACTAACCCGGTCTCCCCTAAAGCAGGGATAGAATTTAGACTAAAATTAATGGAGGCCAGCCGGAACCCCACTTTCCAGAATCTAGGGGTCATCTACCAAAACTGGGGGCCCAAAGCTGTTTTTATGAAAAAATGCATAATATATTATGGTATATAATATATAGTATTGATTATATATATATATATATATATTGCCATCCACATTATTAGAATAATCAGATATGGTAACTTTATATACATGCCTTTTCATTTATACATTTTTCATTAGTTAATATTGTTCAGACTATTGCTATACTAAAATGATTGTGCTAATGATTTCCCACAGGATCACACACTGAATGGTTCTTGTCACGTATATGCAGATGTTGACTGTGTGTGTCTTTCAATAACAACAGTCATTTTACATTTTATACGTATTATCCCATCCAACAATCAGCATCACCGGGTGAATGATTCACAACTATTTTCATAATATCACTATCTGGGTCATTCATTTGAAACACAATGATGGCTTGAAATATGACATTTTAATAAGATCATAATATTGTTTACTTTGTTCTTTTTATGTATATAAATTACTTTGCATTGTTCTGTGTCTATAAAAGGGACAGTCATGTTATTTTGATCTTATGTAATATTTTGGTATTTTACCTCAAAGTACTTTCATATTTCTACTGATTTCAAATGAATTTGGACATGTTATCGTTGGTGGTAAGTTGGAAGACACTTTTGTAGAGTCAGGTATTATAATTAAATCAAGGCATTGAAATTTGTCCAGTATTCCAATATTGTCGGCTCCAGAGAAACAACCATTCATTGGGAAATTGTTGGGTAACTTCCTGGGTTACAAGATAATATGTGAGACAAAACTGCACAGCCAGGTCATTAATATGCAGGGATATGCACCATCAGTATGTTTAGAACATTCACTTACTTGTATTGAAAGTGTTACTTAAGTACTTATTTTCTCACTAAATGATTGAAACTCATGAATTTCAGTGGTGATCATACTTGACTTAATCAGTTATACTACGAGTAATCATATTTGAAAACTGCAAAGAGTGTAATTATATTTTTGATTTGTACAACTATTTTCATCATATCACTTTCTGAGACATTCATTTGAAACACCGTGATGAATTGAAATATGACAATTTAATAAGATCATAATATTGTTTACTTGTTGTTTAGATCTTATGTAATATTTTGGTATTCTACCTCAAAGTACTTTCATATTTCTACTGATTTCAGTTAAGGATGCAGTCAGGTATAATACCTCAAAGTACATTCATATTTTTTGTGATTTCAGATATCATGAGTTGTTACGACTATGGTAAGTTGAAAGACACTTTTGTATACTCAGGTTTTATAATTACATCAAGACATTGGGATTTGTCCAGTGTTGGGTAACTTCCGTATGTTACAAGATAATATGTGGAACAAAACTTCACAGCCAGGTCATTAACATGCTGGGCTAAGCACCATCAGTTTGTTTAGAACATTCATTTACTTGTATTGCTTTTTACCCCCATCATATTCACGACTAGAACTATCAAAGGAAGAACAGCACAGGATAAGTCATGTGCACTCAAGCCCTTAACATGTAGATGAATGAAAGTTTAGCAAATTACCGTTTTTTCTTTCAAATGACACCATTTTTTACCTTGTCAATGGATCCATGTGATATCACATGACGTACTTGAATATACTACCATGTTGCGAAATAATTTGTATTAGTAGTTGTGTCTGTACCGTGTGTGTTGTAACTTACCCATGTTTCAGCTAGCCTGGTCCCCCTAAAGCATGGATAGAATTTAGACTAAAATTAGTGGAGGGACACTCATGTTATTTTGATCTTATGTAATATTTTGGTAAGTTGGAAGACACTTTTGTAGAGTCAGGTATTATAATTACATAAAGACATAAAGATTTGTCCAGTATTCCAATATTGTCAGCTTCAGAAAAGCGACCATTCATTGGGAAACTGATGGGTAACTTCCTGGGTTACAAGATAATATGTGAGACAAAACTGCACAGCCAGGTCATTAATATGCTGGGCTATGCACCATCAGTACGTTTAAAACATTCGTTTACTTGTATTGAAAGTGTTACTTAAGTACTTATTTTCTCACTAAATGATTAAAACTGATGAATTTCAGTGGTGATCATACTTGACTTAATCAGTTATACTACGTGTAATCATATTTGAAAACTGCAAAGAGTGTAATTATATTTTTGATTTGTACAACTATTTTCATCATATCACTTTCTGAGACATTCATTTGAAACACTGTGATGGATTGAAAATTTCGAACAGGATCACACACTGAATGGTTCTTGTCACGTATACACAGATGTTGACTGTGTGTGTCTTTCAATAACAACAGTCATTTTACCATTTATACGTGCTTTAACATACTACCACGTTGCAAAATAATTTGCATTAGTAGTTGTGTCTGTACCGTGTGTGTTGTAACTTACCCATGTTCAACTAGCCTGGTCTCCCTAATGCAAAACTAAAGTACATTCATATTTTTACTGATTTCAGATAGACATGTATGGGCTTGCATCAGTGGTAAGTTGGAAGACACTTTTGTGTACTCAGGTTTTATAATTACATCAAGACATTGGGATTTGTCCAGTGTTGGGTAACTTCCGTAGGTTAAAAGATAATATGTGGAACAAAACTGCACAGCCAGGTCATTAACATGCTTGGCTAAGCACCATCAGTTCGTTTAGAACATTTGTTTACTTGTATTGCTTTTTACCCCCATCATATTCACGACTAGAACTATCAAAGGAAGAACAGCACAGGATAAGTCATGTGCACTCAAGCCCTTAACATATAGACTAACAAAAGTTTAACAAATTACCATTTTTTCTTTCAAATGGCACCGTTTTTTATCTTGTCAATGGATCCACATGATATCACGTGATGTACTTTAACATACTACCACGTTGCAAAAATAATTTGCATATACTGTTGCTATACTAAAATGATTGTACTAATGATTTCCCACAGGATCACACACTGAATGGTTCTTGTCACGTATATGCAGATGTTGACTGTGTGTGTCTTTCAATAGCAAGTCATTTTACATTTTATACGTATTATCCCATCCAACAATCAGCATCACCGGGTGAATGATTCACAAATATTTTCATCATATTACTATCTGGGACATTCATTTGATACACAATGATGGCTTGAAATATGACATTTTAATAAGATCATAATATTGTTTACTTTGTTCTTTTTTATGTTTATAAATTACTTTGCATCGTTCTGTCTCTATGAAAGGGACAGTCATGTTATTTTGATCTTATGTAATATTTTGGTATTCTACTTTCATAATTCAACCGATTTCTACTTTCATATTTCTACTGATTTCAGAAGAATTGCGTCTCCATGGTAAGTTGGAATACACTTTTGTAGAGTCAGGTATTATAATTACATAAAGATTTGTCCAATGTTCCAATATTGTCAGCTTCACAAAAATGACCATTCATTTAGAAACTGATGGGTAATTTCCCAGGTTACAAGATAATATGTGGAACAAAACTGCACAGCCAGGTTAGTAATATGCTGGGCTATGCACCATCAGTACCTGTTGAACATTTATTTACTTGTAATGCTTTTTACCCCCATCATATTCACGACTAGAACTATCAAAGGAAGAACAGCACAGGATAAGTCATGTGCACACAAACCCTTAACATGTAGACTAATGAAAGTTTAACAAATTACCTGTTTTTTCTTTCAAATGGCACCATTTTTTACCTTGTCAATGGATGCACGTGATATCACATGTGACATGCTTGAACATACTACCACCTTGTAAAATAATTTGTATTAGTAGTTGTGTCTGTACTGTGTGTGTTGCAACTTGCCCATATTTCAACTAACCCGGTCTCCCCTAAAGCAGGGATAGAATTTAGACTAAAATTAATGGAGGCCAGCCGGAACCCCACTTTCCAGAATCTAGGGGTCATCTACCAAAACTGGGGGCCCAAAGCTGTTTTTATGAAAAAATGCATAATATATTATGGTATATAATATATAGTATTGATTATATATATATATATATATATTGCCATCCACATTATTAGAATAATCAGATATGGTAACTTTATATACATGCCTTTTCATTTATACATTTTTCATTAGTTAATATTGTTCAGACTATTGCTATACTAAAATGATTGTGCTAATGATTTCCCACAGGATCACACACTGAATGGTTCTTGTCACGTATATGCAGATGTTGACTGTGTGTGTCTTTCAATAACAACAGTCATTTTACATTTTATACGTATTATCCCATCCAACAATCAGCATCACCGGGTGAATGATTCACAACTATTTTCATAATATCACTATCTGGGTCATTCATTTGAAACACAATGATGGCTTGAAATATGACATTTTAATAAGATCATAATATTGTTTACTTTGTTCTTTTTTATGTTTATAAATTACTTTGCATCGTTCTGTCTCTATGAAAGGGACAGTCATGTTATTTTGATCTTATGTAATATTTTGGTATTCTACTTTCATAATTCAACCGATTTCTACTTTCATATTTCTACTGATTTCAGAAGAATTGCGTCTCCATGGTAAGTTGGAATACACTTTTGTAGAGTCAGGTATTATAATTACATAAAGATTTGTCCAATGTTCCAATATTGTCAGCTTCACAAAAATGACCATTCATTTAGAAACTGATGGGTAATTTCCCAGGTTACAAGATAATATGTGGAACAAAACTGCACAGCCAGGTTAGTAATATGCTGGGCTATGCACCATCAGTACCTGTTGAACATTTATTTACTTGTAATGCTTTTTACCCCCATCATATTCACGACTAGAACTATCAAAGGAAGAACAGCACAGGATAAGTCATGTGCACACAAACCCTTAACATGTAGACTAATGAAAGTTTAACAAATTACCTGTTTTTTCTTTCAAATGGCACCATTTTTTACCTTGTCAATGGATGCACGTGATATCACATGTGACATGCTTGAACATACTACCACCTTGTAAAATAATTTGTATTAGTAGTTGTGTCTGTACTGTGTGTGTTGCAACTTGCCCATATTTCAACTAACCCGGTCTCCCCTAAAGCAGGGATAGAATTTAGACTAAAATTAATGGAGGCCAGCCGGAACCCCACTTTCCAGAATCTAGGGGTCATCTACCAAAACTGGGGGCCCAAAGCTGTTTTTATGAAAAAATGCATAATATATTATGGTATATAATATATAGTATTGATTATATATATATATATATATATTGCCATCCACATTATTAGAATAATCAGATATGGTAACTTTATATACATGCCTTTTCATTTATACATTTTTCATTAGTTAATATTGTTCAGACTATTGCTATACTAAAATGATTGTGCTAATGATTTCCCACAGGATCACACACTGAATGGTTCTTGTCACGTATATGCAGATGTTGACTGTGTGTGTCTTTCAATAACAACAGTCATTTTACATTTTATACGTATTATCCCATCCAACAATCAGCATCACCGGGTGAATGATTCACAACTATTTTCATAATATCACTATCTGGGTCATTCATTTGAAACACAATGATGGCTTGAAATATGACATTTTAATAAGATCATAATATTGTTTACTTTGTTCTTTTTATGTATATAAATTACTTTGCATTGTTCTGTGTCTATAAAAGGGACAGTCATGTTATTTTGATCTTATGTAATATTTTGGTATTTTACCTCAAAGTACTTTCATATTTCTACTGATTTCAAATGAATTTGGACATGTTATCGTTGGTGGTAAGTTGGAAGACACTTTTGTAGAGTCAGGTATTATAATTAAATCAAGGCATTGAAATTTGTCCAGTATTCCAATATTGTCGGCTCCAGAGAAACAACCATTCATTGGGAAATTGTTGGGTAACTTCCTGGGTTACAAGATAATATGTGAGACAAAACTGCACAGCCAGGTCATTAATATGCAGGGATATGCACCATCAGTATGTTTAGAACATTCACTTACTTGTATTGAAAGTGTTACTTAAGTACTTATTTTCTCACTAAATGATTGAAACTCATGAATTTCAGTGGTGATCATACTTGACTTAATCAGTTATACTACGAGTAATCATATTTGAAAACTGCAAAGAGTGTAATTATATTTTTGATTTGTACAACTATTTTCATCATATCACTTTCTGAGACATTCATTTGAAACACCGTGATGAATTGAAATATGACAATTTAATAAGATCATAATATTGTTTACTTGTTGTTTAGATCTTATGTAATATTTTGGTATTCTACCTCAAAGTACTTTCATATTTCTACTGATTTCAGTTAAGGATGCAGTCAGGTATAATACCTCAAAGTACATTCATATTTTTTGTGATTTCAGATATCATGAGTTGTTACGACTATGGTAAGTTGAAAGACACTTTTGTATACTCAGGTTTTATAATTACATCAAGACATTGGGATTTGTCCAGTGTTGGGTAACTTCCGTATGTTACAAGATAATATGTGGAACAAAACTTCACAGCCAGGTCATTAACATGCTGGGCTAAGCACCATCAGTTTGTTTAGAACATTCATTTACTTGTATTGCTTTTTACCCCCATCATATTCACGACTAGAACTATCAAAGGAAGAACAGCACAGGATAAGTCATGTGCACTCAAGCCCTTAACATGTAGATGAATGAAAGTTTAGCAAATTACCGTTTTTTCTTTCAAATGACACCATTTTTTACCTTGTCAATGGATCCATGTGATATCACATGACGTACTTGAATATACTACCATGTTGCGAAATAATTTGTATTAGTAGTTGTGTCTGTACCGTGTGTGTTGTAACTTACCCATGTTTCAGCTAGCCTGGTCCCCCTAAAGCATGGATAGAATTTAGACTAAAATTAGTGGAGGGACACTCATGTTATTTTGATCTTATGTAATATTTTGGTAAGTTGGAAGACACTTTTGTAGAGTCAGGTATTATAATTACATAAAGACATAAAGATTTGTCCAGTATTCCAATATTGTCAGCTTCAGAAAAGCGACCATTCATTGGGAAACTGATGGGTAACTTCCTGGGTTACAAGATAATATGTGAGACAAAACTGCACAGCCAGGTCATTAATATGCTGGGCTATGCACCATCAGTACGTTTAAAACATTCGTTTACTTGTATTGAAAGTGTTACTTAATTACTTATTTTCTCACTAAATGATTGAAACTCATGAATTTCAGTGGTGATCATACTTGACTTAATCAGTTATACTACGTGTAATCATATTTGAAAACTGCAAAGAGTGTAATTATATCTTTGATTTGTACAACTATTTTCATCATATCACTTTCTGAGACATTCATTTGAAACACAGTGATGGATTGAAATATGATAATTTAATAAGATCATAATATTGTTTATTTGTTGTTTAGATCTTATGTAATATTTTGGTATTCTACCTCAAAGTACTTTCATATCTCTACTGATTTCAGAAGAACAATTGCGTCTCCGCAAAGGTAAGTTGGAAGACACTTTTGTTAGTGTCAGGTATTATAATTACATAAAGACAAAGATTTGTACAGTATTCCATTATTGTCAGCTTCAGAAAAATGACCATTTATTGGGAAACTGATGGGTAACTTCCGTACGTTAAAAGATAATATGTGGAACAAAACTGCACAGCCAGGTCTTTAACATGCTGGGCTAAGCACCATCAGTACCTGTCAAACATTCGTTTACTTGTATTGCTTTTTACACTCATCATATTCACGACTAGAACTATCAAAGGAAGAACAGCAATGGATAAGTCGTGCGCTCAAGCCCTTAACATGTAGACTAACAAAAGTTTAACAAATTACCGGTTTTTCTTTCAAATGGCACCATTTTTTATCTTGTCAATGGATCCATGTGATATCACATGACGTACTTGAACATACTACCATGTTGCGAAATAATTTGTATTAGTAGTTGTGTCTGTACCGTGTGTGTTGTAACTTACCCATGTTTCAGCTAGCCTGGTCCCCCTAAAGCATGGATAGAATTTAGACTAAAATTAGTGGAGGGACACTCATGTTATTTTGATCTTATGTAATATTTTGGTAAGTTGGAAGACACTTTTGTAGAGTCAGGTATTATAATTACATAAAGACATAAAGATTTGTCCAGTATTCCAATATTGTCAGCTTCAGAAAAGCGACCATTCATTGGGAAACTGATGGGTAACTTCCTGGGTTACAAGATATGTGAGACAAAACTGCACAGCCAGGTCATTAATATGCTGGGCTATGCACCATCAGTACGTTTAAAACATTCGTTTACTTGTATTGAAAGTGTTACTTAATTACTTATTTTCTCACTAAATGATTGAAACTCATGAATTTCAGTGGTGATCATACTTGACTTAATCAGTTATACTACGTGTAATCATATTTGAAAACTGCAAAGAGTGTAATTATATCTTTGATTTGTACAACTATTTTCATCATATCACTTTCTGAGACATTCATTTGAAACACAGTGATGGATTGAAATATGATAATTTAATAAGATCATAATATTGTTTATTTGTTGTTTAGATCTTATGTAATATTTTGGTATTCTACCTCAAAGTACTTTCATATCTCTACTGATTTCAGAAGAACAATTGCGTCTCCGCGAAGGTAAGTTGGAAGACACTTTTGTTAGTGTCAGGTATTATAATTACATAAAGACAAAGATTTGTACAGTATTCCATTATTGTCAGCTTCAGAAAAACGACCATTTATTGGGAAACTGATGGGTAACTTTTCTTCAGAATTAAGGAGGGTTGAACGTTTGAAGCAGTCTTGGAGAAAGGAAAGTGTTGATTGATTATAAGAGAGTTCTTATTTTCTCACTAAATGAGTGAAACATAAATTTCAGAGGTGATCATACTTGACTTTTTTATATGTACCTTGAAATGTAAAATATATTGTGGCGTAAAAAATTGTCAGGTTTTATATAAAATGGTGAACATAGGATTTTCAGTACAAATTTTGCAAACTCACACTCATATTGTTATATACAACTCTGTTTTACAACAGTGTGACATCTTTGAATTAAATATATCAAGATGTTGCCATCCACATTTGATTGGTGGCCACCACAGATACATACCTACAAGTGTCATTGTCAGAGACATTGTCATTGTACTCAAGACACCAATCAGGTAGACTAGGAACCTTTAGCAACAATAGACGAATGACTAGGACGAGATAATCCTCTCTTTGTCACTGGTGTCAGCCACACTTCATAGTCTTACACAACAGGCACATGATTAGAATAATCAGATAGGCTAACTTTATATACTTGCCTTTTCATTAATACATTTTTCATTAGTTAATATTGTTCAGACTATTGCTATACTAAAATGATTGTGCTAATGATTTCCCACAGGATCACACACTGAATGGTTCTTGTCACATATACACAGATGTTGACTGTGTGTTTCTTTCAATAACAACAGTCATTTTACATTTTATACGTATTATCCCATCCAACAATCAGCATCACCGGGTGAATGATTCACAAGTATTTTCATCATATTACTATCTGGGACATTCATTTGATAAACAGTGATGGTTTGAAGTTTGACCATTTAATAAGATCATAATATTGCTTACTTTGTTCTTATGATTTTTAAACATTGTTTTGTGTCTCTACAAAACTGCCTTCCCCTAGTTGAGCCATTTTCATTCTTTTTGATATCTAAGATACAGTCATATTCCTTAGTCAAAATTGGTTTTACTTGCATAAACTGTGATTATAAGTTGATAATTTTAGACCAAGATAATTGATCTAGTATGTATAGTTAATTATATGTAGCTAATTGAAACAGGTTTGGTAAAATTGCTCAACTAACACTAGGTGTGGGGTAAGTTGAGCTACAGCTTTGCGTCACAATGGGTGAATGTTAAATATCTGTATCATTTACGTAGGCTTTCTACTAAAACTTCATAATAACTCAGCCAACACATGTTCACAGTGAGCACAACATGTCACTGACAAGTCAACTCGTATAAATTAATAAATCAACAGACTTAATTAATATTAACTTATAGGCCCATCGCAACCAGTGTGACTAACTACTAATGTGTTGCCTTTTAGCTAACTAGTGTCTCAATTTGCTTGGAAAGATTAATTCCATGATGTATTTTGAAGTAAAACAACACTTGTCTTTGTTTTTTAGCCACTTCCTAACTAACCCCCTCTGGGCCTTGGGTGGCTCAACTAGCCCCATTTTCAGAAATGAAGCTTTAGTAATTAACTTCTCATTAATGTGTGAAATGAATAAAAACAACTTCTTCTCTGAGCATAGTTACACCATTTGTAAGTGCATGGTAGTTTACACACCAGCAGATATTAATCACAAACACCAAAAGTTATGAAAAAGCAACAAAAAACATACTTTTAACTCAATTTTCTTACCATTGTGACAAATGGCACCTATTGTACGTCAATTGTGTTCTAATAACATGTTCAATCACTGGGTGGTACCATGTTGTAGTTTCTTGGGAGACATGGGTGGCTCAACTAACACTGTCTTTCCCTACATGTTATTTTTATCTGATGTAATATCCTGGCTTGAAGTGGCTTCCTACATCAACGAACTCTCCTCTTCTCACTCATTTCAGCTGCAGCGATGGTGATAGTATGGAAATCGATGCATATATGGCTAACTGAAATGGTCAGTATTGTTCCATAGGTATCTGTCAATACCGTAATTTTTCGTATACAACATACGTCCCCAAATATAATATGCACCCTAACTTTGCTCAAATCTTGACAGAATTTCTATATTACCATGTATATTGTGCATCTCAACTTTTTTGCATCAACCCCCAATTTTCCCACTTCAGATAGTTGGGTTGAAGTATGGTTTAGAGTTACCTTTAGCCTGGTGTACCTTTCAGATCCAAGTAGCTCTGTGCTGCATCAGTATTCTGCCATGAATGTGACCAGCTTATATTATCACTAACTCCGCGGCGCAATTTGGGCTGAAAAGTGTGCAAAAACACAATATTTTAAAAGAAAATATGTTTTTTTTGCTCGTGGAATGATTTAATGAATGCATTGGCATAGAAAAATATGTAAGAATTATTGTTTAACGGCATAAATAATTTAGGCCAATTTGTAGTTCCTAATTAGGCCAACTGTGTATTCAGTCTGATAAAAAAATTGTTTAGCCTTGTTATCATGTATAATATGCACCTGGACTTTTAAGTAAAAAAATAAGGAAAAAAATGCGTATTATACACGGAAAATTATGGTATACATTTCGGAGTAAGCGAACTGCAACTTATCAATGATAACTGATAGATAAACTCAATAGATAACTTGATATAATTTGGATATAAATATATTTGAGTACATACTCAAAGATGCTTAAATCAAGGTAATTTTTTGCCAGTTTATTCAGTTTTTATTAAATTCTATTCATGAGCCTCTGATATGTAAACTAAACAGTAGAAGTATTCACTTGGTAATATAAGTGTTAATTATTAAACATTAGCACATCCAACTTTCCTTAGCAGAGTTTATATCTTTAGTTTTCATGCATTGTGTTATATGATTTGCAGGCACGCAGTATGGTGTGCTACTACTACATCAAGTCTACAGTTGGACAGAGGTGAGAGGATTGGTGTTCTTAATAGAAAAGCATGTGAATTATTTGTGCTGTGTGCACTGTGGTCTTGTTAATCATTGACAATTAATTTACATCCACAGCTGCCAGCTATGGCAACACAGCGTGCACCTTGTGACTAATAGAAGGTGGCACTAGCAGTAATATTGACGTCCTTTGCTTTTAATGTGCCTTCACTCCTGAAAATCTGCTTTTGCGCTTGGTTTCACTTCTAAAAAGGGGGTTGTGCTTCTGTTAGGTGGTGTACTTCTATTGGGAACTATACAATATGTTATGAATAAGAGCTTCTATTAGGTAATGTGCTTCTATTGGAAATTATACGGTATATTATGAATAAGAGCTTCTATTAGGTAGTGTACTTCTATTGGAAACTATACGGTAGTAGGCTTTGACCAAAGATTTCCTTAGGTGGTTCAGATGGTTTCCGTAAACTTATACAAAACATATGATCCCAACTTCCAAGGCTTGTCAGCTGTGCATAATATATTATAATGGCCATTCCATGGTTACTCCTCGCGTAACATTTTACCATTTTTTAGCTGCTGTAGTTTTAATAATTATACATCATAAGGTGTTTTACTTGTATTGTATGTGTTGTATGTTTTAATACATATCTGGGGTATATGATTAGCCTATCAGACTTAACAGGTCATACCTAAAAAAAATTTGCAAAAAGTAATTGACTTATAGGCCCATTGCAACCAGTGTGACTAACTGCTAATATGTTGCCTTGTAGCTATCCGATTTGCTCGGAAAGATGAATTTCTTGACGTATTTTGAAATAAAACAACACTAGTCTTCGTTTTTTAACCACTGCCCAACCCCTTGGGTGCTGGGTGGCTCAACTAACCCTGTTTAAAAAATGAAGCTTTTGTAATTAATTGACTTCCCATTGATGCGCAAAATGAATAAAATAATCTTCTTACCATTTGTAAGTGCATAGTAGTTTACATACCAGCATACATCAATTACAATCACCAGAAGTTATGAAAAAGATCAACATAACTTACATTTTCTGACCGTTGAAGCAAATGGCACCTGTTGCGCATCAATCATGTTCTAATAACATGTTCAAACAATGGGTGGTACCAACTGTCGCTGCTGTAGTTTCCTGGGAAACATGGGTGGCTCAACTAACCCAGTGGCTCAACTAACACTTGTATTGTATTAATGTCTTTAAACAATTAATGTTTTTAAATAGGACACATAAAAAAATGGTTGCACATGTTCTGTAGTTAAAGTATCAAGGTATACTTACATGGCAACAGTTTTAGAATTGCATAATTAATAAACTCATGGTTGTAAAAATAATCAGGTATTCACTTTACAGTTACTCGCATTACAATTTCAGAGCTGTTTAATAATAGCATAACAAAATATTAATGGGAAATAGCAACTTTTAAATGGGAAAACTTTATTGAAAAGATCACCAGAGATCCACATGAATCTACTTGGTAAATTACCAACTAGTTAAAGTCATAACTAAATTCAAAAGTTGTTTTGAGTAATCAGGTCCATTTTTGCCTGTCGTAAAAAAATTGCTGCATATGTTATGTAGTTAAGGTGTCAAGGTATATCTACGTGGCAACAGTTTTGGAATGGCATAGTTAATAAACTCATGGTTGTAAAATAATCAGTTACTTAAACTTAAAATTTTTAAAAGAGAAATGACATTTAAAGAATACTAAACCTTTATTGAACAAAATCATCAGAGGTCCACACAAATCTACTAGGTAAAATACCACAATGTCATATCACACTAATGTATCAATACATTCAGTGACTTTTTGGGTAATGTCAATTTTTAGTCTCCTCAGTTAGCACAACACTAGTCTTTCACCTCGCATTCACTATATTCTAAAAGCATTAGAAAACTTGAAATGTCTATGGCTGTTATTAACAGCCACTGAGTGTTAGCAACATCAGGTTATTTAACAAGATTTAACAAGATTGCCATCCCAAACAACAAGTTCCAGATGGCAAGTGGACAAGGAAGCCATTGGCTTATCGAGAGTCCAACAATTTTCTCATCTATGTGTGGCCCGCCCTTATCAGATATCTGTCAATTCTGTTTTTAAACATATTCACACTACTAGCATTAACACAATCATTTGGCAGTTTGTTCCATTCATTTATCACCCTCTGTGAGAAAGAGTATTTCTCGTGTCCAACCTACACTGCTCCTTAACCAATGCTGCTTTGTGTCCTCTGGTTCTACTGCCTTCTTTAAGTTTGAAGAACATATTCCTATCAACTTCCTCATAACCGTTCACTATTTTGAACACTTCTATTTGTTCTCCTCTTAGTCTCCTGGTCTCTAGTGTTGTCAAACACCATTGTAATAAGTGACTTTCGTAACTAAGGTCTCTCAATTCTGGAATCATTTTAGTTGCTCTTCGTTGTATTCTTTCTAGCTTGTCTATGTCCTTTTTACGATAAGGCCGCCATGCTTGAATACAATATTCCATGTGTGGTCTAACTATTGCTTTGTATAGGGGTACAATTAGCTGTTTCTCCTTATACATGATAGTTCTCCTAATTAGCCCTAGAATTTGATTTCCTTTCGAAGCAGCAATCCCACATTGCTCTGAAACTTTCATGTCAGCACTAAATGTTACTCCTAAGTCCTTTTCTTGTGTGGTTCTACCTAGTACAGCATCCCCCATTTTATATTCTTCGTCCATGTTTCCATGTCCTATGTGTATACATTTACACTTCCTAAAATTGAATAACATTTGCCATTTTTCTGACCATTTAACTAATTTATATAGTATAGGGCCTAATACTGATCCCTGTGGTACCCCACTCAAAACCGATTTCCAGTTTGAAATCTCACCATCTACTATTACTCTCTGTCTTCTGTGTGTAAGCCACTTTTCTATCCAGTTGATTACATCATTACCTATACCATGGGCTTTTAGTTTAAGTAACAATCTTTGATGTGGCACTTTATCGAAAGCTTTCTGAAAATCTAAGTAGACAACATCCACTGGTGACCCGTCATCTACCCACTTTGTAATTTCTTCCAAAAAACATAAGAGATTGGTTAGACATGACCTTGCTTTTAGGAACCCATGTTGAGATGTATTTATTAATTTATGTTTCACAAGGAATTCCACCATGTGGTCTCTAATTAATGTTTCGAGTAATTTACATACAACTGATGTTAAACTCACTGGTCTGTAATTCTCTGGCTTGTTCCTCGATCCCTTCTTAAATAGCGGCATAATATTTGCTTCTTTCCATTCTGAAGGAACTATTCCTTCTTCTAGTGACACGTTAAACAATTTTGCAAGTGGTGTACTAATTTGCTCAACAATTTCCTTAAGCAGTTTTGGTGGTATCCCATCAACTCCAGGTGATTTATTATCTTTCATCTTCTTAATTTTCTGTTCTATCATTTCAGGAGTTACAAATAATTGCCCTAAATGTTCTGATTTATTGCCCTCAAATTTAGTAAATGGGACTGGAAGTGAGCTGATATCTTCTGTGGTAAAAACTGAGCTGAAATACTCATTCAGGACCTCTGCCATTTGAAACCCATCTGAAATTATGTTTCCCCTGTTGTTTTCCAGTGGTCCGACCTTATCTCGAACTTTCTGTTTACTCCTTACATAAGCATAGAAACTCTTGCTGTCATTTTTTATATAACCTGCCAATTTTTTTTCAAAGGTTCTTTTAGATTTTCTAATTTCAGTTGTAGCTAGGTTAAGTGCCTCTTTGTAATTTGCATAGTCTTCATCCTTTCTGGTATGCCTATAAACCCTCCACATAGTTTACTTAAACACTATTTTTCTAATAGCTTCTTTTGACAAGTGTTTCTTTCTAGACCGTTTTCTTTGTTTTTTCAAGGGAACAAATTTATCGATGATACTCTCAATTTCATATTTTAGAATATTCCAACATTCAATTGTGGTTTTATTCATCAGCATGTTATTCCAATCTAGCTTTGCTAAGTATTTTCTCATATCTTTAAAGTTACCTTTGTGGAAGTTTCTCCTATACGTTTTTTTATTTTTACTTTCTGATTTTACATTGATGTCAAAATGTATTTGATTGTGGTCACTGTTACCCAATGGTTCATGTATTTTTACATTGTCCACTAATTCTTTTTGTGATGACAAAACTATATCTAATACATTTTCTCCCCTGGTTGGTTCTAGCACGTGCTGAGTAAGGAAGCTATCCTGAATTAAAAATAGAAATCGTTGGTCCTCACCCCCTGTGCTCTCTAGAGATTTCCATTGTATGTGTCCATGGTTAAAATCTCCCATTATGATACATTCCCCTTTACTAACTTCCTTTATAGCATTTTGTATTTTTGTGTTATCCTCTTCGTTTATGTTTGGACTTCGATAAACTAATCCAGTAGTTAATTTTGAATTTCCTGAAACTATTTAGCACCAAACAGCTTCATCGAACTCTGCTTTCTTTTCTAATTTTATTTCGTAAGCCTGAATAGATTCTTTAACATATAAAATAACTCCCCCTCCCTTCCCATTCGATCTCTCCTAAACATTACGTATCCTGTCAATCCTAATTCAGCATCGGTTATGTCTGTGTTGGCCCATGATTCAGTAATACCAATTATGTGAGGGTCAATATCTTCTACCATAATGTTTAATTCGTTTTTCTTATTAACTATACTCCTAGCATTATATCTTTTCAACATCAGGTTATCTAGGGCCTTAGACATTTAAAATCTTGTCTAGTAAATGCTGTCCATGTGGTTTGGCCATTTCATCACTGATACCAGATAGTAATTGCCCTGAAACATGATGAGGTCAGAAATCAAAACAAATGGGCATTGTGGACCTAATTAGGGGTCCGACAAGCGATGGTCCCGCCTCTGTCTCATCTGTTTTAGGCGTAAACAAAGATGCCAATGATACTTTGTTATTGACACATTGCTATTATTGTGCCGAAAACTAATACATGCCACGCTACTAGTAAACAACACAAGCACTTGAGTTGGCATGTGTTGCTCATTAGGAACAACTATCTTTGTGTGAACACTGATGGAACATCGACCCCGCCCGGCATGTGGGCTTCATGTTCGTGGCTTTTGACGAACTTGATTAAACACTCCTACTATATTTCTGTGAACACCAGAATGGCTGAGTTTGATCAATGAGTAGGCCCTACATCGAAAAACATGACTGAAGAATGTTCAGTAAAATGTCAGGGCAATTATCTATAGGCCTATAATATCAACTTTGAAAAAACTAGCACTTCTGACATTTCGCGCCCGGTTGGACGTTCCGGCTTTGTCTACTTGCTCCCCACTGAGTCCCGAGATGTTTGGTGACAGGCAAACAACACGTAACTCCTCAGCCATGGCTGGCACCTCGTTATTCTAAACTACAAACATTTACTTCATCGATCGAGTGACATATTTACGATTATAAATGCACAAAATAGTTACCGGTACAAGCCAGTTAGGGAGCCTCAAATGTATGCAATGCAACAATTAAATAAAAAAAATCACGGGGTTGTTGTGAACTTTTCCTGGGGTGATTATTATGAAATGTTGCATACATTTTAAATGGTCCGTGGACCGAGCTTTTACTGTGTTCCTGTTGACCACTTTCTCTGGTAAAATCGCACCCTTGATGTCATTTTACCAAAACAGAACTAACACCGCTGCCATGGTGTTGTGCGCTAATCCACTTATCGAGGCATGGGTTACTGCTCGGGCGACAACATGCGACCCCTGATTACGCTCACTGTGCATTGTGCGGCTGGTTTGTTTTGAATTCTGATGTCAATGAACCTTTGTATCCATCAATATACCAATCACCCATCATGATTTATTTAATCTTGCATTTGAATCTTGCATACATACTGTCAATCAATCAATTTAGCTAACTACTGCTGAACAGCAGTTCACAAAGCTGTGCTTGTGGTCTTAAGGGACTGCATGTGTGGCTTAAATGTACCATTATGTTATTATTATAACACATGAACATATTTTGTAGGTTACAGTAGCAGGGGCCGGTTTCACATGGTTTCAGGCGTACTTAGTGGCTAAGAAAGTTTTCTTAGCACTAATTACGTTTCTTGTGTCGTCTACTTAGACTATGCAGCGGGCGCAACTGCATAGTTTAAATAGTCGACATGAAACCGGCCCCTGCTGACAGATTATGCAGCAGTAGGACAGATGGAGGAAACCCTTTGTCATACGCTGAACTGTGGGACGCGGTGGTGTAGCAGTTAGAACGTCGGGCTCTCAATCAAGAGAACCCGGGTTTGAATCCTCTTGCTGCCGTTTCGAAGCTTCAGCAATTTCGTTAATCCCACATCACATTGCCACAGTTCACTCAACTGTATAAATGAGTGCCTGGTTACAGACAGAGATGGATGTCTGAACGAATAGTCTTCGTGCAGTAACTGCAGCATGGCTGAATGCTTCTCAAAGAAGTCGAGATGGCGTTGGAATGAACAGGTCTGCCAGGGGGTGAAGTGTAAAGTGCTTTGAACAGTCCCAAAGACTGGATACTGCTTTATATAAGAACTTACCTTTGCCTTTTTTAAGGACATGTATAACCCCAAAAACCTACCTTTCTTATTATAAGTCCTAAAAATATGTAATTTGTGGCTAAAATGTTCAATTGTCGGGGAAAAAATTAGACAATGTCCCAATTACGACAAGTCTCATGATCCAAGATGGCCACCAAAGAGAAATGTATAGGGTATTTTCAAAACACGATTTCAAGGCTATTACTAGAGAAAATGTGCGGAAATTTTAGCAGTGTGTTGCCAATAAGCTATGTTTTCATCTGAGCTAAAAGAAACCATAACTGATAAATTTTACAACAAATATGATTTTTTTATGCACAAACATTACAGAAACATATTTTCATCATGGACAAAATATGCCACATCTCTGTTAACAATTGAACAATATCAATTATTAATTCTAGTTCACATGATTCATATTTTAGAGCTTCAATGATTGTAAACATTAACCAAAGCCTTTTCCAGATATTATGTCATAACACACTAGAAAAAAACGAAATGAAGAAAATGGCATTTAAAACCTATAATTATTATACATTACAATATAAATGGCCATTAAAATGCACCTTTCTTAGTATTGATAAGCTTAATTCAGATGTGCAATTTTTAGTGAGTCTAGAATGATAATGTGAAATAAATTTTGTGAAAAACATCCCAATTTGCATTTTTTCAAAAATATCCAATCTAGGGGTTATACATGTCCTTGGTTGTTATATAGAATATGTTATACAATACAATGTAGTCCATATATATATGTATGTATATATATATATATATAGAGAGAGAGAGCTTATATATACACATAAAATAGAAACAATATATATATACATATTAATATATTAAATATATAAAAAAAATACATGTAAAAAGTAAAAAAATATATAAATATACATATGTTGTGCATTAAATATACATATAAAAAAGTTAACAGTGTTGGAGTTTACAACAATTCTTTAGTTAATGGTTCTAATATCAGCATAATTGCTTTGTAGGAGAAGAATTGTAATTACTAACATGCTGCCATATGTTTTTGCCATACCAGATATGGATCATAAACCAAGACCACATTTTTAAGTTTACCGACATGGTACAGTTTAGAACTAAACTGCGTGTACTTATGTTCAAAAATCATTGAAATGGATTACCAAAAAATGCTTAATGTTTTGTCAAGGGAGTAATGTGATATTGTAATGTTTGTGTTACTCTTCAAGTTGTTGAACTGTTGCCAAGGGAGTAATGTGATATTGTAATGTTTGTGTTATTCTTCAAGCTGTTGAACTGTTGTCAAGGGAATAATGTGATATTGTAATGTTTGTGTTACTCTTCAAGCTGTTGAACTGTTGTCAAGGGAGTAATGTGATATTGTAATGTTTGTGTTACTCTTCAGGCTGTTGAACTGTTGTCAAGGGAGTAATGTGATATTGTAATGTTTGTGTTACTCTTCAAGTTGTTGAACTGTTGCCAAGGGAGTAATGTGATATTGTAATGTTTGTGTTATTCTTCAAGCTGTTGAACTGTTGTCAAGGGAATAATGTGATATTGTAATGTTTGTGTTACTCTTCAAGCTGTTGAACTGTTGTCAAGGGAATAATGTGATATTGTAATGTTTGTGTTACTCTTCAAGCTGTTGAACTGTTGTCAAGGGAATAATGTGATATTGTAATGTTTGTGTTACTCTTCAGGCTGATCATCTACATAATATCTTTGTAAAATTGGTCTTCTTAACCTCAACGATTCGTTTGCATATTGTGTTAGTGGATGATTCTACCCATAAACGTTGGCAAAGTACAGCAGTGCAAATTTTATATTTGATGTTTTTTTTACAATGCTGGTAGTGTTGTTGCTCTCCTCTTTATCCCAGAAGTCCGGGTGAGCCTGGTACCGATACCTGATCCTGTATATGAAATGTGTTCCAGTGTTCTATACTATAATATGTGTATTAGAGATTGATTAATTATTATTTTGTTTTGTGCACCCATTTTGTGTACCCATGGATATAAGGAACATGGGATATAGGGAACGTGAGATATAGGGAACGTGAGATATAGGGAACAGTCCCAACAGGTTCCTTAATGCGAGAGTCCACTGTGTTTATTTATATACACAGGTGCATGTGTGTGTGTATATATATATATATATATATATAATATGCTGTCTGTAACATCATCAGTAGTTAATTAATTGCACACATTCTATTATGGTAGTTGAATCAGAATATTGTGTTAGTTAATATATATATTCATTACTATGACTTAGTTTCTAATTGCTTGTTACTTACAGTAATTTGATTATATGTATATATATATATATATATATATATATATATATATATATATATATATATATATATATGTTAAGTTTATGTGAAGTCATTGGTAGGTAATTAATTGCACACATTCTATTATTGTAGTTGAATCAGAATATTGTATTAGTTAGCTAATATATATTCATTACTATGACATAGTTTCTTATTGCTTCTTACTTACTGTAATTTAATTAATATGTAAGGTTAACAGTTTACGTGAGTATCATGTTTATTACAAAAACTTGCTGGGTTGTTATTGTATAACAGCGAGGACCACTTTCTCACTTAGATAATACATCAATGTATGATTTCATATTGTAGACAAGTTAGCAATTAAAATTATATAAAACTTGCACAACCAAGCACGTTGTTGTTGTTGTTGTTGTTGTTGTTGTTATCACAACACATGCCTTGTACATGTATAATTAATGTTGAGAATGGCATTAGTTAGTTTAATACCAGGCTTGTCAACGCATTTGAATGCAAATGTTTCACTTGATTGCCATTTTCCATAAACGCATACAAATGTGAATGTTTTGGGGTCGCATTCAAATGCAAATGTGTAAGGTATGCATGCAAATGCATTTACATTTTTTTGGAGGCATTTGAATGTGCATTCAAATGCTCAACATTGAAATGGATTTGCATTTGTTAACAAGCCTGGTTAATACCATCAACATGCCATTGAATGTTATCAAGCAAAACATTGCTTATTTGATGAGTTGGCTGAGCCTCCAAAACATATTCAGTATTAAGCTTAATGTCTGCATGTCTTACCTGTTGTAGTAAACTTAGTGTTTGCATGTCTTGCCTGTTGTAGTAAACTTAGTGTTTGCATGTCTTGCCTGTTGTAGTAAACTTAGTGTTTGCATGTCTTGCCTGTTGTAGTAAACTTAGTGTTTGCATGTCTTGCCTGTTGTAATAAACTTAGTGTTTGCTTGTCTTGCCTGTTGTAGTAAACTTAGTGTTTGCATGTCTTGCCTGTTGTAGTACACTTAGTGTCTGCATGTCTTGCCTGTTGTAGTAAACATAGTGTTTGCATGTCCGATTGATGAGTTGTGTAACTTCTTGTAAGCCCCAATTACAAATGTACACACATTTGAGTTTGTGGCAACCGTTTTGTACATATTGATGTTGTTTTGAATACAGCAGCATCACGATTTGTTATCAATTGCATCTGTGTTGATCCCTTACAAAAATTGTACATAATTATACTGGAAAAATTGTATAGTACATTAGAACAGCAACATCATACAGGATTCTGTAGAATATTGTCTGCAATATAATATTGTGTACAGTAGAATTAAGTAGAATACTTGTGTAAAATGTTATTGAATAATTACCCAAAAATATGTTTATATATATATATATATATATATATAGAATAATATCAATCAAAGTGCAGTAAAACGTGCTCAAGTGACCATCTGTCATTGACAACCAGTCAACTCCTGAAGTACCACCTGTCCTCAGATACAACGTGTATTAAGTGACCACCTGTGTTAAGAGACCACCTTTCGAGCAATTCTTCCATGAATTATGTCTCGATTACCCAGTGAACTATATCACCTGTTACATGCATGCACACGCACATATACACTGACTTAATTGAATGTGTAGTACCTATTGAACCCTACCTGTCATCTAGGAGGTTGCACCCCTCCAACTTTCTCTATTGCATGCCACGTTTCTGTCAACGCACGCACGCACGCACTCGTATAGTTCTCGGATTGTTTCTCACCACTGAGTATAATAAGATACCTTTAATGTGTTGCTGGAACATAAAACATGCAGATGCACTACCGTACTTGGTTCAAGATGGACCCATTCCTCAACCTGACCTGCAGAGCTATTACTGGTTGTGTTGCCTCAAACTAACGTGAATGGACGACCTCTATTTGCAATGTGAGGTTGCCCTCCCATCGATCAGAAGGGCATCGTTATCACAAATAGAACGAACAAAGCAGGATTGTCCAGGAATAGCTTCCTTCATGCTCATGGATGGTAGACCACAAAGCTGCAGGATAGATGATTGGTCAACACACCTGCAAACAAGACTTCATTAGTTGTCACTTGACTCTGAGGAGTCCTTGCCAAAAGGAGACAATGAGACATGGCCAACCTGACAGTGTTTCGACTGTCTCAGCACTGGTGTTGGATGCTTCAGAACTCTGAATGCAGATCTTGATACAAGGAAACAGCTCATAGAATATCCTCTCGTACCAGTGGTGTATCTAGGATTTCCCAAAGGGTGGCCCGTGGGGGGTGGCACGCCTAGTCATCCATGCTACCATGTAGCAGTGCAATGGAAAAAATATGGTAAAAATGTAAGCCAAAGGGGGGAGTGGCCCAATGCCACCCCAAATATGGTAAAAACTGTAAGCCAAAGGGGGGCATGGCCCAAAGCCACCCCAAATATGCCAGTGCAGTGTCCAGTCCTCACGCACGCACGGACACTGTAGGAGCAATGTAACTATAAAAATTACAACAATTCTAAAAAACATTTCCATGCCGTAAGCAAAATTGGGAATAATAAATAACTGAAAAGAGAACAACATAGCTAACCCAGAGGTAAGACCACAGTGCAAAATTGCAATGATAGCCATGTTAACATTTTGCAGCAGCAGCAGCAGCAGCAGCAGCAGCAGCAGCAGCAGCAGCAGCAGCAACTGAATTCATTGCATATATATATATGCAATTAACTGAGAAAACACATATTATAAAATGCAGTCTTCAGTAAATTAATTTGTATTCGCATTTCATTTCGTTCATGCGAAGCGTAACAGACTAAATAAATGTTTCGATTAAAATTAGTAAAATGCAGACCATGGCAGCTGTAGGTCCCTATTCTTTGGGGCCGACCTGTATAGGCTTAATTGCTGTTCTCATAGAAATTATTTTATTTTGTTAAATGTATTTCTCAATAACCCTCTCCAGCTCACCATTTTTAATTTTTAGGAGCTTTGCGAACACCATGCATGTGTAATCATTCCAGTCCGCACGCACGCACGCACGCACGCACGGACACTGTAGGAGCAGTGTAACTATAATAATTACAACAATTCTAAAAAACATTTCCATGCCGTGAGCAAAATTGGGAATAATAAATAACTGAAAAGAGAACAACATAGCTAACCCAGAGGTAAGACCACAGTGCAAAATTGCAATGATAGCCATGTTAACGTTTTGCTTGATTATAAGGAAACCTGATCACTAAAAATTCACAGCAACTGCCATCATATCATTGACATGCTGACCAAGTTTTGTCAAAATCACATACCTCTAGCTCTTTTAAAACGCACCCATGTGCGATGCCAGTCAATATTTACAAAAAATATCCATGTATTCATGCGCCACGTGGCCCATAGCAGACAAATTCCCATAAATCCCTCCGCCTGTTAAACTCTCAAACAATGCACTATTTCACAGCTAATAGCTTCTACAAACAAACCTGTGACTATTCCTGCTCAATGGCACTCGTGTCACATAATATGAATTTATTAAGTTCACATTTCAAAATTTCATACGCCCTACATTCATATGAAACAGTAAACGGGAAGGTCAACTGTGGTCCATTGTCCCTATGGATATCCCTGATATTTTGCACAAATTGATGTTTAATATGATATTTAATTGTTAATAAACACAAGTGTTTTATTGTTCATATGTTAAAACAGCATGAAAAAGCTTTTGGTAAGTTAAAAGCAGACAATAAGCAATTATTGGTATAAACAATAACTATTGCCTTTCCAAAATGTATAATCAACACATAACAATACCAATTTCATGTTGTGTGCTTACTTTGTAAGTGCTAATCCTAACCTTTGTTAACCCCATATCTAGTTAACCCCATACTTAGCTAACCCCATGCCTAGCTAACCCTAACTCTAACCCAGAAGTGGTTTACAGAAGACATAGCCATTCCCATAGGCACAGATTGATAGGATTGGTGAACAGTTTGCTTGGAAAAGGCATACAACAGTAGCAATCAAGAATAGCATGGTACATATCAGATGCCAAAATGTAAATATGGTCAAAATTAGGGGGTATGACACTACTATGTGAGGGAGCAGGTAGCCATTTTGTACTAGAACATTCATTGGTGATATATGGTATGTGGCCCAGTGCATTGGTAACATTGTGTAACAAATTTGGAAAGAATAGTTGCATATTGGTTGTGTCACAGCCACTGGAAGCATTGTGTAGATCAGCATTTTCAAATCTGGCTGCAATGGGTATCTGGTCATGTGATACCCCTTTATGGTGGTGTATCCAAATCAAATCGTTCGCCTTGTATCTCATCAACTAGAAGCATGGAAGCAGTCATATAAACAATAAAATAGCAGGCTTCATTGGGTTGCAATGTTCTAGAAATCTAGTGTACATGATCTATGATTTATCAAGTGTCAAAATCGACCTATAATTAAATTATGTGACTGGTTTCCAGCTAATATTATGGGCAAGGCATTGTTTAGATTTGGCCGTCAAACAAATACTAATGACGTCACAAGCTGGAGTGTTCCATAATATGTCTTCATATACATCATGCCGCAACTTGGTAGAAAATTGGGCACTTTCTCAAAAAAAAGCTTCTCTATTTGGGGTAAGACCACAGTTGACCTTCCTGTTTATTGTTTCACACGAATGTAGGGCGTATGAAATTGTGAAATGGGAACTTAATAAATTCATATTATGTGACATGAGTGCCTTAGAGCAGGAATATTTACAGGTTTGTTTGTAGAAGCTATTGGCTGTGAAAGAATTAATTTTTTAGAGTTTAACTGGCGGAGGGATTTATGGGAATTTTTCTGCTATGGGCCACGTGGGCGCATGAATACATGGCTATTTTTGTAAATATTGACGGGCATCGCACGTGGGGGCGTTTTAAAAGAGCTGGTATGTGATTTTGATAAAAGCTGGTGAGCACGTCAGTGAGATGATGGCAGTTGCTGTGAAAAAGTTTCAGAATTTTTGATGGTCATGTTTTCTTATAATCAGACAAAACGTTAACATGGCCACCAATGCAATTCTCTACTGTGGTCTGTTCCCAAAGCCACTGCTAAAATGATGCTTACGAAGCCCGATGTTTCCAATCAACGTGTGTCACGAAAACTTCTGCGGCTTTGTGGCGCATTGGTCGTTTTCGAAACGTTAACTTTTAGCGAATTTTATATAACTGTGTGATTTAAGCCGGCGACAAAATGCCTGTTGACAAAGAATCGTACACGCGTATTTTTATAATGGGTGGGCGCAGCGGTGAAGGTTGCGGAAAAGATGACTATCGCGCCGTATTTGAAAAGTTCGGAAACATCACTGACATTTTCATGGCGACGGATCGTCAAACACGCCGAGAAAATGGTTAGGGCTTAGGCTATTTTCAGAGTAGGCTCTGAAAATAAGGGCCGATCGGAGGCTTATTTTCAGAGCAGCAGCTCTGTTATGTCTGCTACATTTATATTTGGATTTTTAAGGAAATATTTGCTTTGTAGGTGAAATAACGTAGAGAAATAACTAGATAAACTCATAGCTGCACAGCCTTATTTTCAGAGCATGCTCTGAAAATAAGGGCCGATCAGAGGCTTATTTTCAGAGCATGCTCTGAAAATAAGGGCCAAACAGAGGCTTATTTTTAGAGCATGCTCTGAAAATAAGGGCCGATCAGAGGCTTAGTTTTAGAGCAGCATCTCTGCCTCTGTTATATCTGCTACATTTATATTTGGATTTTTAAGGAAATATTTGCTTTGTAGGTGAAATAACGTAGAGAAATAACTAGATAAGCTCAGCTGCACAGCCTTATTTTCAGAGCGTGCTCTGAAAATTAAAATGACAATGCAAGTCCAATGTAGATTAATTAAAATAGGCTCCAAAAGGGCATTTTTAATTCATTAATCAATAAAAAAATCAGTCCAACACGAAAATTTCCTGCCCACCTCCATTGTGGAAAAAATTGGCCGAGCTAATTAATGCACCCGCGCGGGGGAATAGGAAATATTCCATCCTGCGTTTTGATTGGTTAAATCAGCTTCCGGTTTGCTCGGGAAATAACAAATTATGGGATGTTATTTCCAGAGCTGCTCGGTAAATAGCCAGTGCGAATGGTTAGAGTCAAAATTACTGTTAGTTTATAGCTACTTAGTTAGGGCATGAACGATACGCTAGTATTTCGGTTAAGCCTACTAAAGGTGCATTAGTCTGGTTGAAATTATTAACGCTATTAAACAACATTTTTACCTAATTTTATGGATGCTAATCTGTTCTTTGCATCTATTTATAAAAAAATTTTTTTTTTTTTTTGCACGTTTAGTGCCCAAAACAACGTTATACCAGCAGTAGCCGGTGTTAATACGCCGATCATCTGAAATGTGATGTAACAATATCACGGTGGCATCAGAACCGGAAAGGCGATTTCACTGACAAATATTTCATACCGCAGTATAAGAAAAGACGAAAAATAGAAGAAAAAGTGCAATTTAATGTTGCAAAAAACTAAAAAAAATCGATAATTTAATGTTAAAAATCCCCCAAAAAATGGAATCAGAAAGGTGATTTCACTGACAAATATCTTGTACGCAGTCTAAGAAAAGACAAAAAATAGAGTGAATTTAAATTTGAAATCCCCCGACAAATATTTTGCCAAAAATATAAGATAAAAAACAAAGACATCGCTCATATATCAAAAGTATAATTAAAAGTTCACAAATCGTGCAAATATCTTTAAATCTTACTCATAAAGAAGTGTCTTGCTTGCCCAAATCACACAATTCGGTAATAAATAATTCTCCAGAGGACAGTCAGTACAAAAGAATGACACTGGCCTTACTAAGAAAGAAAGAAGTTTATTTGACCCATGTGCATAATATAATTCTTCTTGGTTGTTTACATGTAATAAAACCGGCAAATAGTTTTTACATAAAATACAGAAAAAATAGACTGCAGACAGGACAGTCATTTATTGGCAATAACTCACTTGAGGTACACTTTCCTTACATGGAGAAGACAAGAATACATTAACTGTGTTGATGTATACATCTTTATAAATATTATATGGTCAAACAATATGTGTTTCATTAGTGGTTTGTCCCAACTGCAACACTTCATCACAAAAAGTTACTTTAATAACTTTTAAACTGAAGTTACAAAATAACATATTGTATTCTCTTCCTTAGTGCACCGCAGCAGCCATTCCTGCTTCACACCGTAAGCAAACACTTTACAAACATCCTTGTTTTTGTAGGAAATAACATATTTGCTCTTAATTAAATTTATGAAACTGATAAATCACCTCATGAGATATCATTTTCAATTAAATTAGATACACAGTAAAAAAGAAATGGTTAGGATGAAGCCAGGGAATATAACTTTTTGTTTACATATCACCTGGGACAACCTTTAACATTTCACCCAGCCCTCAGATTTACTGTATTTGGCCAGTTACGCATTCAGTATTTCTCCTGTGTACCACAAACAAAAAGTTTTATTCGGTTCAGTCAACAAATTAACTCTGACCCTATGAGGATATTCTGTAATATTTCCAATATGTCGTTACACATCAAAGAGATTTGGACATAACATTTTTAGATGGAAATTTGTAGTTTGTGAGAGTAAGTCTGACACCATGCATGTTTTGTATTGTGCATGTTGTATACGCCTGTACCTAGACTGATTATAGGAGGGAGCAAAGTTTGTAATATATACAAACAACAATGGGGGTCATAGTTGGTGCTTATAATATATGGCAGTAAAAAGCTGTACCAGTGCATGGCAAAAATGTATGTGCGAGACTGTGGAACTGACCAAATGTTAATGTTTTGTTGTAGGCAATGTGTACATTACATACGAGAAGACGTCTGAGGCGGCTCTTGCCATAGAAGAGATGAATGGAAGGCCCCTACCTAGCCACCCCAAACCACTCAAAGTATGTCTGTTCATATCTACATCATCGGTTTTTCCCGTCTAGGACAGGAGCTTCCCCAAAATAGAGTCCTTCAGTTCCTACCCCATAACAATTTAAACATTTTGATATATAGAAAGAACGAATTGCATCACTGTTAATTGCTGTATTTTATAACACAATTTTGAAGTGATGGAATAATTAGATTTTTTTAATTGTTGTAAAATGTAATTGAGTTTTTATGATGCGTTGTAATTGACAAATGTCATTGAACCCATCTGTGGTGGTATTAAGACTCCATCCTCAACTGATTTAGCCTATCGCAAATCCAGTTCGTCAAAATATGTAGTGTAAATAGTTATTGTAACATCCTCAGTCGATTCAATAAAAAAATGCCTATTTTGTTGAAATCATCGAAAGAATTTACTATAGTTAGATCTGGTATGGCTCAAAATCGTGGATATCCAAAATGGTAAACACTTTGCAGGATCAAAGCTGATCATGGTCGTGACTTCCTTCCTCTCGCCGATCACATGACAATGTTATGAAATTTCACCAAGGATGAAATTTATGAGTTTTCGCTGTTTCCATTTTCACATCAGTTAATGTCTGACTAATCATTAAGTAATTTAATACTTTGTCTGATGATTTCACAAAAACTACATACAAAAGTTGCACAAACGAGCTAGCAAGTTGCAGTTGATACTTGGTAGGTTTGATTTTTTACAAAATGAATTTGAAATGACACTAGCAAATTGAGGAGGAACCTTTAATAACCGTATTAATTACTGTTATTTATCAAATGTTAGAGGTATTTTATGAGCGTTGTGTTGGGATGCCATCAGGTGCTGCTGGCGGCAGGGAAGGGGGAGAATGCCGTACATGGGCACAGGGAAGCGGAGAAACTGCTGCGACTGTTCATTATCGTACCCAACCACTTCAAGGATGATGACGTCAAGGATCACTTTAAGGTGAGAATTCTCTCCATGTAGGGGGCTGGACTTTACCCTGACATCTTGGATTGTGTGTGTGTGCGTGTGTGTGCGTGTGTGTGTTAACAATTATAGTATCTGTGGAATGGAAGTATACAGAATGTTGAGGTAATCTTTGTCTTGTGAAAGTGTGCGTCCACATATTATTTGCTACGTAGAATGGTTTTTAAATAGATATATGTTTGCCTGTCGACATTTGTCTCACCTCATTACAGTGCATTCATGACCATATAATTTCCTGTTTGCATGGTTTGGACCTTATTTTGTTACTCAACCAGCCGAATTGTCTGGCGATGCCTGGGATAAAAGGCATGTGCCTATGACTCCTTGCACTGCCCAGTCTAGTTTTTGTACTTGCAATGGCGATGACATCTTCGCGCTCAAAAAATCGTGTACAACTGCCAGTTTCACGAAGCGCTCGGTGGACGTTTGATGTAGATTACGTAATAATGATGGTCCCTTTGACATAATTCCTCACCCCTGGGGAATTTTGAATATTTTTAATGTTCAAACCACCACAATGGCCCCCCAGGCATGCCTACAGAATTTCAGCCCCATACATGCTTCACGTTGCCTCAGTTCATTCAGGTGTATGCATTATTACCTGGGAACGAATAGTCTTCATGCAGTAATTGGGCTTCCCAGAGTCAAGTTAGTGTTTGAATGAACAAGTCTGCCATGTGGATGAAGTGTAAAGTGCTTTTAGTGGTTCCAAGGACTGGATATTGCACTATATAAGAACTTACCTTTACAGGACACAACTTGAGATTGTTCACGTGCAACTGATTAAGCCATGTGATTTATGAATCTCACAAAGTAACATGCCTGACATGTGAAATCTAAACAAGGCCTGCAGAAATAATACTAGCTACCAAAGTCCTAGTGATAAATGTGCTATCTGCTAAACATAATGTGACATGTGGAAATAGTAGTGTATTAAACAATTGGGACGATCTCTGTTGTTTGGTATCGTTACTACTATTAGTTTAGTTGTCTGACACCCAACTTTTCACCCTGATGAGTGTTGTGTTCTTCTTCGCTGCAGGAATTTGGTGACATCGAGTACGTGCGTGTGCTGACAGAGAAGGGGACAGGCAAATCAAAGGGTCTTGCGTTTGTCAAGTATTTCCGGGCATACCATTCTGCTCTCGCTATGGAAATGTGTGACCCAAGTAAGTGTCTGTTCACTCTTGTGAAACAGTATTGTATTATTGAGATACCCATATTTTATGTCTATCACCATGACAGTAAGAGTTTAAAAAATCACCCAGTGCCATGCCTTAATTGACGAACAGCCCACGTTTCAAAATAATTGGTACATTTACAAATGGACAAGGCCAAAATGAACATTAAACAGTTTCATTCATATAATAAATAATGCAGTGTCAGTGATTAATGTATCATTATGACAATTATAATTATGTGATGATGATGATGGTGAAGATTTAATGCATTTTTGGGATACTGCTGGCTAAGTCTTGGAAACTTTCACTTGTGTGGTTTTTATTATGTCTACATAGCTCCCTCTGGTCTGGTCAAATCTGTCCTGAATTTGCTGACCAATGGCTCACATATTCGAGTCAATAATTTTGCAGGATTATAGTATTTTGAAATTGATCTGCATTAAAGGGTAAACAGGCGACATGATATATCCTGTTGTTTGTATGTCATCAGGTGAATAGGTAATGAAAACCCCATCAGATCTGGTATGTGGTTGACATTTATTAGTGTGTCGTTTGTCCACAGAGTTTAAGCCTGTGTTTGCAAGCACTCGCACTGACCGGGAACAGGAGATGGTTCGAAGGTTCGGGGGTCCTGCTCAAACCCCCACAAACTTTGGGGGTCCACCCCCCAATATGAACTTTGCGCAAGGAAGCAACGATTTCAACCCAACTGGTGGCAATGGTACGTAGCATCAGGTGTAGTGTATAAGTTGGTTAATTGACTCTTTGTATTGTACATTGTTGGTTTAGACTTAAGTTTGTATTCATTCTGTTGTTGAGTTATACTTTTTTCATGCTATGTTAGGAAACAATTGCGGGTTCTATATTCTTTGTCTCTATCTTCAGTTATGTTATTGAATGTATTTATTAACCCATTGGCACTCAGGTCAGCTTACATTTCACCAAAGTAAATTGAGGCAGATATACCAGAGGGAATAATGGGTATTTCTGATATTTCCGTTCATGATTTTTGTCTGGCAATTTACAGTTTTTGAGTTTGCAACTCAACAGTGACAGCAAGACTAGCAGCAACGTAATGTGGTACCAGTATAAAGATTTATTAAATTATATTTCAAATAGACTCAACTTTTTGCAGTAAGAATTGATGCCAAGAAATGTTACACCAAATGCAATGACATGTCTTGATGGATTATCAAAATGTTTGCGTGCCAAGCCCTGTATAGTCCACTTATTTAGTGATTCAGTGGCATGTGTGATGCCATTGTGTTGATAATTCAATATGCTTTAAAATAACTGTGACTTGCTATAATACAAAAATAATAATAAAAGAGAAAAACTGAAACACTGACATTTTACCAAATCTAGGTCAAGTCTCCGAGGAACCGTAGACTGATGTGTTAATTACTAGTCTTGGTGACAGAGACAGATTGCTGACACTGAGGATTGTTAAGGAACTAGACAGGAGCCAACATACCTGGCATTCACAGTGGCCAGTTGATCATGTGGCTGGTGATTTATTGATTTAATTGTTGCGCAGCTGAATGCTTCCCTGTTGATATGACCAGGTTTTCCAGGGTTTAATGGTCACGTAAACGCAAAGTTATTCAGTATTAACATGACAGAAATGTTATAAACTTCATTGCTATGATTTTTATTTTGTACTTTTAATTACAACATATACAAAATTGTCTTGCACACGTTGTACTTATGTCACCTTGTTTTTCACCATCACTACCACTACTTAAACAGTTACACTGGCTTCCTGTAACTTATCAAATAAAATTTTAATCTGTCCACTCTTACATATCGTGGTCTATCTAGCTGCCTTCTGAAAAAAATTCAAGACATTCCAAATTAATTTGCATATCCAGTTCAGGACTTCCCTGCTCAAATGTTTTTGCGAAATTGATAGTAGGTTGCTAACATGTTAGTAATATTAATTGAAAATAAAATTATTGATAGAAAATTTGCCCTATATGTTTACTCGATATTGTAATGCTTAAATTCAACGTATTTCTGAAGTATATGTGCGTTTTTCACCAGACTAAACGTACAGTCGGATGCACACTTGCTACGAATGCTCTTAGTTACTTTTTACTGTTAAGTAAGCTGTCTTCACCCGCCCATGGTTTCCTTACACTAGGAATGAACCATTTCCAAACAAAGACGTCTGCGCCGCCACATACGGATGGTTGTCTGGTTGGCTTTGCAGTGCCTTCTGTGGCGGACATGATTTCTCCACGGATGGGTGCGGGAGAAGTCGGCCAGTGTCGACTCGAGGTGATGGCGTCGACCAGCGTCACGCAACAGCAGCTGTGGCAGTTGTTTGACATCATTCCAGGTCTCGAGATATGTGACTTTGACACCTTCACAGGTGAGTGACACGTTACATCTCTGTTTAGATGGCTTTTGTTATCAAAAACCAGCGCGTCATATTTTAGATGAGCTGTCACTGACTCCATATTGCTCGCACTAATTAATCATCATGGGGAGGCGATTTAATGCTTGTAATAATTGCTAGAATCACTTGGTTATGATTGGAAATGCATGTGGCTACCCCTGGTGGATAAAAGTATTTTAAAAGTAATTGGAATTGGTGAAAATGTATTGGTATTTGTGTAGTGTAATTGGTACTTTTCCACTTGCATTGTGTGTAACTTTTAACTCAAATTATTCAGTACAAATAATTAATAAAATATAACATGTTGCATATATATCATATTTGTTTGCCATTAAGTAAATAAAGCTGCTCTAAAATAGAGATTATTTTTTTTGTGTTGAGTATGTCTATGGTTGCTCTGTTATTTCAATGTGGAATTGATAATTGGAATTGCTATAACGTAATTGACCCTCTGTCTGCTTCCTCTCCTGTGAATCCGTATTAACATTCATAATTTTGTTGAATTCATTTGTTAGGTCTATCAATCATGGACAAATTAATCGTCTGCTTCATCATATGTGAGGCTAATTCTACTTTAGTGGTCCACTGTAAGATTGTCTGCATTTAAGTCGCATTTGAAGTGTTCAGTTATCCAAATATCAGTCAATTGTTGTTGTACAATATTGTAGTTTTGATATTATTAGAACCATAGCTAATTATTAGCTATGCCTACAAATCCTACTTGAACAAAACACCTTGTAGTAATTAGTAAATATAATTTTAATCCAGCGATTAATTGTATGCACTTTTGCTTTTAACTTATAACAATGCAGTTTCCTCTACCAGATTATTTTGCTTATTTAGTTCCATGCATTCATTTCTTTGTAATGTTTGTTGTTTTTGATGCTATGTTTCACTCGGTTTCGTTGTATTCCTAGACTTATTTGTGATATTAAGAAAACGTGTATTCAATAAGGTTTTCTGTGAATAAAATGATGTATTATTTGCTATGCAGGAATGGGCTACGTGCGATACGGCCAGCCCAAGTGTGCGGCTCACGCGATTGAAAAGATCAGTGGTCTCGAGTATCCCCCAGGGTTCCGGGTCAGTGTGCGCTACCAGGGCGGGAGAGGGTAAGACATTTCCAAGCTAGTGTCTTTTTTAGGTTCAACACACATTGCAGAATGTCATAAAACCTTTTTTTTTTAACTTTTCTGTTCAGTTGATAGTTACTTTTATAAATCTCACAAGGGCAGAGCGTGATTTCATGCAGGCAATTTGGTTAAGGTTAGGGTGAAAAAAAATTGAAAATCGGTCCAGTAGTTTCTAAGATATTGCATTATATATAATATAGATATTAAAGTTTCGGGGTTATATTTATAATGATTTGTAATGGTAAACTTTGTGCCATGTGAGTGGTCACATCCTCTCAATGGATTGCTGTGACATTTTAACACAGTTGTTTTTTCATCAAGCCTCACATTTCTAGCCCGTAGCCATGGTTGTTTGAAGAATTTTTTTACATAAAAAAATTTAACACCCTAGTGACCATGGTTGATAATTTGTAATTGAAGCCTCCTCTTGTTACTGTAGCAACAAATTTAACACTCTAGTGGCCATGGTTGATAATTTGTAATTGAAGCTTCCTTGTGTTACTGTAGCAACAAATTGAACACCCTAGTGGCCATGGTTGATAATTTGTAATTGAAGCCTCCTCGTGTTACTATAGCAACGGTTGTTGATGCATTGCAGCACAGTCGGACAACAGCTGATTTAAGAAATAATATAAAACAGGCAGTCCCATCTGAATATGACATTTGAAATAGTGACTAACGTCATGTCATGTCATGTGAGTACTTAAAGGTCATGTCATGTCAGTACTTAAGGGTCATGACATGCCAGTACTTAAAGGTCCCTTCTCAATTTTTTTATTTCACATGTCTTATAGCTTCATTTCATGAAAAATCTCAACCTGAATATTATAATATGCTTTCTTTTGATGAAGACATTGCACAAACAATAAAATTCATTTTGACTGGGTCCAGTAAAAATTTGGCGGAAAAAGGGCAAAAATGGTCTGGTTCTTTATATTATAACCAGGAATTTTTATATTATAACCAGGCATTGATTTTCATGGGAAATTGGTGAGAGTCCAGCATATCAATCTCCCGCACGCATATGCCTCCCATGCAGGCCCGGGCTAGCGATTTAATTTAATTCCGATATTTTGACCAGTCACAACTGAACACCTCAAGTGTAGCCCTTAACCCAAGATGGCTGCGCCCATGTTGGATCCAAAAGCAGCATGAGTATTTTCGAACTGCCAGAAGCAAGTGTGACCATTCATTACAGACCAAAGCCGATTCAAAAAAATCGGCCACATTAACGCTGGATTTATCGTATTTTAAAAATAGGGAGTCACATGGACTCCTACCAAGCGACACAAGAAGTCCGTAGGTGAAACAAGGAGTCTCATGGATTTCCGTTAAAATCGAAGCCTGATAACATGACTGTTCACACTTTAACAAGTTACCTGATCTATCGATCAAAGTCAACTCTTTCGAAGATTTTAATAAAAGTATGCACTCTTTTATTAAACTGACAGTGTATGTTACTAAACTATTCACACACTACAGATCTGAACATCAACAATCTTGATTCACGATTGGCTAAATCAGTTGAGGAGGGAGCTTGAAATTGTGCTTCTTACAAAGACCCAGAGACAAACCGGTGAAGATGTGGTTGTATTTGTGGTTATTGCAGTGTTAACCAGCAACTTGCTGTGAGACCAGAACCTGTCTACAGCAGAGCACCGTCTTGGAACTACAAAAACATGTTCATTTTAGACAGGTGCTGTAAATGTAGTTAATTAAGTATATAGTCAGGATTTTGTAAGCATGAATAAGCCAACAGTAGCAGCGATCTTGTATCTTTTTTAATGCAAGCAAATTTCCTTTGGTATTTTGTGAGTTGTGAAAAAAAAACTGCCTCAAGGTCGTTCCTTTCTAATTTGTGCAGTCATCCCAATCTAAGATTACCCTAAAATAAAATTAAAATATCGTCAAGAGGTTGCAAAAAATAGGACATAATTTGTATTGCTCAAATTGTATTGCGCGAGTTCGAAGGCTTGGTGTGCGACTGTGCGTCAGTCAGCTGTTGGGGATGCACAAACTGCTTGCATGTCACAAAGTTCACGAACGTGCAACTCCATGCTAAGTAACACTTAACAAAAACACATATTCAGAACATGACACTGTACACGCGAGACAGACAGAGTGTTCATTCATGGTTTTCGGGGATTTGTAATTCCGAGACATGCAGCTGGCCACCACTCGATTATTTGATTGCACTTTCCATCTGTGCTGAATAAGAATTCAAGCTCACATGCTTTGCCAACAGCAAGCGATAACATTAATAACTAATAGTTGTAATGACCACTATTAGCGACGTCTAGCAAAAGCTGCTGTTAGTGATAGCAATGTGGTGCCACCTTGTCTTTGTGGCTGAAAGCACATACACTATGGATTACTTCTAAATAGTCCTTTGTGTTTAACATGCCTTCACTCCTGAAAATATAAATGCATTCGAACATGGTTTCATTACTGAGAAACGGGGGTGTGCGTCTGTTAGGTAGTGCGCTTCTATTGGGAACTATATGGTAAACCATGATTAATGGTCATTTGAAGGTAATCTTTTGAGATGGTCAGGGTTGTGGATTGGCATGGAATGACACATCGGTAAAGGGCGGTTCTCGCATGCTTCAGAATTCGCACACTTACTGACATACCTACTATTTTGAGCACTGGATTAACATTGTTTTCAAACCCGGTATAGTCAGATCGCTCTCCATTCTATTTAAACGCCACATTTTTTAATGTTGTTCCTCTGTATGTAGAATGATATCGCACAACTGTTATTGCTACCTTTTAAACACACATAAAATGCACACATGTACATCTATAAGCTAAATTAACAAGATGACGTATCAGTTGTCAGCATCGTTCCTAAAGAACCACTGACCAACAAAGTGATTTCATCTAATAAAACTACTTGTTCCGTGCACCATTTCCATAAACCAGCACGTGATTGTGGGGATACTGGTAGTGGGTGTCGTATATTTGAATGGTTGAGCACGTACATTAGCTCTTAAGCTATTACGATATAGCTTAAGCTGACTTGTCCCATTTCTGTGCTGTGACGTCTTTTGAATCAGTCATTTGATTTGTTCTGATGTACATTTCAGATCAAATTCAAATATGTGTACAAGCTGTATTAAAATCTTTCGTTGAATACTGTTAACTATTATTCTTTGCCTCTGAAACATTCTGTTTAAACAGATAACTGTAAAAGTATATTACACAAATTTGTTTCATCGAAACATGTTTTACAGACAAGATGAATAGATATAGTTTATGAAATGTGACATGATTTTACTTAAAAGAAACAAACATTATGTACCTTTAAATTAACCTAATGCTTGAAAGTTAATTGTTTCAATTAGTAAAGTTTGTGCAAACTGGTTCATGCATGAGTTTATATTTATAACGAAAGCATGAAAATGCATTAACTTTTGTAATTTAGATGCACTAACTCGCATTTAAAGACACTGTTTATAAAGCGACTGTCACAAAACTGGTTCTCTCCATCCCTTCCATCAGGCGGTTGTGTTGCACAATGTTCTTAATGTTGTGTCACATGTCTTGCAGCTATACAGGTGACATCAAGCCTCCCCAGATGGCAAGTAGCGCTGGCAACGTCAATGACTTGTGTCAGAACCTGCAAGCAATGTCGCAGGTTCCCAGCGTCGACGGACTACAGACGCTCGTAGAGTCCATCCAGAAGGTGTGTGAATACTCCACATGTTGGTTGTTTGTGCTCAGAAGCGATCTTGCGAGAAAAGACGTTATGAATTTAATAAGATAGTTGTGAGAAATGTTGTGAGAGGTTTAATTATTGTCTGATGGTGTTGTCCCTGTCATTCTCGCTGGGTTTTCTTCTGTTTAAGGATGATTTTAAACATTGAAGTATGCCGTTACACAAAATTGGTTTATTGGGGGAGGGGGGTGAGGTGTTTGGAAGCTGTTTCCATTAGCGTTGTAAATTGATGTATTTTCCCCAAAGGTGACACTGTTTTTGAGTTCATGCAGGCAGTTTTGTGTTATAACAGCTGGATGCACGGGGTTCTGAGATTAAACAACATAATTTTTTTTTAGTCATTGCAATGTTTTTGACATCATTGTAATGTTTGTGATGTCACTGCAATGTTTGTGATGTCATTGTAATGTTTGTGATGTCACTGTAATGTTTGTGATGTCACTGTAATGTTTGTGATGTCATTGTGATGTCACTGCAATGTTTGTGATGTCATTGCAATGTTTTTGACATCACTGTAATGTTTGTGATGTCATTGCAATGTTTGTGATGTCACTGAAACTTGTATATTTCAAAATTGGTCATGTAATTCAAACATTTTATATTTTTAAATTATAACTTCCAAAAGAAGTCATTTTACTTAAATGCTTATGTAGTCAGTTTTATTATCTGCTGATGTACAGTGGACATTATTTCTGACACATACAACACCTGTTGGCTAAGAATGAAACCACGATTGCGAGTCGTCAAAAAACCTAGTGAGGAAGCACATGCGTTGCTAATATCGGGTTTATTACATCACCCGTCACTTTCACTCCGTCTTGTACCAGGCGACCGCAGTGCTACAGCAGGCAGGTCTAGCCAATGTCATGGGCGCACCCATGGCTGGGATGTCGCCCTCCCCAGTTGCCAACCCGATGGCCTCGCAGACTACGACCATTTCCCAGGAGGGCACAGCCCACTACTGCAGCGTCGCACTGCCCGACAGGCAGCCAACAGCGTCGCGAGACAGCCCCATTGCACGACGGGTGTTCATCGTCAGTCATCCAGAACGCTTTTCCGATGACGTCCTCCGAGACGCTTTCTGTCGATTCGGCAATCTTATCGACGCCTACTTCGTTCCTGGTAAGTCGTTTATGTTGCATGCGAGGTATTTGACTTTATCCGTGCGTTTTTGGACATTTTTCATTCATGGTTTGCAACCAAGCTGCATGCGTCTTCAGTTATTCGATGACTGCCTTCAGCATGCTGAAGATTTTGTCTTTTGAGAGTTAGTTAGTCACAAGAGGTTACACATTTGTCCCCTGTGTGGGACTCTTTGATTTCCCCGGGCACAAACACCAGATAGAAGGGACCAACGGCTTTAAGTTTGTTGCTCTCTTCCTTTTCCCTGTAGTCCGGGGTGAGACTGGCACCGATACGGGTCGTCGATTTTTGTTTTCTGTCTCATCTGAAAAGCACAGTTCCTACTTCCATCTCATATACCAGTCTAAGTGAGGCATGTTTTTAAGTTGAACCCAGTTTTGATAAAACAGCTGGGTTGGTCTCTGACCTTTGGTTCACACCCAGTACGTTCACTGGTATATGATGTTTGACCTTGTAGCTAGTCGCTGTATCATGCTACAAGTTACAGGTGTACCAGTTAACACATCATCAGAAAAGTTCAGTTATGATTACAATTAGAGCACATAGAAAATCAAGTACAATTAGAGCGGGTCAACAACAAAATTACAGCACTTAAACAAATCAACTAAATTCATGAATTGTCAGTTGCGATTGTTCACAGGTCAAGTACAACTATGCTGTTTTATAAAAGAAGATTACATGTGTCATGACTGCTAATTTTTAAACTGGGTTTTTGATAACTTATAGGTGAATTCCTTCTGCCTTGGTTGGGTTGATTTATTATCAATTACTACAGTCAGTTACAGTTACAGTCTCATAAAAGTTCACTTACATTTACATTGTTCTAAGAAATAAGTTACAATTACACTTAAATTGTAATTAATTACAATATTACTATTGAACCCCTCCATGACCAGGAAGTGATGTGTGTAATCTGGTGTCCTGCAGGGAAGAACTACGGCTTTGCGAAGTACACAGACAGTGACAGCGCCCAGCGCGCCATGGACACGCTGCACTGCCAGAACATCTGTGGCATGAGCATCAAGGTTCTGGAGGGGGAGGCTCCCAAGTACGAGGACGATCATACGCAGAACAGGAAGCGTCCTCATCCCTAGAGTGGCACTTCTCGCAGCACAGTAGGTATCCAGCGTGAGTATAGAGTCACACAGTGGGGTGGGGTTGAACAACTGCCCTTTCAGAGGCCAATCTTATGTGATTGTGCTGCTGTTTAGTAAAATTACTTGTACCTGTAGCAGCTTCCGCAATGTTTGGATGTATGCCTGTAATAGACTCTTCCCATTCCCATTACATTACCTGGTGGATTACAATGGAACTTACAGATTCATGTAACTCTGAGAACATCATGCTGCTTAATGTACAGATCTGTGGTTCTCTTACCAGATTCTTTGCATTCCATTATAATCCACCAGGTGGCGTGGTGGTATAACGGGAAGAGTCTGTTTATTCTTCAATCCGTGGGAGGAAAGAGTGGCTACGAAACCAGAAGTACCGAAATATTATACTGAAGTATTTGATCCCCACCCTGACTAGCATGTGTGATTTATAACCGTGATAGAGCAAGCAAGTTGTTCCATATTCTTATAGATATTGCAGGGAGGTCTAACTTTCGGGCTATCCAGGTAAGTGATGGTTGCTTCTTTAAACTGATAACATAAGTTGTTGGACAACTCCCAATATTCATGAGTCCTGTTTTGCCTTTGAAAAGGATTTGTCTTGAGTAGATTTCCATTATTATAATATATAATAATAGTAATATTATTGTTCTCTTAAAAATTTTACTAAACTTTAATTGTATTTGAGACTTCATCTCCCATGTTTATCTTCATTTGAATAATACTAGTTGATAAGACCCTCCTTCCTCCTGTAAATATGTATATACAAAATAAATAGAAAATAAGCTATGCCTAACCAGGAGTCTGTTAGCCCGAACACTAGTAAACATTGCTGGGGACTAATAAAAGTGCCTGTCAGCTTTTCCGTCTAGTAAAAGGAAACAGCTTCATGGGTGGCTATTTTCATCAGTCTACCCCAGTAGGAGACAAAGGGTATCTGCATGGCTCCCCAGTCAAGACTAATGGCACCCAGGTTGTTATCACATTAGACAAGTTGACAGAGTCAAGAAGAACCCTCCCTCACAAGCAGTACAACTGCCTTTGATTGATGCACTCTTGCAATTAACCAGGCCAGTGTAAACTGGGTCAATCTTGCTTTGTAGGAACTTTAACCTGTTTCTTACCAACTACAGTTGATGGTGTTAGAATCTAGATATGGATGGTGAACACTGGATTTCTTGGTATAGAATTGTAAATAACAATAATTGGACAAACTTGTACTAAATGTAGAAAAACTGTTTTTTCAATATAGCAGCATGATATAACTGAAATACATTTCTGCTGTGGACACTTAACAAATGTATAATTAAAAGAGAATATCTGTCGTAAATTTAATACCAATAACAGCTTAGGGTATTTAATGTATTGAATTTATATTTAATTGTATTTACTCATAGAATGTAATATTGACTATCATTTAAAACATTTATGAGTAAAACTAACTTATGGACATGTTTTGTATTTTCATAACTATGTATTAAATTGCACAAAGTTGAAGTATTTATTTTCATTTGTAATTTATGTAAGGCAACTCGAAGCATGAATGAAGTGTTATTATCAATCAATCAAGCAATCAGTTCTTTATTTCCAAATGAAAATAGAATATACAACATATACACATACACATGAAAAAATGTCTGTAATTCAAATGGAAAGGGAGAAAGTAGAAGTGAATTACTTATTAATCACCTTCCCCCAATATCAAAGTAACATGTACATATTAATAGGAAACATAAATTTGTAGTCTATTGTTAGTAATACTGGTTGTTACCACATTAGACAAGTTGATCCTATACTGTTACCATTAATGCCTGTTACTTATGCAGCATCGAGAAACAAAGTATGTTAATTAATATGATAATCCTCAAATCTAAACTCGGCAAAACAATTTAGTTTGTGAATATTGTTGAGCATCTGAACAATTTAAGTTAAGATGACATTTATTTAATCCTATGGTTACAGATACCAACACCAATTAGCAGTCAGTTTGGGCTTGTTTGTGACACAAGCATTTCCAGTAGCAATTAACGCCAATGTTATTGCAAAGATGTGTGGTTGAGAAATTGCACTACATGTGAGCTACCAGGAGTCCTGGTATATCACCAGGTAGCCCAAGGTAGCCCGGCTACCTACCTAGAATGTTGGTGCTATTTCTACCCGTCAGTGTCAATGCTGTTGATTGGTTGTCGGGATAATCAGTGGCAATTGGCAGCCATTTAAAAAAATGGTTAATTATTCAGAGATAGCATTCCTTAATCGTTCTTTTTTTTATGTAGTTTTATTTTATTCTTCAATTTATTTATTCTATAAAAGCCAGTAATTTTTTATTTTTGGACTATTGTTGCCAAGCCTGCGGTAAAGTGGGCTAAAAATTGCATTATGTTTTGATAATATGTAGGACCAGTAAAACTTTGTGGACTAGTAAACTTTTGTCTTTACTAGTCCTGCTGTCTAGTAAAAATAGGCGGAAGTTCTACCGTTGCTAACACATGTATATACATGTCTACCTTGTGATGGGGTGAACACCGATACCTGCACCTTCCTTATATTCGCTCCGTCACCTCCCCGAAACATCACCTACGTCGCTACTCTGTCATTATCTCCCACTATACATCACTTCTCTATTTGTTATTCCAATTTGTCATTTGATGTGTGTATTTTCTCTTTTACAATCGTAGCTTAATATCAGACCTAGGCTGAGTTCGACACGACCACCTGGATTTAGAAAATACAGAGAATAAGTTTTCATTATGTCTGAAATAATTGAAACTCTGATCGTTGTTCATCACATTGCCGCTGCATGTCGTTACGGTGTTCTGTTCCAGTCAGGCTGTGCACATGTTCAACTGCTCGTTTCACCTCGGAATTCCACCGAGAAGTATTAGCCGTTGACGATGATGACACGTGACCTGTGAATGACGTTTTGCTGACGTCACTGAATTACGTCGAATTGACTGTTGCTGGCTGCGCAATGCGGTTGACTTGTAGCCCTGACAACTGTCGGCTGTGGCGACTTCTCTGTGTTGTGATATAACTAAAGACTCACGAGACACGATGTGCGAAAGTTGTGTGAACAGTTGGCGTGGGATACCATTGGGTGCGTTCGTTGTTTGGCTAGGCTGATGGAGACGCGTAATTCCTGTGCATGATTTGCATTTTGAACTGTAACTTCGTACTAGTCTGTGCGTGTATGTCAATGACTATGTGAATCTTGTCTGCTATCGATTATAATTGTGGTAGTTTGTCATGGTACAATGTTGACCGACTTAAAGCGGATTGTCTGTTCAAGTAGTGGTGTTCTTCGTTGATCTTTGAGTGTACGTAACCAGCCGTAGCCATGGGAAAGCGTGGTTGGGTGACCGATGTTTGAAGGCCATTTTCTTATACTAAGTTATAGTATTATTCCTGTCTGATCATGACGACAGCGGTACCATACTCTGACTAAACATATCCTTGCAGTCTGAACCTACTTTCAAACCTTTCCCAATAGAAGAGACCACTCTTTGAGCCTGACATGATTTACCCATAACAGTTATGCTTAAAATGACATTGAAATATTCGTAGAGTCAGACGTGGAGTTAGCAGGTAGGAGGTTCCTAATGGCCCAACTTTAAAACAAACACAGTTCTATAATTTGAACTGGATTGATGTTGGTGTGAACGGTAAGCTACGCTATTTGACAATTGTTTTCCATAGTTAGATGGAGACGGTTACATAATTAAGATTTAATCGAATGAAGGATTGCAGTTACATTATCATTGGTAATTGAATTCGCTTTATACAGCAGCACGTCACCAGATTGATATTGGTGAGTCTGTGCTTATATGTACGACAAAATAATATGCAAGTTTTGTGTTCTTGAAGTCATCTTCAGTCACATAAACATTGAAAGCCAATTTTGCAGAACCGTTTCATTCGTGTATAATGTATCTTAATGTTGTCACATTTCAAGATGGAAAATATCCCTGGTAAATAATTCTCACAAACTGCTCTGAAAATGAAATGTGTTGCGTGTCCTTGAATAACGACAGGAGAGATTACAACTGATCACATCCGTTTGGGGATCAGTAAGGAATTGTGTGATTTGTTAAGGTACAACATCTGATTGTTTTCATAATGAATTTATGTGTATAAAATTAGTGTATAAATTATATATGTTCTAAATTATTGACCATTCAAGTGAGTTTTAATGAACTACAGTTTAATTTTTGTTACCTTTATATGTTTAGGAATATTGACATTTCCATAATATAGTATTCAATTACAGATACCAACACCAGCAATTGTTATTACTTTATTTTATTTGAGTTTAAGCATTAAAATTTTTACACATGTTCAAATTATATAAACACATCGTGGTTCACACTGGGGCGGTCAAGAACAAAATCTGATAATTTATAACATTAAAATTTTACCCATTATATCATATATATATATATATATCAGATATAATGTGATATATATCAGGTATAATGTGTAAAATTTTAATGTTATAAATTATATATAATGATTTTACAACGAAAAACGATCAGACTTTGTACTATTTATCAATTCATCCCGACGTTGATTACACGATGGGTAAATTGTTGAACGAACACGTGGGCCAGTGTTATTTGTATGGTAAGAGGAACGAAGTTGGACAAGTAATAGCAGGCGGAGTGGGTCGAACTCACGTTCATGTTTGAAGTCTTGAGTGTTTGTGAAGCAGTGTATGTTGGTTGTCGTGGGTGTTGGTGTGGTCCGTATAAGACGTATGTTCCTGTTCGGGATCAGTGCTTTGGTGGCGATGTGTTTGAGAAACATCCTGTTGCGACGCTCAGTAGATTCGTGGCATAAAATGACAATTGTTAATTTCAGTTTGCATTTTGTTATATCGTCAGTGCAACATCGTTCAGGTAAGTATTGTTACAGCAATGCACATTTTCAATGGCTAATTTCAGTTGGTAATTTTCTGATAATCGTGTCGTTGTCAAACTTGGTAAATCTGTCCGTGAACATGCAGTTATTGTGGGCATCTTCTACGGAAACTTCTTTACGCAAGATAACGAGGTAGCTTTCATTGTTAGCAGAAGCACGTTCAGACGTTTGTGGTTTAACTGCGAAAGACGGGAAGGACGACCGACCACCGAATTTAGTCACGAAAGCGTCAACATCACAGTGCGTTAATATATTGAATCTCACAAAAACCACTTGAATACACGTGATTATAATTTATGAAGAAAATTTGGTAATTTTATCAGTCACACAGGCATGTATAGGCTAAATGTTTTTTTAAAGCCGTTTTCAACTTTTTGTATGAGATGATGTGCTATTATGTGAACAACGCCAATAGAAAAAACAACCCTTGAGCCGGTCTCATTAATCAAAACTTGGTTACTTTTGACCGTGCTTAAGGTATGTACTTAAGGTATGTATTAACATCAGGTTGGGGCTGTGTTCGTTTATATCTTGAGATGTAGGAATAATAACAGTTGTGGTCCCTTGCTACAGAGTAGGCTACATTGTATGTCTATGACGGATGTGACAATTTCGCTTAATCTTACATCGGAGATTACGTCGGCATATATATATTAATTTCGTTGCGTTCACTTTCTGTAGTTAATTCGTGTATTAAAAATACCAATACAATGCTTTCGGTTTGTTTTTGTTACTTGTGTGCATCTAAACTTTTAAAGGAACACTTTCTATATCAACACTGAGTTCCTTAGTATACGTAAGGCCCTGGTTCACACCCACACCAAACCACTAGCTGTTTACGCCATCAAGAGCAATACAAGCGTGTGTTGGCCGCGTTTCGTGGCAATCTGGATCGCTAGATTACGCGCCCATCTGTAGTGTCGCTTATTCAACTCTCGCCCGCCTTCGTGATCGAAAAGAAAGTCTGTCACCGCTCCATCTTGTGTAGGCGTTCCCGTGAAGCGCCAGCAACCAATCGGCGTCATTATCGAGATACACTAAACAATTATTTTGGTTGATTTAACTGTTCAGTGTGATATGCAGTTATGTCTAGTTAAACTGATAAAAGTTCATTCTTATTTGATGAACTAAACCAATGCCCGGATGACACCGTAATTAGCTAATTATGTATGCACCCAGAATCAAGGTACATACATAATTTTCATCACGATGAAAAGTACACATTGCATCCAGGTGATGATGTGTGCGACGAACGGAGGCGCCACAGCACGGAACCTGGGAAATCGAGGCTTAGAAGAGAGCCGGATAAGTATGACAGACTAGCCCATCTGCGGATTGTGAGCACTGCGGATTGCGAGATTGCGCACCAATATGTAGGCGTAAAACCACAGTTGACCTTCCTGTTTATTGTTTCATATGAATGTAGGGCGTATGAAATTGTGATATGTGAAGTTAAGCAATTCATATGATGTGACGTAAGTGCAATTGAGCAGGCATATTCACAGGTTTGTTTGTAGAAGCTATTGGCTGTGAAATAATGCATTTTTTAGAGTTCAACAGGCGGAGGGATTGGTGGGAAGTTTTCTGCTATGGGCCACGTGGGCGCATGAATACATGGATATTTTTTTAACATTGACGGGCATCGCACGTGGGGGCGTTTTAAAAGAGCTGGAAGTATGTGATTTTGACAAAACTTTGTCAGTATGTCAATGAGATGATGGCAGTTGCTGTGAAAAAGTTAAAGATTGTTTTATGGTAAAGTTTTCTTACATTCAGACACCAATGCAATTTTGCACTGTGGTCTGGCCTCTGTAGTCTCGCTTATCTGACTCTCGCTCAGCTTCGTAGTTTCGCCGAGAAGAGAGTCTCGTTGTTACCGACTGGGCACGGACCACAGTCAGAATCCATCCGCCAATACATGCATAAAGAATCCCAAGGAAAAAATTCATTGTGCAGATAGGGTTTATTTGTGAGAGCAGAAATTGTGTGGATGAGGGAGTGGAAGTGATGTTCTTGTGCACAGTAGCATCTAAGCTTTGAAATGATGCCATTTTTCATTAGGTATACCAGTTGCGTAAGGACACAGTGGCTGTTAGGCAGGATGTACTCATATTTTGGAAACTGGGGAATTTCATGGCAGAAATGCAGGGGCATCATGCTTTGAAGCAATTTGTGCGAAAAGGAGGTGTCATTTTCACGAATTTTACACACCAGGTGTCTTAGTGGGTCTGTCATTTTCTGTGAATTAAAAAAAAAATTGTAGGATAAATTTTCAATGTAGGCGCAAGAATGTTATAATGGTCGTCTATGGGAAAAGTGACTGTGGTCCGTGCCCGACTGTCACCGCTCCATTTTGTGTTGGCGTTCCCGTGAAGCACCAGCAACCAATCGGCGTCATTATCGAGATACACTAAACAATTATTTTGGTTGATTTAACTGTTCAGTGTGATATGCAGTTATGTCTAGTTAAACTGATAAAAGTTCATTCTTATTTGATGAACTAAACCAATGCCCGGATGACACCGTAATTAGCTAATTATGTATGCACCCAGAATCAAGGTACATACATAATTTTCATCACGATGAAAAGTACACATTGCATCCAGGTGATGATGTGTGCGACGAACGGAGGCGCCACAGCACGGAACCTGGGAAATCGAGGCTTAGAAGAGAGCCGGATAAGTATGACAGACTAGCCCATCTGCGGATTGTGAGCACTGCGGATTGCGAGATTGCGCACCAATATGTAGGGGTAAAACCACAGTTGACCTTCCTGTTTATTGTTTCATATGAATGTAGGGCGTATGAAATTGTGATATGTGAAGTTAAGCAATTCATATGATGTGACGTAAGTGCAATTGAGCAGGCATATTCACAGGTTTGTTTGTAGAAGCTATTGGCTGTGAAATAATGCATTTTTTAGAGTTCAACAGGCGGAGGGATTGGTGGGAAGTTTTCTGCTATGGGCCACGTGGGCGCATGAATACATGGATATTTTTTTAACATTGACGGGCATCGCACGTGGGGGCGTTTTAAAAGAGCTGGAAGTATGTGATTTTGACAAAACTTTGTCAGTATGTCAATGAGATGATGGCAGTTGCTGTGAAAAAGTTAAAGATTGTTTTATGGTAAAGTTTTCTTACATTCAGACACCAATGCAATTTTGCACTGTGGTCTGGCCTCTGTAGTCTCGCTTATCTGACTCTCGCTCAGCTTCGTGGTTTCGCCGAGAAGAGAGTCTCGTTGTTACCGACTGGGCACGGACCACAGTCAGAATCCATCCGCCAATACATGCATAAAGAATCCCAAGGAAAAAATTCATTGTGCAGATAGGGTTTATTTGTGAGAGCAGAAATTGTGTGGATGAGGGAGTGGAAGTGATGTTCTTGTGCACAGTAGCATCTAAGCTTTGAAATGATGCCATTTTTCATTAGGTATACCAGTTGCGTAAGGACACAGTGGCTGTTAGGCAGGATGTACTCATATTTTGGAAACTGGGGAATTTCATGGCAGAAATGCAGGGGCATCATGCTTTGAAGCAATTTGTGCGAAAAGGAGGTGTCATTTTCACGAATTTTACACACCAGGTGTCTTAGTGGGTCTGTCATTTTCTGTGAATTAAAAAAAAAATTGTAGGATAAATTTTCAATGTAGGCGCAAGAATGTTATAATGGTCGTCTATGGGAAAAGTGACTGTGGTCCGTGCCCGACTGTCACCGCTCCATTTTGTGTTGGCGTTCCCGTGAAGCACCAGCAACCAATCGGCGTCATTATCGAGATACACTAAACAATTATTTTGGTTGATTTAACTGTTCAGTGTGATATGCAGTTATGTCTAGTTAAACTGATAAAAGTTCATTCTTATTTGATGAACTAAACCAATGCCCGGATGACACCGTAATTAGCTAATTATGTATGCACCCAGAATCAAGGTACATACATAATTTTCATCACGATGAAAAGTACACATTGCATCCAGGTGATGATGTGTGCGACGAACGGAGGCGCCACAGCACGGAACCTGGGAAATCGAGGCTTAGAAGAGAGCCGGATAAGTATGACAGACTAGCCCATCTGCGGATTGTGAGCACTGCGGATTGCGAGATTGCGCACCAATATGTAGGGGTAAAACCACAGTTGACCTTCCTGTTTATTGTTTCATATGAATGTAGGGCGTATGAAATTGTGATATGTGAAGTTAAGCAATTCATATGATGTGACGTAAGTGCAATTGAGCAGGCATATTCACAGGTTTGTTTGTAGAAGCTATTGGCTGTGAAATAATGCATTTTTTAGAGTTCAACAGGCGGAGGGATTGGTGGGAAGTTTTCTGCTATGGGCCACGTGGGCGCATGAATACATGGATATTTTTTTAACATTGACGGGCATCGCACGTGGGGGCGTTTTAAAAGAGCTGGAAGTATGTGATTTTGACAAAACTTTGTCAGTATGTCAATGAGATGATGGCAGTTGCTGTGAAAAAGTTAAAGATTGTTTTATGGTAAAGTTTTCTTACATTCAGACACCAATGCAATTTTGCACTGTGGTCTGGCCTCTGTAGTCTCGCTTATCTGACTCTCGCTCAGCTTCGTGGTTTCGCCGAGAAGAGAGTCTCGTTGTTACCGACTGGGCACGGACCACAGTCAGAATCCATCCGCCAATACATGCATAAAGAATCCCAAGGAAAAAATTCATTGTGCAGATAGGGTTTATTTGTGAGAGCAGAAATTGTGTGGATGAGGGAGTGGAAGTGATGTTCTTGTGCACAGTAGCATCTAAGCTTTGAAATGATGCCATTTTTCATTAGGTATACCAGTTGCGTAAGGACACAGTGGCTGTTAGGCAGGATGTACTCATATTTTGGAAACTGGGGAATTTCATGGCAGAAATGCAGGGGCATCATGCTTTGAAGCAATTTGTGCGAAAAGGAGGTGTCATTTTCACGAATTTTACACACCAGGTGTCTTAGTGGGTCTGTCATTTTCTGTGAATTAAAAAAAAAATTGTAGGATAAATTTTCAATGTAGGCGCAAGAATGTTATAATGGTCGTCTATGGGAAAAGTGACTGTGGTCCGTGCCCGACTGTCACCGCTCCATTTTGTGTTGGCGTTCCCGTGAAGCACCAGCAACCAATCGGCGTCATTATCGAGATACACTAAACAATTATTTTGGTTGATTTAACTGTTCAGTGTGATATGCAGTTATGTCTAGTTAAACTGATAAAAGTTCATTCTTATTTGATGAACTAAACCAATGCCCGGATGACACCGTAATTAGCTAATTATGTATGCACCCAGAATCAAGGTACATACATAATTTTCATCACGATGAAAAGTACACATTGCATCCAGGTGATGATGTGTGCGACGAACGGAGGCGCCACAGCACGGAACCTGGGAAATCGAGGCTTAGAAGAGAGCCGGATAAGTATGACAGACTAGCCCATCTGCGGATTGTGAGCACTGCGGATTGCGAGATTGCGCACCAATATGTAGGGGTAAAACCACAGTTGACCTTCCTGTTTATTGTTTCATATGAATGTAGGGCGTATGAAATTGTGATATGTGAAGTTAAGCAATTCATATGATGTGACGTAAGTGCAATTGAGCAGGCATATTCACAGGTTTGTTTGTAGAAGCTATTGGCTGTGAAATAATGCATTTTTTAGAGTTCAACAGGCGGAGGGATTGGTGGGAAGTTTTCTGCTATGGGCCACGTGGGCGCATGAATACATGGATATTTTTTTAACATTGACGGGCATCGCACGTGGGGGCGTTTTAAAAGAGCTGGAAGTATGTGATTTTGACAAAACTTTGTCAGTATGTCAATGAGATGATGGCAGTTGCTGTGAAAAAGTTAAAGATTGTTTTATGGTAAAGTTTTCTTACATTCAGACACCAATGCAATTTTGCACTGTGGTCTGGCCTCTGTAGTCTCGCTTATCTGACTCTCGCTCAGCTTCGTGGTTTCGCCGAGAAGAGAGTCTCGTTGTTACCGACTGGGCACGGACCACAGTCAGAATCCATCCGCCAATACATGCATAAAGAATCCCAAGGAAAAAATTCATTGTGCAGATAGGGTTTATTTGTGAGAGCAGAAATTGTGTGGATGAGGGAGTGGAAGTGATGTTCTTGTGCACAGTAGCATCTAAGCTTTGAAATGATGCCATTTTTCATTAGGTATACCAGTTGCGTAAGGACACAGTGGCTGTTAGGCAGGATGTACTCATATTTTGGAAACTGGGGAATTTCATGGCAGAAATGCAGGGGCATCATGCTTTGAAGCAATTTGTGCGAAAAGGAGGTGTCATTTTCACGAATTTTACACACCAGGTGTCTTAGTGGGTCTCATTTTCTGTGAATTAAAAAAAAAATTGTAGGATAAATTTTCAATGTAGGCGCAAGAATGTTATAATGGTCGTCTATGGGAAAAGTGACTGTGGTCCGTGCCCGACTGTCACCGCTCCATTTTGTGTTGGCGTTCCCGTGAAGCACCAGCAACCAATCGGCGTCATTATCGAGATACACTAAACAATTATTTTGGTTGATTTAACTGTTCAGTGTGATATGCAGTTATGTCTAGTTAAACTGATAAAAGTTCATTCTTATTTGATGAACTAAACCAATGCCCGGATGACACCGTAATTAGCTAATTATGTATGCACCCAGAATCAAGGTACATACATAATTTTCATCACGATGAAAAGTACACATTGCATCCAGGTGATGATGTGTGCGACGAACGGAGGCGCCACAGCACGGAACCTGGGAAATCGAGGCTTAGAAGAGAGCCGGATAAGTATGACAGACTAGCCCATCTGCGGATTGTGAGCACTGCGGATTGCGAGATTGCGCACCAATATGTAGGGGTAAAACCACAGTTGACCTTCCTGTTTATTGTTTCATATGAATGTAGGGCGTATGAAATTGTGATATGTGAAGTTAAGCAATTCATATGATGTGACGTAAGTGCAATTGAGCAGGCATATTCACAGGTTTGTTTGTAGAAGCTATTGGCTGTGAAATAATGCATTTTTTAGAGTTCAACAGGCGGAGGGATTGGTGGGAAGTTTTCTGCTATGGGCCACGTGGGCGCATGAATACATGGATATTTTTTTAACATTGACGGGCATCGCACGTGGGGGCGTTTTAAAAGAGCTGGAAGTATGTGATTTTGACAAAACTTTGTCAGTATGTCAATGAGATGATGGCAGTTGCTGTGAAAAAGTTAAAGATTGTTTTATGGTAAAGTTTTCTTACATTCAGACACCAATGCAATTTTGCACTGTGGTCTGGCCTCTGTAGTCTCGCTTATCTGACTCTCGCTCAGCTTCGTGGTTTCGCCGAGAAGAGAGTCCCGTTGTTACCGACTGTCACCACTCCATTTTGTGTTGGCGGTCCCGTGAAGCGCCAGCAGCCAATCAGCGTCATTATCGAGATTCTACACTAAACATTTTTTAGTCTGGTCTTATTGTTTATACCTTAACAGTGTGAGCCCAACGGAAAATTTCCATTTTATGTGATACATTTAATGGACAATAAAGGTTTTCAATTCAGTTCAATCTGGTGTATCGAAACATTTCAGGACGGATTAACGCAATGCAAGATGCGTTACGCATTAATAAGAAAAGTTGCATTAAAGCGAAAAAGTGATGTTGAGCCTCTCGCTTCAGGAGGGAGATTCCTACGTGTCGTACCATCTCGTGTTCTCACGGTCGTGAGATGAAATGTCATGTTAAAACAAAATCCCGTTGCACTAAGCCTATGTACCTACCGTTTTTGAAAATTTATTTTCTGCCATTTTCCTTTTAATTTGGCGGATTGAATCAGCTTTCGTGTCGTTGACGTATCTCCCGAGCGTAATTCCGTGGTAAAATCATTCTTTTGGTACAACGAAGGGTGTGATTTTGTATCGCGTAAAAATCTCCAGTCTTGCCATTTCATAAACTTGCATTGGTTTATTGAGAGTCCATCAATCTAAATACCGTCAACCGTGTTATAGATTAGAGCCGCGACAGGCCCAAAGTCAGGGGGGTTTCATAGATTAGCACGTACCCAGTTTTTGCAAAGCCCTGTACCAAAGTAATGTACCCCAAAGCGAGCTTTTCGCAGGGGCAAGCATTTGCAAGCCATATCTTAAGAGGCTATATATCTTTGATAAGTAAATCACGAAAGTTATTAGCTTAATGAAACAGCAAAAACAAGCCTCACAGTGCCAACTGCCGAGAGGAAACATCCATGAAGTCTTCGAAGATGCCACATTTCAAAGGTGAGTTATACATAACCAAGTTTTCCTACGAGACCTCACAAAGCAAGTGTTTGTGCTGGAACAAAGTCAATCCTCCCAGTCGTGGCCCACCAACAGTTTCACCAGGAGTAGTTCATTTAGGTACTGTACTTGCTCCCGTCAAGCGCACAAGGCAGAGCGCAATCGATATCATTTATATCCACGCAGCCATTCTTTCGAGGTCCTGCGTCTGTATTTGTTGTGGTTGTGCCTCCCGCGATAGATCGTTGATGCGTTTCTTTTGGACGTCCTCTTTGCCAGATGGTTTTCAGTACCTTACCTACTTTGATGTTCTTGTTGGCTGCATTCTTAGGAAGGTGGTCCAAATATATCCATATTTTTATTGTTATCGTTGGCCATACGATCGATGCCTGCGCCCACAAAGATATGCCAAATGGTTAAAAATAACCAGCAATTATGCAAGTGGGTGGAACAATAGCAAAGAAGCAATTTAATTTGGTTAAAAGGGTAACATTAAATCTTGATGCATATTTGTTTTACAAAATAGGCACGATTTGAAGGGTGGTGAATGTTTTTTTTCTCAAAATATCTGCACCCACAGCAATATACAAAATGCGTCACGCTGACCAGGTGTTGTACCAGTGGATGTCCAAACAACAAAACACCAATTTAATTTGGTTAAAGAATTAATTGATATTTAATCTTGATGTGTATTTTGTTCACAAAAAGGACCTCGTTATATAACAGGATTGGTTATTGTTTTGGCCGGGAAACCAATACCTACATCTACAGAGATGTGCAAAATGGTTCACAATGACTAGGAGTTATATCAGTGGATGCCCCATAGTAAAATATAAGTTTAATTTGTTTAAAGGATTACCGTAACCTGCTGTGACTTTTGCCCATATTAAAAAAAACCTGTATCTTCAGTAAGCAATGAACCAAGAGTCTACCACTAGCCAATCGACTGTCTTAGATGGTCACTATTTTGACAGCAAAATGTTTCGATGAGAAGATATTCGAATTCTACGATTTATGCTGGGCCAAATAGGATGGGGTGACTTTATTCAATATCTGTATGTTGAATAAGAATGGTGTCTACTACATAGCGACTACATAATATTACAATCTGGGACCCTTCATAATGTATTAATATGTATAAGTATTTGATTATTTACAATGATAATAAATTATGAAAAATTGGAGCATACCGAGATGACTTGCCCGCCGGTGTGACATTGGCTCAGCGTACAACGAAGAGTTTTTTTTATGATACCTGGGACCTCTGCATGCACTCCATTCACCAATATGATGGTATGAGTGTAACGTTACATTCTTTATCTAGTGTGAATATGAAAAATTGGTCCTTCCAAAACAAAATCACCCCACAATTTGAGACGGACCAAAGTCACCCCGGTAAACATTTCCCACAGCACAAAATGTAATAAAACTTTGAATATGCTCTGCTAAATTTATATTTACTTTACAACTTCGTGCAATCTTAGATGCAATCATTGTTAGGTCTATGACTGTAAATAAAAGTATGGCCTGAGCTGTCCACGTTAAAGTTGCATACCATTCAGAAGTTTGGTTAAATGTTCAAGCATTTATTTTTCTCAGAACATTTACGTTTGAAATTACAACATTCTCCGAATCGTTAGTAAGGGGATGTTGCATTACAATAATACCACCATTTCGCTGAACGGAAAGCATGCCGAGGTCCCTGGTGTCACTCTTTTTTGGCTATGGGCCAAAGTTATGCATGGGCCAAAGATATGCATTTTGTTGACACAAAGACACTCGTTACTTTAAAGGGCACGTGTGAGAATGCTTTGGCCAGCAAATCAATACCTGCATCCACAAGGATTAGCCAAATGGCTAAAAATTACCAGTAGTAATGCCAGTGGATGTCCCAATAGCAAAATACCAATAATTTAATTTGGCGATGAGATATGATTATGTTATTGGTCTCGAGATGGCGCCATCGACTGACTGCCTAACAGTTTTTGATGTCGCGTGAGCGATGTTTGCGGCAACTTCACAGAAGCAGCAGATTTGAGATTTAACGTTTTTGCAAAAGCGTGAACATGCCTGACGAAAGAGAAACGTGCTATAACCGCATTTTTATCCTGGGTGGCAAAGATTGCTCGGAAGATGATCTTCGCGAAACCTTCGAAAAATATGGCACCATCAAAGATGTTTACATGGTGAAAGATCGGAAAAGCGGAGAGCCAAAAGGTCGCGTTTTTGTTTCATGATCTAGGCCGTGGGCTAAGGCTAAGCATCTTTTGTTTTTCTCAAGATTATCTAGCTATTGAAAACTAATGCGTTTTCGATGTTAAGCGTGCCAGGCATTTGTTTATAATTTCCACTACTCATCACAAACTCCTACGACGGTTAACCCTAAGAAGGGAAAATACCCTGCTGGGAAAAGACCCTGTAATTAGCGATGCCGGAGATCGTTAGATGGCGATAGTAGTCCTGAATTGTAGACTATAATATACTTTTATTACAAGTCACTTATGTCATAACTCTTGGACGATATGTCTTAAAAAGGACGATTTGTAACAATAACTGAAATTTACATTACAATTTGTTAACAACAAAATTAGCATTAAAAGAATTTCGTGACAAATCGTCAAGTGTTATGTGACATATCATCCAGGCTTAGGGTCTATTACATTGCAATGTAATATATTACTATTACTGACTTTCCTTACTTTTGCTATTATAAGCTGAAGGCAGTGTAATATATTACTATTACATTTCAAGCTATTACTATTACATTTTCCATTTAACATACTTCTTCATCCGGATACGAGTCAACCCTCTCTTCAAGGCTTATAGACTTGGTGTGTGTGCACATGTGCTAAAGTGCTGTAAGAGAAAGTAATAAAATATTTGGAAGAAAGAGAAAAGATGATAGTGTGCATGTAGAACTGTAATTTGAGGAGAGGAACAGTTGATAGCGTGAATAATGCAATATCAATTAATGTTGCAAGCTGGACATCTGTCTGAAAATCTCCAAACTTGGCGCTGTAGCTGCATTGGCTGGCATGTTATTCCAATTGGCTATTGTACGGGGTCAAAAGCTATACTGGATGAATTGCTTAGTGATTACGGGGAGTTGAAAAGCTTCAGAATGCGTGTGTCGGGAGGGTCTCACCAGGGGTACAAGTTGGGGGAAGAGGTCCAGGGCGACTATGCCATGTAATGTCTTATATATAACATGACAAGGCTGATGTTGGTTCTCCTTTGTTGGAGGCTGCGCCAGTGCAAGTGTTTGATCATAGTCGTGACACTTGCTTCACTGTTGTATTTAATCACTTACATAGATTCAAATTAACTGATGGGTGTATAATTAATTAAATTACAATTAACTCATAAATTTCCAAATTAAATTATCCCATAGTAGACCCATACTGCTCGGCTGCTGCTTGGTGGACAGTTAATTATTGGTTCAAGGATAGGATGTTTTTCACACTTTTAGTCAATGGTGTGCAAGTTAGCTACCAACTGAGAATAACTCAGAAAAGTTGGTATAAGCCCCTGGATTTTGTTCAAACATTACCCAACATGGCAGACTGGCAGCTAGGGTTGGAAGATGGCAATGATTGATTTATTCAAATGATAAAGATAATATGTTTAGTGCTGGAAGCCTGGAACCCTTATCCTGCTTCAGTGAATGAATTAATAGGCTTGTGTGAAAAGGATAGATCGCTGGTGGACCTGGCATCGACTGACAAATTAGCCATGCAGCAATTACACCTTCACAGTGTCTCCTGCTAATACTAGTAATAGTGCTAAAGTTTATTGACTGTCATGATTCGGATACTAAACCATTTTATCACCACTGTTGGGAAGTAAATAAATAAATAAAACTGCATGTGAAAGACTGAACATGATGCTTGTCGAAGTCCCAGTATGTCAAAATACAGAATTTTTGGTCTGATTATTTTCAATGAAATTGAATTTTGGTGTGATTGAAATGTTCAGTTGTAATAGCAGAGTAATAGCTCAATTACTATTACTTTGCTTTCTATTACTATTACATTGCGTTCTGTTCCATCTATTACTAACTTGAACAATTGTAATCGTTACTATTACTATTACCCCAGGCCTGATACCATCTATAACATGTGATTTGTGATATAATGTCCATACACCGTAGTCCTGTGTACAGAAAGTTAAGCAAAATGAGTACCTGTGGAGCCCCGTTTATACGGGTGCATATTACAGCCACTAGCAGCTGACACAGACCACCTATAATAAAAGTTTATGTATGTATGTAAAGCTGAATAAACGTAGATGACACTGCTAGACATCATATTTACTTTCTTTAAGCGAAACTTATTTTTTATTTAAGATGAAAAATTCATGATTGTCACAAAATCGAGCACATGGTAGAGACATGATTTTTTATGGTATATGTATAGTTGTATACGTCTATGCAAGGTAGCTCATCACAATCTTAATAACGTAGAAAGATGATGGTTTTGTTTATGTACTTTGCCATTATCCTTTAAGTTTTGTTTATGTTGGCTGATATAGGAATCATCTACATCACATATGCCAAGTCATCAGAAGCGGCCCTGGCGATTGAAGAGATGAATGGGAAGTCACTGCCCAACCATCCAAAGCCAATCAAGGTGAAAACTGCTTCATTTATCACATCACAATTTGCAGGTTTCTGAGGTCTCGCAGAAATGCTGGCCTTTTGACATTAGCTTCTTATTAATTTATGCTTGGTAAATTACAGTCATCAAAGAAGTACTGCGCTGCAAAATGCCACAATATCAAGCAATTTGTTACAATTTATGGAAGTTTATTTGTCTATCTAGATTCTGGAGAATTGTAAAAAAGTGTAAAATAATAAGACAGAAACCCACAACCCTCCTAGCACGTCACTCATGGAATGAACAAAACAAACCTTTTTTCTAGTAATCTGTCCAAGGATTGATAAGATATGTTTGACCAATTTCTCTGCTGACAGCTGTGTGCTAACAGACCTTGAAATATGCACATGATTTCATTTAAAAGTATTATATAAAATTTATAATTTAGTGTAGGCCAAATGAGTAAACATCTTTAACATTTTTGGTGATATAGCCACAAACTTGTCCTGAGGTAGAAAGAATCTTATTTTTATGATCCATATTCTTCTGTATTACATATTCTGTACATTTCAACAAAGCAGTCCTGGTTATAGCCATATATATAGTGCAGAGCAGTGATCTAGTGGTTAGAGTACCCGCCTGTCGATCGAGAGGACAGTAGTTCGATTTCACCTGACCTAGTTTGGAAGCTTAGAAGAAACAGTAAAAGACTCTTGGTCCCTTCTACTTGGTGTCTATGGCTATAGACATAACCCACTAGCTCCCGCTGCCGGAGTTGCCTCCTGATCAGCTGGGTGAGAGGCGCTGAGCAGGCAGTGTGTTATGCAGTAGCTGACTCCCTACAGGGGTCTACAGCAGTTATTATGGATGGATCATGGATGTGTATGATGTCATTAGGTGCTGCTGGCGGCCGATCGTAGAGAGGGTGCTGTGCGCGAGCCAAAAGAGGATGAGAAACTACTGCGTCTCTTCATCATGGTTCCACGCTCCTGCACTGATGCAGATATCAGGGAAAAGTTTGAGGTATGAATGATAGTCTGGTAAAAATAATCAGATCACCTTTTCCCTGTTGCCATGGAACTCGGTCTTAAATGTATTTACCATTTGGTCATTTAGGCTTTTGCTATGTAAACTCACTCAAACATTAGGTAAATTTCTACTGTTCATAATCATTGTTGGAATGCTGGTTTGCTAGCGCATTTTGGGAGTGGTTCAGAGAAATAATTTGTTTGATTTCATTCATGTTAGTCTGTAGCAAGAAACTATAATTTGTAAGTGGAAGGGTAGATTTATGTAAAAGATGTTGATGGATTTTTAAAAATGAAATAGGTTCAACAAGCCCAATGATTTGCCCGCAGTTACTTGTGATGGTAGAGACACACGACAGGTACAAAATCTGAGTGTTTATCGTGAAATCATGTTATTTACCAAATTATTTCTGTTTCGATGTTTTTTACTGCCCAAATGTGTTTTATTGAACTGCACTTTTTTTTAATGTAATTTGACTATTAGCTGTTTATAAATATTGACCTTTCGATCCAGTACGTTCATGAACAGCTATTGACAATGTTCACGTTCCAGTATCTGTGGACACAGTTGATTCGGGCCAGGTGTGATGAGTGTATCGTTAACCCTTACAAGACGGTGTGCCACTATATTGACGCAACAAATTTGAATGCCACGGCCAGACTGCCAATATACTGGCGCACCGCACCTTGTTTACCAAAGCACCCAGTGTTTGACAACCAATCAGAATTGGCCTTGCATAAAGCTGACGATCTATCGCAGACATCTGGACTTTTCTGCAGCAGTCATAAACTGGACGTCGTTAATACAATTATTTTGAGTTTTGACAAGTTTTCAACATCATTTCTTCGCTAAATAATATGGCTGATGAAGATGAGGCTGATATTGGAGAACTGTATGCCGATTCTGATTTGGAATGTGAGTTTATGGGCTTTCACACTGCAGAAACTGATGAAGCAGAGAAGGCTTTTGAACGTTTTCGTCGCTAAATTATTAATGTCGAAGATGAATCTGACTCCGAGTCAGAATTAGGCAGTGACAGCGACAGTGTTGACACTTTGCCTTCGGATGACAATCGCAGTGATCAGCAAGGAAGTGGTGTTGCACCCGAGTCAGACGGTGGCGATGGCGATTATACATCTAGGGCTAGCAAGTTTGCTAGGGTTAGGGGCCTACCTCGTGGACATGGAGAAGACCATCGTGGACATGGTGACGCCAACAGAGAACGTGCAACACCCCCTACGGCTACACTTTCAAATGCAGATGACACAGAAATACTATGGCCGCCAGATAATGGTATGCAGCCCGACTGGTTGCAGGACTTGGCAGATGCAACAGGGAAGCCAAGCTTTGATTCCACCAACTACAGGCCGGTGGACTATTTAATGCATACATTTCCAGTTGAGTTTATTAGTAACCGCTACTACATTGAGTGGCGCAGAATCCGGATGTGAATGAGGCAGCAAAGAAAGCAGATGAGGATGTAAGCGAAATGATGGCTTTCATTACCATCCTCATCATGATGGGATTGTGACGGTCACTCATGGCCATGGCGTTTTCTGCATGTGGCAGATAATTCATTGGCAGTCCCATGAGGAGAGCCAGGACTTGATCGGGCATTCAAGATTCGACCAATGATCCGATCCCTTGTCAATGCCTGGCAAGCAGCATGTGACAGCGTAAAGCTGTAAGCATCGACGAATGTGTGATTGCATTCAAGGGTCGGGTCTCTATGCTCCAGTACATGACAAAGATGCCAACAAAATGGGGCATAAAAGGCTGGGTGATGGCGTGATCTGACTCCGGTTATGCCTACAACTTGATGCTCTACACTGGCAAAGAAGAAGGCGACGCAGTGGCGACAGGGCTTGGACTAACCGACTGTCTGCCCTCAGGGCACGAATTGTACTATGACAACTTCTTCTCCAGCTTAGAACTCACCACAGCTTTGGAAAGCAAGGGACTGGGTTCATGTGGAACTGTCAGGGCCAGTCGACGTGGTCTTCCTTCTCAGCTGCAGCAGTTCACAAAAACTAAACAAAAAGCAGGTTTGCAATGTATGTCACCGTTGTTTCTCCGCAGCAACAATATGTTGGCTGTTAGGTGGTATGACAAACGACCCGTATGTCTCCTGACCAATATCCACTCACCTGAGAGCAGCGACGTGACAGGGCTGGACCCAGTGGTCAGAGGCAGCTTCTAAAGTCAGCTGCCATCGAGGCATACAACAGGATATTGGGCGGCGTTGACACTCCTCTTTGACTGTCTGAGCGACACTTCATGGAGCACTGTGGGAATTTGACACCAGAATGTGTAATACGTACGAATCGACAAGGTGGCAAGTGTGTTCGTCGTAAATGTACATCACTTCGTTGTAAAACGTGTGTGTCATCTGTCGCCTTGTGTGCAGTACCGTGCTTCGAGATATACCACACAAAGAAAGACTTCCGAGACTGCTATGAGCAGCAGCTATAGACGGATGATAGTACTGTGCTACTGCTTGTATATTGTGCAACAAGCATTCAATGGTGTTGCGCATGACCAAATGTAATAACACATACTGGGTGAACCACTGAAGTTTAATTCAACACGGCATATATAGCAATTGTGACAATATACGTAACATGGTACTTCATCAGTGTGCAATTTTCACAATAAACATAACATATATGAGTTATATATCATTTGAAAGCTTATTCAATTTTCTACCACTTATCATTTACATTACTGACCTGAAATAAAGATTTAAAAGGGAAAACATCATTTGAAAATATCCTCCCCAAAATTACGTCTTTCTAAAAAATACTCAGGCCAGGACTGACGGCCACTATAAAAATATCCAGAACTCAAAGGGTTAACACACATAAATTACATTCCCTCCATATACAATGTAAACATGATATTTGCCCCAAAACATTCAAATTAAACAGATGATGGTAAAATTATGTTTTAAAAATTGTGGTTCATTAAAATTTTGAAACACATTTGGGCAATATTCATATTAGAATAGATACTCTTTAAACTACAAAACATAATTTAACAAGAAAAAACGAACATAAATAGCACCTTTAAACACTTGCATTCCCGTCAATGTGTTTTTGTGTTTCTTTTGCCGCAGCAATTTGGTGAGATTGAGTATGTGCGCATACTGACAGACCGGCAGTCTGGAGAGTCAAAGGGATTGGCCTACGTCAAGTATTACCGGGCATACCATGCCGCCCTGGCTCTTGAGAACTGCGATTCATGTGAGTCTCGTGATTTGAGAAACTATTGCACAGTTCGGTATTATCATTCATTATTTCATTCTTTTAATTATGTAGTAAGATATATTTTTGTTAGGAATTCGCTGAATTAAAATTTAATTTCAGTACTGTATCACATTTTTAGCGATATCTTGTAGTCAACTTCCTGCTCAGGCTATATGAGATTTATATGTAATATTTATTGACTAAGACTTTTCCCTCGCTACTTGTATGAGTTGAACCAAAGCACTGGTCGGTATTGAAATACACTTTTTAACATGGAAGTGGTTTGTGTTTCATTTGAGCAAATTGCTAAATTAAAGTACTTAAGAGTACTTCTGGTTACCCAAACCCTCTTGATTGCTTGCTTTCCCAGAATGCACTGAATCTTTCCAAGTTTCCAAGCATTTTGCCCTTTCATGGACGGTCAGTATTTAGCAGTGTTTTGGCCGGCCTTCTGTTGCAGCCTTCAAGCCAGTGTTTGCATCCAACAAGGTCAGTCGTCCAGTGCCTGACCGCTACAGTGACCGCTACATGGACTACGAGTGCGCGCCACGTGCCAGTGGGAGCAATTACAGCACGACGAGCAGCGTGGACTACTGTGAGCCCCTCGTGTCTCCTTCGGGGAACCATCGGGCCAACCATTGTGAGCGCAGTCCAACACCGAGGTCGAGTCCCACAGCTAATGTGGTGGCCCTCATATTTTGGCTGTAGTTGATTAGATTCAAGGTGACCCTTGTATCATGGCTGTAGTTGATTAAGTTATTGCTGGTCTCAAATGTACTTTAGCACAGTTTTTCAATTACAGTTTTTCCTCTTCATATGAGCCTGTTTTGCACTTATGCCAAAAATTTAACTATTATATATATGTGATATTCAACCCAATATTTTACCATACCATATGTGTACTGATACCAACACAAGAGACCAACATTCATTAGATGTTTAAAATTATTGATAAGCTTGGTTAAACTTACCGTTGAAAATATTACTACGCACTTATTTTGTTACTGAATCATGTGTTGCGAACAACTGACTGTACCTCAGCATGATCGTAATAATGGCTTCTCTCAGTAATACTGACATTTATTAGCATCAGTTTAGAATATACACAACATGATCACAATGGTGAGGTTTCAGTATAATATCTACACAACATGATCACAATGGTGAGGTTTCAGTATAATATCTACACAACATGGTCACAGTGGTGAGGTTTCAGTATAATATCTACACAACATGATCACAATGGTGAGGTTTCAGTATAATATCTACACAACATGGTCATTGTGACAAGGTTTGCTTGTTTCAGTTTGGTCCTGCATAATATAGTTGTAACTACCTCAAGACATGGTCACAATAGCAATATTTGTGTGTTGCAGCGATGTCTCCACTTGACATGATACGTCCATACGGCGAGATGTCGGGGGAGTGTTGTCTGGAGGTAATGGCGTCGACAACAGCCACTCCAGAGCAGCTGAGAGTGCTCATGGATCTTATACCAGGCTTCGAGTACTGTGACTTTGACAGACTCACAGGTCAGTATTCAGTTACCATGCATGGGAAATAACTGAATAATATTGTAGTAGTATTAGATATACCCATAAAAGTATGCATTTCCTGAGCTATCCAACAAACCACAATTTATTGATAAAAACACAGACAGTTGGGTGACATTTGCCATGGAAATCAATAACAAAATGTTAGAAAATTGAAAAACCTTGAATGTTAAAATTAGAAAAACTTAAATAAGAACCCACTTCTGTTTTTGGCTACCAACCATTAATTTGGGGGGGGGGGCATTTGGATGGTGATCGCTGGCTATGTGACAACAGGAGTGAATATGTATGGTTTTGCTTATTTTGCAGTGATAGGATAAAATCTGTTAAAAATGACTAAAATGAAAAACCAGAATCTTGTTAAAGTACTTGACAATTAGCAATTTTTCGTGTGATTATTGCACACACTGCTACTGTTTATATATCTTCCACCAGGTGTTGCATACGTGCGCTACTCATCGCCAAAGTGTGCCGCCTATGCGAAGGACAAGCTGAATGGGTTCGAGTATCCCACTGGTTACCGCCTCTCCCTGCGCTACCCTGTGGCAGCAGCGGCGGCGGGGGACGGCTTTGCACGACATGGGTAGGTTATTTGTTCAGGTGTTATGGGCATATTATACATTTTTGTATGTAATCAATATACAATGAAACCTCATCAGTTCGTTCCTCGATAATCCATTTGATTAAGTAATCTGCATGTTTTTCATGAACAGATCTATGTGATTCGCCAATCCACATGCTTTGTTAATCCAATGAAATCCATTGAGAACCAAAGTGTGCGGATAAACGAGGTTCCCCTGTATCATTAGTGGCAACCGTTATTTCTTTAGGACTTGGAGGTGTTGCAGATCAGGCACATTTTACAAAACTTGGATCCACTGATTATTGTTTGTTTCCTTTGGATCCATTGATTATGGTTTGTTTCCGTTGGATCCATTGATTATGGTTTGTTTCCATTGGATCCATTGATTATGGTTTGTTTCCATTGGATCCACTGATTATGGTTTGTTTCCGTTGGATCCATTGATTATGGTTTGTTTCCATTGGATTAACTAATTATGGTTTGTTTCCATTCAGTAATCATGTAACTTGTGTTGATGTTTGCTAACATATCCCATTTGAACCCTTGCTGTTTGCATTGTAGTTGTTGTAGACAAGTGGGCCACTGTGTCATTTTGCTGCCATTCGAAGTTTACGCAATTTCTTTCAGTCCTCATTGCCTTAGTTCACTCAGCTGTATAAATGAGTACCTGACAATAGCCGGTGATGGGGTTCCAGTAATGGCATTATAAGAACAAACAGTTTTCGTGCAGCAATTGCAGCATGGCTGAATGTTTACAATAAAACTTGACATGGTGTTTGCATGAACAGGTCTGCCATAGGCACAGTATCACCTGACTGCAGCAACACATCTTGGAGGGGTGAGGTATAAATAGAACATTTTACTTTATAGGCAGGTCACTGATCCATATGCGACGGGGCCGAGCACCAGTCTGACGGGCAACCTGTCGAGTGCGTCAGACTTGTGTCAGAACATCCAGGCTTTGTCCCAGTCAACAGACATCCAGGGAAATCTACAGGAGCTCGTGCACTCCATTGAGAAGGTGGGGTCAGCATTCACGGGATCACTTGATGGGGATGTCATTGGCCCCATAATGTAAACATGATGTTCCCCCTGAAAAATTATAATTAAACAGATAACGGTTAAAACATCTTTTTCATTTGGATGATCAGGTTGTTAGAACTGATATAGTTTGTACCATGTAACATGATTTTATGTTAATTTTAAAATAATTTTTTTTTTGATGTTACCTTTAAAACTCCCTCCTCAGTTCATTCATCCCATTGGGAATCAGGTGTTCATATCTGTAGTGTGTGAATAGTTTAAGTATTCTGCATAGTCAGATTAATGCTGCATACTTAAAGTCATTAATATCATTGAAAGAACTCACTTTGATCGTTAGGTCAGGTAATTTGCGAAAGCGTGGAGCCTTAGATTATAGCACACAGAGCTGGGTCTGGCGGTCAAAAATAATTCCATTGTTTATCTGATGAATTCATTAAACTTAAATAAAATTGTGTACAAATGAACTAGCATCTTGTAGTGGATACTAGACAGGTTAAATTTGTCACAAAATGAATCTGAAATGAGACGAGTGAAAATATTGAATTGAGGAGGGACTTTTAAGGTTCTAGCCATTAGACAAGTCCCTTGGTGTGAAGCTGTTGCACAGATTAATGAATTGTTATCATCTTGCAGGCGACAGCCGTATTACAGCAGGCAGGCATCGGTGGCGGGGGCATTGCAGCCAACACGGTGGGGGCGTCGGGCGACGTGCGGGTACGCTACTGCAACGTGCCACTGCCAGAGAAGAAGGCCTACGCGTCACGTGACAGCACAATGGAGCAGCGGCTCTTCATTGTCAGTCAGCCGGAGAGCTTCCAAGAACGCATCCTACAGGATGCCTTCTGTCGCTTTGGCAACCTCATTGATGCCTACTTCATGCCAGGTACGTTCACTGAAACTCAAGTCACTCCATTTGGTCTTGTTAACAATAAGTGCCAGCCATCTGTTCTGTTGCCAAGATTGTTGCATAGCAGCCTGTCCCACTGCAGCCTGTCCCACTGCAGCCTGTCCCATGGCAGCCTGTCCCACTGCAGCCTGTCCCACTGCCTCCCACCATTAAGCATCGTAATTATCTCCCTTCTCCCGGGATCATCCTCAAACAGTGCCCCATCAACCGAAGCCGCCCCTCTCCCAGCAGTTTGTTCAAACTGGGGCTGGCGGCATGCCACAGGCATTTGTCGAGTCGCATTCTACCACGACTGACAGCTAGCATCAATGTTTTAGCATAGGGCTTCTCAAAGTTCTTCTCTCCATATACCCCGTGAATCCTGAGACCCATCGTGAATACGGTACAAGTATGTTGATGTTCAAATCTGTTGTGCACAAAACAGTTTAAGTAATATGCACTTAATAAGAATGCGTACTGTTGTTGTTAAAATCGTTAAAAGAAATTACTTTCATCATTCGAGTCACATGCAAAAGTACAGTTAGCCTTGAGGTGATATATTTGTAACATATGCTACTTTGGAACTTTTGCCCTTTTTTGGGTTTGGTCGGACCTGAGCAAATTTAATAGTTTGTCTGATGATTTTCATCAAAACTATGAAAACAAAATTGCAGGTTGGCTGTGATACAGGATAGGTTTGATTTTTTACAAATTAACTTGAAATGAGATAACAAAAACATCAAGCAGCTTTAAAAACTACTCCTTTTGTAGGTCGTAACTATGGTTACGCGAAGTTTGCGAGTCGTGAGAGTGCCCAGCAAGCCATCACCTCGTTGCACGGACAACAGATCTGTGGCATGCGCCTGAAAGTCCTCGAGGCCGAACCACCGAGGCACGATGACGAGTCTGGCAGCATGAAGAGGCCCCGCACTTAGGTGGTGCCCTCTACAGGTAGGTTGAGGTATGGTTTCCAATCTGAATTAATTTTGTAACTTTTTCTTTTAGTTATGTGCGAGAATGAAAATCTATGCGTCTTGATGTGTTCTGGTAGGAAACACAGTAAGTAAATTAAATTAAAATAAATAAAATTTAAATAGAATTTTATTAACTTGGTTACATTACCTTTCAATATGAGATTGCAGTCACAATTAAATTGTTTACATATTGTACTGCATATAATGTACATAATACATTTATCTTACATTTATACTGATGTTTTATTTATTTTGTTTAATTAAGTGTATAATGCAAGAAAACCTATTTTGGGACAAGATCTGTTCTAATCTTCTAATTCATAAACTAAATGTGTAGAATTGCTTTATTGGTTGTAGTGTAATTTTTATATAGCCGTAGAAGAAACTGCAGTATTGTAGGATAGTATATGTTATCAGTAAGCACTGTTTCTTTCAGTCTTCATATTTCAGAATTGTCCAGATTAGTTGATGACTAGTCACAACAAAGTATGTTGATTGTTGAAAGATATTAGATTGTCATTATGGAATACACTGTTGTATAACGTAGTCGTTGATACATTACCAGTACTCCAGAGATTAACAGCCTATGTCATGAAGTACGACAGAGGCTTAGGAAGATCTAGTTTTTGTGACGTAGTTTTCAAAAGGATTGCTTATGTTGTATTGTTTATGTTAAGTATTCCATGTGATGTTGTACAGCAGATTATGAGCCGGGAACACTGATAATGATCTAGGCCGTATTTCTCACCGAGACTTCCAATTCCAGTGAATTTTCAGCACTGAACAGGCTGTTTTCAGTTATTCTTGTAAAACCTTATTGGACATTCCAGACTTTGGAGTATTCCAGTTATTGAAGGTGATTTATGTTAGGGGACATCTCGTCCTTGTTGGTTCAGGTAAGACCATGATAGAATAGATGGGACTATCACTTAGCATAGGCTTATGAGCCACAAGGAACACAGGTCATTTCAGCACAAAATGTACTTTGCATGGACTTTAAGCTCAGGACCATTGGCTTGGAGATCAGTTGTGTTGACCGCTCCACTACATTTGACAGCATTTGTTTGGAAGCAGGTAAGTAGCTTGGTATAGGTAGTTGATGCATTGTGAACATCTGGAACTGAAAAGATAAACGGAGACATCATGTGAGACCACGACAGTTGGAACATATTGTGGATGGTTTGGACAGTTAGTGAAATATCCATCAAGTTGGTAGGTATATATAAGTAGCGATTTGCTTCAACCACAACTTACTTACTCTCAACGTTTCGGCAACCATCGTCAGGAATTATGGGACGACTAGTTCTTCCTTTGCTCGCCAGTCGACTTAGCAAACAGTCCGTCCCCTACGTGGCTCAGTCAGTATCCCCCCTCGTCTCGATTCATGATTGGCCATAATTTTATGGATTGGAAAGAAGACTCCAATTATGAATCGAGTCGAGTGGATACGGATTGAGCCACGTATGGAACAGCCTGCTTGTTCGGCCTGCTAGTTTAGCTGTTTGTCCCAGAATTTCTTATGAAGGCTACCCATGGCAGCCGAAGCGTTGAGAGTAAGTGATCTCAGTAGTTGTGGTTGAAGACGATCGTTACTCAGGTTTGGACAGTGTGGGACACTAGGGTGTGGGACACTAGGGAGGAATACATGAAATTAATGTGAACGTCGGAGAGAGGAAACAGCGTCCCTGGCTATACTCGTCACCACTGTGTTTGCTTATACATTGTACAGCAGTTTGCTAAATAAAATGGTAATACGGCTGACTCGCTGTTGATTGTTTATTGTGGGGAAGTCTCCACACATTTCTGACGTTGTGATGTGTCGCTTGTCCAGGTTTACAACTGTGCTAGACAACTGATGCATGTGTGCGTGCGTGCGTGCGTGCGTGCGTGCGTGCGTGCGTGCGTGAGTGCGTGCGCGGTCGACTGTATACTTTTAAAGACTTGAGATCGCAGTCTCTTACGTGTACTAGACAGACGTGACAGTGTGTCACGGAAGAGGTATTCTGTTTCAGTCTGAAGCCATCTTTGTTTACATGGACGACGCCAACTGTTTGGAGACTGAACTGTATTAGTCCTGCCTTTGGCTTCTCTGGGCTGCGCTAGCCTCTTCGTGACATGTAAACTGTACTTTTGCGAATTCTTCTTTGACATGTGCTTCTACCGTGATGGTGCTAACACGCCATTTCAGCGCCGGACGTCTCGGGCACTTGAAGGACTCGTTGCAAGCCGCGGTCTGTTCTCTGCTTTGCTCTAGGCGCCGATACTTGAGACTCGCCGCCGACTGTTACTGCCGCAACAACTACTGCACTACTGATGGTGACTGATGAAGCGAGTGACTCTGACAACGACAACGATCGTGATGTTGTACCGCGACTGGCTGACAGTCGTTACTCTGCGACTGGCCGACAGGTGGCGTGCACCGCAGCGCCATCTACCGACAACGTTCGACGACGGCCGCTCACTTGACTGGTCATGCCATTTGAAGTTGACGTCGCCGAAATACGTGACTGTGTTACGGGGTAGTGGTAGTGTTACAACTGTTCCGTTGCCGTTGCGACTGGCATTGTAGAAATAATATTGCGCTGCCTCTGCGTCGTTAACACTGCGCAGTGGTGTCACCGTACCGGGTAGCGAAGAAGTTACGTTAAGTTAGGTTACAACACTGCCAAATAACGTGAAAACTCGTGGTTAAAGTTTCGAAAGTTGAGTAGTTTTGCAAGTGAAAACCATTCGACCATGACGATTATTAATTCAACCCGTCGAATTGAACATTATCTCATGTCAGCTTAGAAGTATCTGTCTCGCAACTCGGTTGAGTGCATCCAACGGTTTTAGGCAATGCCGATGTTAACTTGTGCCCTTAGACTACAGAAACCACAAAGAGTAATATTTAAATTTACTGAAAAACAGGTAACATGAAAACATCCGTTTATGATCTTGATCTAGAGTCAAGTGTAAGGCCGCAATTTGTATACAGAAAGTGATTAATGATTGGCAACTCACGACGAAGACAACTATAACATATTAATGTTAACGGACCGACTACGTTATTGAGAAAAGACACTTATCACGAACACATTAAAACAGAAGCGTACAATAAGATGTTTGTTAACCCCAAACCGGTCAACACCCGTGTGTGACGTCACTGTTCAGTGTTATCTTTGCAGATGCAGCGTTTGGTTTTCCTTGTTCTTTAAAGACCTGTTCACACGAGCGATTAGTTGTCCGATTGGTCGAACTTCACAGTGTCGCCCAACCAATTGGACGCAATTGGTTGAGCTACACATTGTCGCCCGACCAATCCGACAACCGATCGCTCGTCCTCGCATTGATGCTGTTGCTACGACTTTGAGGGCTGAACTGACGGCAAACTAGCATACTGTGTGCTACGTGACTGGTACGATGTACGTGATACTGTTGACTATTAATCTCTCTCCAGTTAAACGCTAGTGTCAAGTCCTATTGCATTGATCATCAGCGCTAATGAATGTGTCGATGCAGTCATTTTATTTCTTAGCTGTTCATCCTTTTTTCATCCAAAACTAGGCCATTTTAATGATGCAAACCTTTGAAACATTGACCTGGATTGAAAAACTTATGGAATCCCAAAGTACACATGGACGCCAAACTAAACCCAAGCAATGGAATCTAATGTAAAGTGTATCGTAGGCTAGCGTGCAACGTAGACTCCGTTTTTGCTTTAATGAAAACTCGTTACTGCTGGTGACAATGTCACGTACTGACTAGGTATCAACGTCAGCAGTCGAAGTCAACCATTACAGAATTGTGGTACCGGGACGAATTAGAGCCACAAACTTTCACGACGACCTGACGTAGCGATGTCGTAAGTGCTGCATTTGACGGTAATCTCGTGAGCAGTCGCACTATGAACAGTACAATAACGCCACCTGGTGGACGGATATAGGCACTACAGTACACTACGTTGTACTAGAAAGTGCCACTCTTAGCAGTACTAGCCAGTTCTTTACGATGAAGTCGGCAATGACGCACGCCCCATGCGAACATAGATCAACGTTGATATTTTCAACTGTTTTATTTTCGTTGGTGTTGTCCTTTCTTTGGCGTTGTCCTTGATACGCAGTTAGTGTAGTCGTTATGCTTGCAAATGTGTGTTTTGTTAGTGTAGGCCTACAAGTGGTTATTGCCCGGATGTAAGTACCCAGAGTGTTATGTTCGATTGGCGGCCGTCGATTTCGATCGCACGTTAGTTAAGACAGATTTTGTGGCAGTCATTCGTTTATGCTAAATGTGAATAGTCTAAATTTCTTTCCCAGCCGCGAAATGTGGCAATCGCAGCTGGTTTTCGCAGTGGGTGTGTTTAGTGCCTGTTATAACTGAACAATACCGTCAGTGTTAGAAAAATTGAAGAAAAATTGGCTGCGGCTCGTCTGATCTCTGGACTGGGAAACTGGACTTGAATCGGTTACATATTTAATTTTAAAAATAAATAAGGTACAAAACACTATAGTTGTTTGTTATTTAGTCAATGTATTCGATGTGGCTACAAAAAAGATGTTTCAATGTGCATAGAACGACACCTTCATTATCTTTGAGTGGATGACCTTGCGGACTTAGCAAATTGTCCAGTAGTGGCAGTTACTTTACGACACGCAGAACCAGAACGAGGCTAACATATACATTTATTAAACACAGTTAATGCTCTGTCGACTCCGGCTTCGTGATGACATGTTTTGTTTCACGGTAAAGTGCACATTGACTACAACACGAAATAAACTCAAGCCAACTTCCTGGAACGAGCTGACTTGAAGGACATTGTGGGCTGTATCTGTGCTCCAAGGTGAGGGTTCCTTCTCACGCTCAAGACTCAAGTAGTTGTACTCCAAACAGCCCACTCTTGAGCTAACGCAGGAGTTTGGACCAACGGTTTTTAATGTCTCTTCCGAAAGACACGGGCAAAGTGGGGTGAATGAAACTGCCCAAGCATCGAAACGGCGCAACTGGAACAGAACCACCGTCCTCTCGATCGACAGGCGGGTGCTCTGACCATTAGACCACCGCTCCCCCCGCTAAGCAAAAATACTGTTATATTTCACAGATGGTTCGTTGAACATGCACGCACGATACAACATAGTGTCGTTGTTGTTACAATGTGTTATGCATCGGATATGGAAACGACATTGTATTTTGCAACTCTTGAATACGGATTTTACAACTAGATATTACAGTGATATATCCAACAGTGCGCTAGTTCTGTACGACACAGATAACACTAACTATGCAAGATAGCACTAACTATACAGCTATTTAGGGATGGTCGAATAAGTTTTCAAAGTCCAAAAAAACGTATAGTGTTTAGTATTGGTTCAGACCACCTCTCACTCCTCAGTACGAGGCGTGGGACATAAGTTAAAGCACGTATTGCTAATCAAATAGTATTCGCGAAACGTGACGACGTTTTTTTTGAATTTGAGAACTGTGACCATCCCCAATGGTACGTGTATGGTTTTTAAAAAGTTCTTAGCTTGTGTATTAGTACCCCTTTAAATGTGTACTTGTGTATTAGTACCCCTTTAAATGTGTACTTGTGTATTAGTACCCCTTTACATGCTTTGCTCCTCATCACTTGGCAAATCTATTCTTTTTTCGTCCGCATGATTTCTGGTGGTACTCATTTAGTTGACTGAACGTAATTGCCAAGGATTTCCAACGGTATCAGATGTATTCGAAAGCCAGTCATATTGACTGTGTTATCGTGCGCCACAGCCACTATCAAGTATTACGACGAAGTAATGTTATAAATCTGTAAACGTTATGAATACGCAACCAGGTGGGAGGTAGGCTTTGCGATCAACCGGAAGCCATCAGCCGAATTTGTGAATAGCCGTCATCAACAGTGGTGATGCAAATGTACATCAGCTTGAGCGTCATCAACAGTAGTGATGCCAATGTACATAAGCTTGGGCGTCATCAACAGTGGTGATGCCAATGTACATCAGCTTGAGCGTCGTCAACAGTGGTGATGCCAATGTACATCAGCTTGAGCGTCGTCAACAGTGGTGATGCCAATGTACATCAACTTGAGCGTCGTCAACAGTGGTGATGCCAATGTACATCAGCTTTAGCGGGGCACTACGTTTACAAAGCAAATTCCACAGGCTTCACACAGCATTCACGAGAGACTTACATTATCTCACAACAGGTTAATTTAATTAGGTTAATTTTAGGCAGCACATGACTCGCACCGATATTCCAAGTACGCTACGTTAACAAGGACCTAGAGAGATCCCGGGGGGGGGTACTGCCATACCAAAGCGGTGGGGGTGTGCCGCCAGAGCCCCATGGAGCACATGGAGAGAGAGAGAGAAATCAAGAAATTTATGGTCACCAAGAGAATTATTGAACAATTTATCTAATATCTGTAAGTGTAAGGTAAGCCCGGGCGGAACGTTTTCATTGGGAAATTTCCTCTTCGATGAAAGAGAATTATCAGGTTTAATTGGGGCACAAAGAGAGAATTTTTTTTTTTTTTTCTTCGGACAGAAAAATGTCAAAAAACAAGGGCATTTGCGCGGCACATACATGTATACCTCAGTATAGGGAGTACCCCCCTCGGGGAGAGACCAAGGCTTCCCGAGCGGCGAGTTTATGTGGTGACTTGTAGGGACGCACGCACGCACACGTTTGTGTGTGCTTGCATGCATGTAAGCCAGTCTTCTATATTGAGTAACAACACCACTCAAAATTATAAGTAGATCTAAAACATTTATGAATTCGTTTGTGTCAACTAGCAAATGCATAGAAACAAGTTAATATTTGTAGGGGAAGGCAGTGTTAGTTGAGCCACCCATGTTTCCCGGGAAACTACAACAGCGACAGTCACATGGTACCACCCACAGACTGAACGTGTTATTAGAACACTATTATTGAGGTATAATAGGTTACATTTGTCACAACGGCTAAATAGTGTAAGCTAAAAGTATATTTTCCGAAACTATCAGCGTACGTGACCAGACTTTATTGTTTGTTCAATTAACAATGGTTTAACTATGCACACTATTGCTTACTTGTCGAAACGGGGCTAGTTGAACCACCAAAGGCCAAGGGAGGGTTAGTTGAGCAGCAGCTAAAGAACGAAGACGAGTGTTCTTTACCCCAAAATACATCAGGAATTAATTTTGTAATTTGTAAGCTAAAAGTATATTTTCCGAAACTATCAGCGTACGTGACCAGACTTTATTGTTTGTTCAATTAACAATGGTTTAACTATGCACACTATTGCTTACTTGTCGAAACGGGGCTAGTTGAACCACCAAAGGCCAAGGGAGGGTTAGTTGAGCAGCAGCTAAAGAACGAAGACGAGTGTTCTTTACCCCAAAATACATCAGGAATTAATTTTTCAGAGTAAATTGGGACAAGGCAACATATTAGCAGTTAGTTACACTGGTTGCGATTGCTATAAGTCTATTAATCAAGTGTGTCGACTTATTAATTAAGCGCGTAGATTTGTCAGAAACGTACCTGTTATACCCATATGTTGGGTAGATGTATTGACTGAGTTGTTATGATTTTTTGTACAAGGCTGTTATGTCTTCATGTTGGGTTTGTTGTTGAAAGACCCACCAGGGAAACAGTATAATAAACACAACACAGACTTTACTATCTTGATCATACACACAACACGAGGCCCGAGCAGGGCTGCGTGCACGCCAGACTGCGGTTGCCGTAAAACACAAATCGACTATTGGTAGACGGAACACCACATTCCTCCCTGTATAGATTGGAACTAATAACGTGTGCAATTTACGTCAACATCAACATAAGCATAAATCAGTTCAAAAATAATTATGCACAAAGTGGGCGGAATGGTCCACCGGTCTAATTACGCCTTCCGCTTGCAGCCTATCGAGTTCGGCGAATACTTTACCTCTCAATGCGAGAGGAACAGGATGTGACTTGAAATAACGAGGCATTACTTTGTTGTCAACATACAGTTTTGCCTGTACACCCTTCAATTTCCCCATACCTTCGCGGAACAGTTCTGTAAATAGTCTGGCATGTGATGCACTGTTGACCAGTCTAGTTTCAAGTGTTCCAACCAATCTCTACCTAGCAGATTTTGACCTGTACCCTGTACTACCATACATGACAGCTGGTAAGATTTTTTCTTGTGATGCACATCAACAGTCACGCGTCCCACTGGTTGTATCATCTCGCCGGAATAGGTCCGCAAACTGTCGACAACCTTGCTGAATTTGTTCAAATTGCCTTGAACTGATGACCGTGACATCTGAGCCAGTGTCAATTTCCTTAATTGTTGGTACATTGTTCAGCACCATTGCACACAGGTTTAACATGTATGGTTGTTCTGTTTGCCGTGTTATGGTACAGGTACAAACTCTGGTTGTACTCAATATTAGATTCAGGCTGCGTCATAGGTTCGTTCACATGAGCGCTGCATGTTTCATGTTTCACAAAGTGCATTTTATTCACTGCATGACACACTTTTGCGAAATGATTTATTTCATGTCCATATTTGTAACATTTCCTTCCACATGCTGGACATTGCTTCTCCCTCGTATTATGCCGTGCGCCACCACAACCACGGCACTTGTCACTGTTAGCACCACACTTCTTGCTGAAGTGTTTACCCCTGCTGTGTTTAGATCTGGCTTCACCATAATCTGACGGATAATCATGCCGATCTTTCTGCCGTGTCTGAGGCTTTGAATACATCTGTTGTAACCGGCCATCCTCATTGCTGACACTAGGACCGACCATTGGCATTGCTTGGCCCTATACCGTTTCAAAGTCTGAGGCTTTGAATACATCTGTTGTAACCTGTCATCCTCATTGCTGACACTAGGACCTACCATTGACATTGCTTGGCCCTATACCGTTATTACGTCTATCGTACGCCCATCTTTAGTAAGTTCATACTTAGTCCCTTTTCACGGATTTCCCCAAATGGCACTCTGTGTCGTGGAAATCACAGTTTTTCGACAGCTGCTTCAGACGTGCTTGTAACTTTTCGATAATTTCGCCCGCTGCTTGCGCCGCCTGGCGGAAAACGAATATTTCGAATTCAACATTTCGTTGAGGCGCGAAATATTCAGTCAATATTTGTTTTGTTTGTTCGTATATTGTGTCGGCGACAACTCCCAAATCCTCACGTAGGTCGAATACTTCCTCGCCAGCATGATATAAAAGAAATGCTTTCTTTTTCTTTAAGTCATCGATATCTTCCGCCGTGATGCAACTGTCCAGTCGTCGTAGCCAGCGCCAGCGGTCCCTTCTTGTTGCTGCTGTATGTTACCATGTATCTCAAGTCTCAAGTAGTTATACTCCAAACAGCCCAAACTTGGGCTAACGCAGGAGTTTGTGGTCGACTGTGCGCATGCGCTGTGGGTGGTACATACAACTAAGAGACTAGTATCTTTAATGTTGCTGAAAGGGTTTTTATCTGATAGTTTTATTTATTTTATGTATAGGATGTTTAGGTGAACATTTTTAATGGGTTGGTTGTGTGTATGGATACTGTCGCTGTCTTGCCACATGCACACATAGACAGTCTCCATACCCACACCATGGATAAGTTTACGCTGAGCACTGTCGCTGTCTTGCCACATGCACACATAGACAGTCTCCATACCCACACCATGGATAACCGCTTCAGGTGAAAATGGCTGTGTACTGGTCTGGTCCATGTCGTCGTCTATCCTCGTCGCCAATTTGTTATGTCTTCACGTTGGGTTTGTTGTTGAAAGACCAACCAGGGAAACAGTGCAATAACCACAACACAAACTTTACTATCATGACCGTATACAGGATTATACGACACGCTAAGCCGAAAGTTCCAAAGCACGGTCGAAAGTCGAGACAGTACAAAATATACACTATTCGTTAAAAGTGTGTGCCAAAACAATCACATAATGAATCTTCATCCCTTTGCCAACATTGTTCTCTCCTGTCACCCACTGATACACAGGGTACATCGGGGTTGGTTGTTACGCATTGAAATGGTACAGAGAAGACGAATCTTCTACGATTCCAGTCCCTTAACAAGGGCCTCTACCCATGTTGACAAATCTCGAAAACAAGGAAAGTCGACACAATCTTCATGGTGTTCACAGTCATGAAAAAGGTAAGGATACGTTATTGTATAGCACAGTATTTGTATAGCACAGTATCCAGTCCTTGGGACTGTTCAAAGTGCTTTACACTTCATCCCCTGGCAGACCTGTTCATTCCAACGCCATCTCAACTTCTCTGGGTGGCATTCAACCAATGAACAACGTTGTGGACACGAAACTTCCAACATAAGCTCTCCAGCCAATGTCCAGAGCCATCAGAGGTCAGCAGTGGAAGCTCTACGTAGGCTACACTCCAGGACCGACGTAGGGGAAAGGTGCCTAATACGGGCCCCTAATGTATGACGGGCCCCTGCGGTTGTGTCAAACACGGTTCTGTTAGAGGGAAACTAATTAGTACTGTGTCAAAGGACCCAATGTTTTACTGACTTTTGTTTAATAGAATTAAACCTGCAACCCTACAACCCTGACTTTTGTTTAATAATACTGTTGTGTTACAGTGCTAACATTTGTGTGAAGTTAGCATATGTATGAAGGTCGTTTGTATTACAATTATCAATGCGTATAACATTCGTTCTTCGAGTGCAAAATTTTTTCAAAATGGCGACTATCATGAAAATGTTACTATTCGCCTAAGACGGGCCCGTCTTAGGCGACAAAGCTGTTAGGCTACAATTGTTTGCTTTCAATGACTACTGGTAAATACCTAATGCTGGATGTGTTTCTTTGCAGATACATCAGTATGAGGAATACAAAAGAAAGACGAACAGGCAAACCTGGTGCGAAATTAACATGACGAAGGCGATTGAAGCTGTGAGAAAAAAAGAAATGAGATTGAAACGTGCCAGTAAACCAGGTGCCGAGGACGACCGTACAGCGTCGATGCAGACTGAGAGGAGGTGCTAATAAAGCTGCAAAGAAAGGATGGGCTGAAGCGAGTTTTTAACGAAGCCATGGAAAATGAAATAGTGCAGCACGTCAAGTTTATGGAGGGAATGCTGTTCGGCTTCACGAGGACTCAACTAAGACGTCTCGCTTTCGAATATGCTGAAGTAAATGGTATTCAAAACACATTTAACGGTGAGACGAATGAAGCTGCATTTGTTAAATGACTTCATGGCACGACACAAGGATGAACTCTCACTGACAACTCCTGAAGCGACGTCGGCAGCATGCGCGCGAGGCTTTAACGCTGTCAGTGTGGGCAAGTTGTTCACTCTTCTAGAACAGCTACAAGCCTTGCACAGCTTCACCCCAGACAGGATCTACAACGTGGATGAGACTGGCGCCTCAACTGTTCCCAACCGACCATCTCGAATAATCGCTACAATAGGAAAAACAAGTCGGTGTCTTGTCATCGGCCGAGCGTGGCCAACTAGTCACGGTCGAAATGTGCATGAGCGCTGCTGGGGGGAATATGTGTCACCGATGTTCGTGTTCCCTAGAAAGCGAACGAAGACCGAACTGATGGACTGGGCACCGCCTGGCTCCATTGCCGAGGCACATGAGACCGGCTGGATGCAGTCTGATATTTTTGTTAGATGGTTTCAGCATTTCATCACTCACGCCAACACTACAGCTATAAAGCCTGTCCTGCTCATCCTTGACGGACACAAGACACACACAAGCAACTTACCTTTCATCGAGATGGCACGCAAAAGCCACGTGGTTGTGTTAAGCCTGTCCCCACATTGCAGCCATCGTGTTCAGCCGTTTGATGTGACGTTCATGAAGCCATTGATGACCTTTTACACCCAAGAAGTGGAGAACTGGTTGCGCATTCACCCTGGTCGTATCATTACGACTTACCAAGCAGCCGAACTCTTCCGTGGGGGATATATGCGAGCTGTAACGATGATTACTGCAGTGAATGGCTTCGCGAAGACCGGCATATGGCCAACTAACCGACATGTCTTTAGCGAACATCATTTTGCTGCCGCAGCACCAACAGACATCGTGTTGCCACCTACGGGACAGATCAACAATGCTGTTGCAGATATAACAGACACCATAAACACCACGACTGACCGCACAACCTCCAGTCCACACGGGCAGGTAGACACAGCAACAACCAGCCAAGCGGTTGCAACACCAGCCATCACGATAGTGTCTCCTGTACCGACGGTGAAGTTGATCGCTGCCAGAAAATCATCCAACCGGGGGGAAACGTGCATAATAACGAGCAGCCCTTACAAAAGGAAGATAAACAAGCTGCGGCGGCACGGAAGAAACACAATACAGTGAGGCCTTCGGACACGGCTGTTGCAAGCACGAGTGACACCCACAAGCTTGCAAAGAAGCGACTCATGGAGCTGAAGCGCCCCAGCAACGGTGCCAAGGATGTTCCTTGCCTCTATTGTGGGGAAAAGTTTGCGAACAGCCGAGGAGGCGAAATGTAGATACAGTGTTCCACATGCAAGGCTTGGGCTCATGAAGCATGCTCCGGGCACGAAAATGGAGAGTTTGTGTGCGAAATGTGTGACGAATAGGCCATTGGGACTTTTAAACGGTATGGCAGCTTTTAAATATATATTTTCTTTTAATTCATATACACACTGTTGTTGTTCTTCATGATTTTAGTAATGTATGCTGCTAAGAATTGGTAACATGCATTTTGTCATACTGCGATGATTTGTCATATTTTGGGAGGGGTTTCCTTAAGTGGCCCGTATTAAGCACCTTTCCCTTACATATGAACTCCTTCCCGTCCGCTGTGCAACTATGTATATCGATTCCACCAGATGCAGCAGCCCCAATCATTGTTGACACTTTCAAGAGCAAATTGAGACTTTGGGCATAGCCTATGATCTAGACCATGATATGTTTGAAACCACTTGTAGTATTTCCAAGAAATGCTACTATTAACGGGGACACTTGCTATATAGGCCTCATGTCTATACACAGAGCGTAAAATACCCGCACTCAGCTTTATGTGCTCGCATCATGTGGGCAGACAATCTGAGGAATATTACCCGGCAGTCGAGTCTTCTGCAATGACACTGTACTAAATAAGAAGATATGCAGGTAATGAATCAGCAGATTCTGTACCCGTTGCTTCGTCTAACGTAATCCGTGACGTCATTCATAATCGCCGCCAACGCGTAGGAGGACTTCCGTTGCGTCAGCGGAAAGCGTACTCGGTCGGTAATGGGCGCCATAGCCGAATAAAAATATACAGTCACGAATGCGATACCAGCTCCACCTCGCTTGAACGGACATTTTATGGTAAGACATTTACGTGGTCTGTCGTAGAGCGCTCTCTGTAGACATTTGATGTCGCTGTGCACATGCGCCATGTACCAGGAAGTGTTATTTCTGATATTTTTGTACAAGTGAAGCTCTCGTCACTCGTGGTTTCGCTGCGTGTTTGGCTAAAAACAGTAATATAGCCTATATGGTAAAAAGAAAAGCGGCACGCTTTTGTGATAATGTTACAATGATTACAGATCCAGAGAAACGGGAAGTGCGTCAGAAACAATAAAGAATTTACACTGGGAACAACAAACGACTCAAAAACAAACGTAAGTCTTACCTATTCCATACAGCCACCAAAGGTCATCTATCCTTGCCAGTCAGAAACCTTCTCCAGCCAGCACACCTCAGTAGCAAAGCCTTATATACTACCCGAACAATTTAAGCGAGTTCTAACCCACTCAGTTCCAAGCAAGGCTTTGAGTGAGAGAGATTAGTGTGGACTGCATACAAGACATCGGAAGTCATTTTGCTATTAGAAATAGATTTTTATATATCAACAACCTATACCGTTTCTGACAAGCACAATGAGCGTGAGATGAAGCCTGTATATAGCTCAACAGGGATTAGACAGGATGATTGGAACCATATATAGCCAACACTTTATAGTCTTACATTATACTTTTCATGATCTTCTTCCCGACTTTCGAGTAGTGGCCCATTCATCGCTTCACACATACCACATACCACATACCACATACCTTCACACAACTCTTACATACGACCTATGTATGTTGTATGCGTCGACTTATAATTTTTTTTATCCATTTTCTGTAAGAAGCTAAATAGCCTTATACTTTAATAATATCGATTCGTTGCGTTTCTAGAGCATGGGAATAAAACGGAGACGTAGCCCGATAACGTGAGCAAGCCACATATTTGATATGTAATCAAATGCCGAAGTAGGCCTTACTAGAATGCTTGCGATGATGTCAATTAGTATTTTACAACGTCAAATTTCGCACACAAACATGGCCGTAGCCTGAATTTGGCAACACGTTGAAATGTTGACGTGATGGTGCGATGTGAAGGAACGAAGGCAGGATACGTTGGAGCAACGCCATGGGGATGGCAATTAACATGTTAGTCCAGAAGTTATGTAGGGAAGAGGAAGGTGGATTTATGGGGAAGTTTTGTTGGGAGGGCTGATATGTACATGAAGGATGGGCTTCATTTAAGTGGAAAGGGGGCGGCAGTATTCGCGGACAAACTTTCAGCAGCAGTAGATAGTGACTTGGGTACAATGACAAATATTTTTGGAAGTAAACATTCTTTAAACTAGAAGTGCAGGGGGGTTACCTAGAGGTGTCTCAAGCAGAACAAGAGGCCACTAGCACAGATAAACCAATATCAAATCATCCGAAAAACATCTCTGAAAAAGGTTATAGATGCGTATGTTTAAATGCAAGGAGCATAGTAAATAAGAAAAACGAATTAAACATTATGGTAGAAGATATTGACCCTCACATAATTGGTATAACTGAATCATGGGCCAACATAGATATAACAGATGCTGAATTAGGACTGACAGGATATGTAATGTTTAGGAAAGATCGAATAGGAAGAAGGGGCGGGGGAGTTATTTTATATGTTAAAGAATCTATTCAGGCTTATGAAATAAAACTAGAAAGGGAAGCAGATTGCGATGAAGCTGTTTGGTGCAAACATTTTTCAGGAAATTCAAAATTAACTATTGGATTAGTTTACCGAAGTCCAAACATAAACGAAGAGGACAACACAAAAATAAAAAAACGCTATAAAGGAAGTTAGTAAAGGGGAATGTATCATAATGGGAGATTTTAACCATGGACACATACAATGGAATTCTCTAGAGAGCACAGGGATTGAGGACCAACAATTTCTATTTTTAATCCAGGATAGCTTTCTTACTCAGCACGTACTAGAACCAACCAGGGGAGAAAATGTATTAGATATAGTTTTGTCATCACAAAAAGAATTAGTGGACAATGTAAAAATATTTGAACCATTGGGTAATAGTGACCATAATCAAATACATTTTGACATCAAGGTAAAATCAGAAAGTAAAAATAAGAAAACGTACAAGAGAAACTTCCACAAAGGTAACTACAAAGATATGAGAAAATACTTAGCAAAGCTAGATTGGAATAACATGCTGATGAATAAGACCGCAATTGAATGTTGGAATATTCTAAAATATGAAATTGAGAGTATCATCGATAAATTTGTTCCCTTCCAAAAACAAGGAAAACGGTGTAGAAAGAAACACTTGTCAAAAGAGGCTATTAGAAAAATAATGCTAAAACAAACTATGTGGAGGGTTTATAGGCGTACCAGAAAGGACGAAGACTATGCAAAATACAAAGAGGCACTTAATGCAGCTACAACTGAAATCAGACAATCTAAAAGAAACTATGAGCAAAAACTAGCATGTAACATAAAAAATGACAGCAAGAGTTGTTATGCATATGTCAGGAGTAAACAAAACGTACAAGACAAGGTTGGACCTCTAGAAGACAGTGCTGGAAATATAATATCACGGGTTTTTAATGGCGGAAGACCTAAATGGTTACTTCAGTTCAGTGTTTACCAAAGAAGATATTAGTTCATTACCAGTTGCTGATGCTAAATTTCAGGGGGCTAAATCTGACTATTTAGGTCCGTTAGTTGTAACTCCAGAATTGGTAGCTAAGAAAATAAAGGCAATGAAGGATAACAAATCACCGGGAGTGGATGGGATTCCTCCAAAATTACTAATGGAAACAGTAGAACAAATCAGTATACCACTTGCAAGAGTATTCAACTTGTCATTAAAAGAGGGAGTTGTTCCGTTTGAATGGAAAGAAGCAAACATCATACCATTATTTAAAAAGGGTTCGAGAAATAAGTCAGAGAATTACAGACCAGTGAGTTTAACGTCAGTGATTTGTAAATTATTAGAAAGGTTAACTAAAGACCATATGGTGGAATTCCTCGTTAAGCATAAATTATTAAATTCATCTCAACATGGATTCCTTAAAGCGAGGTCATGCTTAACAAATATGTTATGTTTTTTGGAAGAAATCACTAAGTGGATAGACGTGGGATCGCCAGTAGATATTATCTACTTAGATTTTCAGAAAGCTTTTGACAAAGTGCCACATCAAAGATTACTACTTAAATTAAAAGCCCATGGTATCGGGGATAGCATAACTGACTGGATAGAACAATGGCTGACTGACAGAAGACAACGAGTTGTAGTAGATGTAGAAGTTTCAAATTGGAAATCGGTTTTGAGTGGGGTACCTCAAGGATCAGTATTAGGACCTATATTATTCTTAATTTATATCAATGACTTGGACGACAGTATAACAAGTAACGTACTGAAATTTGCGGATGACACAAAACTGTTTAGAAAGGTTAATACTGATGGTGATAAACAACATTTACAAAACGATCTAGACAGATTAGTGAAATGGTCTGAGAAATGGCAGATGTTGTTCAATTTTGGGAAATGTAAATGCCTACATACAGGACATGGGAACTTGAATGTAAACTATAAAATGGGAGATACTGTTCTGGGTACTACTGTAAAAGAAAAGGACTTAGGAGTTACAATAAGCGCTGATATGAAAGTTTCAGAGCAGTGTGGTATTGCAGCTTCAAAGGGTAATCAAATTCTTGGATTGATTAGAAGAAACATAACATACAAGGGAAAAAAGTTAATTATACCTCTTTATAAAGCAATAGTTAGACCTCATTTAGAATACTGTATACAAGCATGGAGACCATATCGTAAGAAGAATATAGATACGCTTAAACGCATACAAAGGAGAGCAACTAAAATGATTCCAGAACTTAGAGACCTTAGTTATGAAGAACGCCTGCAAGAATGTGGTTTAACAACTCTAGAGACAAGGAGGTTAAGAGGAGATCAGATTGAAGTTTTTAAGATATTGAATGGGTATGAAAATATTGATAGAAATATGTTTTTCTCACTCAAGAAGGATAGCAGAACTAGAGGACATGAGGTAAAATTAGTAAAGGATCAATGTAGATTGGACATCAGGAAGCACTCGTTCTCACAGAGGACAATAAATGAATGGAACAAATTGTCTACAGATTGTGTAACTGCTAGCAGCGTGAATATGTTTAAAAACAAGGTTGACACATATCTCAGGAGGGCGGGTTATAAGTAGGTGAACATTGTTGGACTCTCGATAAGCCAATGGCTTCCTTGTCCACTTGCCATCTGGGCCTTTGGCGTGGATGGCAAATCTTGTTAAATCTTGTTAAATCCGGTTATATACAAATTTTGACAAGCACATGCGTTCTCACAAAAAGGTAATAATTTCACACTTTTACATGGTTATTGTCAGGTAACTTTAGTGATATACATATAACAATGCATACAGACACGAAAGACGTGTTTATTGCTCTGTTTATGGCGTTTCTGTAAGGTTTCACGTTTTGTGAAAATACTTACGTTTTTGCCGAGCGAGATCTTTGCCTTACAACAGCAACAGCCAGATAGAAAAAAATGGTATGGCGACTGACTTTGCCTAGTTTAATTATACTAAGCGGCTGATTGTGTTATCCGCGATTCTATTGAGCGGCGTCCACTGTACATGTATTACAATTGCTGTACCAGCTACACTTGTGCAGTAGTTATTGTGCATCAGAACCAATGTCATTGTGGATTAGGATAGGCACAGAACGTCCCATATACATGGATCGACGTAAACTTGAAATCAGTGCGCAGAATCGTCCTCAAATATTGTGGGGCGATATTGACTGAGAATTTCTTGCCACGAGGAGCTGACATCTTGCCGCCGAAGGGAGCCCTGCGCATTCAGCTGGATTTAATATTTTGTCCACGTCAGTTGAGATGTTCTACGTGGCTTTGATATTTGTGTTATGCAATTGTTTGTATCCCTTAAATTCCCAGCTTAATTATCATTTCACGTATTCGTCTTTGGCAACGGTATACCCTAAAAGTCAAGTGAATGGATCAGCACGAAGCTGATGGTTCCCCCGGGTTGTAAGTATTAATAAAGTTTCCGTGTTGATTTGACGTGATGGCATTGCCTAGCAACAACAAATAATTTCCTTTCATCAGGTGTGAGCATAAGTTTCAATTAGTGGAGCGACGTTAACTTTTAATCTTGGTACATTAAAGGTTCCAAGTCTGATAATTTTCATCATAAATCATGCTATATAATAAATTATAAACTACATCTATTCTAAGATATTGACCACCAAAATGTGTTTTTAATAATGTAGCCGTTATATACGTTTATGCAAACCAACCTTGCCTTTTGTGAACAACTGTCAACGTTTTCCAATACCTGTGGACTAAGTTTATCGGGGTCAGGAGTTCACGGGATCACGTGACGGGCATATTAATTATATTTGGACCGAATCATTCAAATTAAACAGATAACGGTCAAATTATATTTTAACAACTTCATCATCTTCTTTCGGCGGTGTATAACCCTAGATAGACTGCGTCGAGACAGTGCTGTTTGCACAATCCTACCAGCTTTTTAGCGGCGACGGTACGGAAAAAGGTGTAACCCCAACCTCTTGTCGGTTCAATAACCCTAGATAGCCTGCAAGAAGGTGTAACCAATATCAAAAAAGACAAGACGAGTGGAAGCGCACAAGCCAAAGTCCACCAACAACGACTGATCAATGTCAAAAAAGATAAAACGAGTGGCAGCACACAAGCCAACGTCCACTAATAGCGACTGACCATTGTCAAAAAAGACAAGACGAGAGGGAGCGCACAAGTCAAAGTCCACCAACAGCGACTGACCAATGTCAAAAAAGACAAGACGAGTGGGAGCGCACAAGTCACCTACCTGACACTTACAGTGTTCATTGTCACCTCACTAACCATTACAGGCCAATATTAACTGCGTATGTAACGCTTTTTACCAAGTATGCAATGCATTCAGCTATGTAGTAACGCGTTTAGCTACGTATGTCCGCCTGTCTGTTCGCTATCTTCATTTCCGTCCACTAACATCTTCGTATACAGTCCTGTATAGTCACCCCATGCACCAGAATATTCTTTCATTACTGGTCAGTTCACCCCATCCACAATTGCCCTTCGTAGTATCTTCAAACATTTTATTTACCGCCCATCTCTCCTTTCATTCATCCCCTCCCACTACCCCCTACATTGACCGCCGTTCGTCTACCCCTACAAGAATATTCATCCATTACTGGCCACCTGCATCTCCATCCACATCCGTTCGTTGACTCTTCATCCATCAATGCCCTCCACCCCCAATCTTCACATCCGTCTGACTGCACGAAGTGGCGAAATAACGAATTAGCAAAACAACCTTTTCCTTTAACTGTGTGACATTTTTTGTGTCGTTTTTTTTTAACTATGTATGCGTTTTTGTCACATATGTAAAGCTGTTTGCCAAGGATGTAACACATTCACTATGCAACGCGTTTAGCTGTTCTTCCCGTGGAATACACGGTCAACTTAATTAGGTCAAATCTCAACTTAATTAAGGCAAATGATTATATTGTATATAACACTTGGTATTACTCATTATCTACTCTGTCTACATACTTGATTTTATTACTGTACATACTGCATGGTTGAATGTGATTTAAAGTATGCTTTTATGCTACCTCCTCAGTGTAAGACGTATTTCCATTTTTTTTTTACAATAAAGTTATTATAATTATATTATTATTATTATTATGTCAAATGAACTAGGTCAAATGGCAACATTAATTAGGTCAAATATCATATGATTTGAAGTCAAAACACAAACTTTTCGAAACATAATGGAGCATTTAGGGTGGCGCCCTCGTATCCGTTTTGCTACCCCCTAAACCTAACCCTACCCTAACCCAACCCCTCCTATCGCTACCCTCGAGTTCTAACCCTACCCTAACCCTGACCCCTTCCTAGCGAAACGGAAGTTGGAGCCTGCACCAGACAGTGACAGCTATTGCGTCATGGGGAACCGTGTCTACTGCAAGGCATGTGCTTTTCCTACAGCTAGATTTTTACTTCCCATTACGTAAGCGATTTATTGACGACTGCACTCTCGTCCGGCGTTTTTATCTCGCTCCAGGAGTAACCCTTGTGCAAACTGGATCTTTTGAAATTAATGAGCAGTGACGTTTTTTCTATACCAGCTATCATGTACTTAGTAACAATGTATCAAATGTCATTAACTAACCAAATTACGGACACAGATGTAGGGGCAATGAATGGAGTTGCTCTTAGGGACAGTCAGACGGAGGTGTGGTATTGCAGCTTCAAAGGGTAATCAAATTCTTGGATTGATTAGAAGAAACATAACATACAAGGGAAAAAAGTTAATTATACCTCTTTATAAAGCAATAGTTAGACCTCATTTAGAATACTGTATACAAGCATGGAGACCATATCGTAAGAAGGATATAGATACGCTTGAACGCATACAAAGGAGAGCAACTAAAATGATTCCAGAACTGAGAGACCTTAGTTATGAAGAACGCCTGAAAGAATGTGGTTTAACAACTCTAGAGACAAGGAGGTTAAGAGGAGATCAGATTGAAGTTTTTAAGATATTGAATGGGTATGAAAATATTGATAAAAATATGTTTTTCTCACTCAAGAAGGATAGCAGAACTAGAGGACATGAGGTAAAATTAGTAAAGGATCAATGTAGATTGGACATCAGGAAGCACTCGTTCTCACAGAGGACAATAAATGAATGGAACAAATTGTCTACAGATTGTGTAACTGCTAGCAGCGTGAATATGTTTAAAAATAAGGTTGACACATATCTCAGGAGGGCGGGCTATAAGTAGATGAACATTGTTGGACTCTCGATAAGCGAATGGCTTCCTTGTCCACTTGCCATCTGGGCCTTTGGCTTGGATGGCAAATCTTGTTAATTCTTGTTAAATCTTGTTTCACCGCATCGCACCATCGCATTGCCAAATTCAGTACACAGCAGTCAGTGGCGGATCAAGGATCTTGGAGGAGGCCGGGGGGGGGGTGGACAAACGTAGTCAACCATTAATTACCATGTAGCGGCGCACCGGAGAAATGGGGATAAAATGAAGCCAAATGGGGCAAATACCCCCCCCCCCAATACGCCACTGATCTCAGCAATAACCGTTCTCGGTCATCATAAACACCACAAGCATATCCTCGTTGCCGGGATCCCACCGTTCCTCCGTCTGTTCACGAACAGCGATCCCACCGTTCCCACGTCTGTTCACGACCAGCGATCCTACCGTTCCTCCGTCTGTTCACGAACAGCGATCCCACCGTTCCTCCGTCTGTTCACGAACAGCGATCCCACCGTTCCACCGTCTGTTCACGAACAGCGATCCCACCGTTCCACCGTCTGTTCACGAACAGCGATCCCACCGTTCCTCCGTCTGTTCACGAACAGCGATCCCACCGTTCCACCGTCTGTTCACGAACAGCGATCCCACCATTCCACCGTCTGTTCACGAACAGCGATCCCACCGTTCCTCCGTCTGTTCACGAACAGCGATCCCACCGTTCCTCCGTCTGTTCACGAACAGCGATCCAACCGTTCCTACGTCTGTTCACGAACAGCGATCCCACCGTTCCACCGTCTGTTCACGAACAGCGATCCCACCGTTCCACCGTCTGTTCACGAACAGCGATCCCACCTTTCCTCCGTCTGTCACGAATAGCGATCCCACCGTTCCTCCGTCTGTCACGAACAGCGATCCCACCTTTCCTCCGTCTGTTTACGAACAGCGAAACAATTGCGACTGACGTAGCGTGAGAGAAAGCGGTTGCACTTGGCCGGGGCGTCGAAGGCTTGGCGATGTCGTCTGGCCGTCCGAACAACCAGAGGACGTGGCGAGCGACAACGTACGATGACGACATCCTGGAGTTCAACTCCGAGAGCATCGTCAATGGCGCCATCATCACCTTCATCAAGAGCTTCGTCGACGGCCCTGGTAAAGACACAGTGAGTGCCACGACGTCCACGCACAACCCCGTCTAGACTTGTCATCAGAGGTGCCAGGTCTACCGCTTTTTCTTCGCTGTTTACATACTCTACTGCTCTACCGCTTTCGAGCCAACGTCTCCCGACAAACCGCAATTTCAAGGATAAAAATGTAAATGTACTCATTTCGAATCCAAATCTACTGCCAAACCACCATTTCACGTAGAAATTGCACACGAAAATAAGAAATGTACCATAATTAAGTAAATATACTCAAATAATGAAACATTCTTCCACCAGGAGCGGGAACCTCCTTTCTCGTACGCAACCGCGCGACCGCAACGATAGGTCCGCTGCGTCGGTTATTCATCTACCGTCCTCACATCATGAAAAGCGGTAGATCTACCGCTGTGTGGTCAATATTGCTTGGCACCTCTGCTTGTCAATAACGTTCTCCATGCGGGCCTGTTAAACGGAAGGGCGGGGAGGTGTTCTTCCTATTTTGACTTGTGCATGACTTAATTATGTACTTGTAAGGCAGACTTACCCACTCGGCTCCCTTGTTATTCCAAAGAACACGCTCACGCCGCACGCACGCACGCACGCACGCACGCACGCACGCACGCACGCACGCACGCACGCACGCACGCACGCACACACCTACACTGCACTGTACTTAACCACACTACAACACTAAACATATCACACAAACACATAAACATTAATCTGCACACCATACCAGGCCCGTAGCCAGGGGGTTCAGGGGTTCACATGAACCCCCTTTTTGTGAACCCCCTTTCCAAAAAATATGAACCCCCTTTTCATGTGAGCCCCCTTTCCGTGAACCCCCCCTCTCAAAAGCGTGAGCCTCCAATAATCTGAAAATAATATGTTTTCTTAATACAAAAATAATAATATTTTCGTATTATTGGTGGGTTCATGCTTTTTAAGAGGGGGAGTTCACACTTTAGAGAGGAGGTTTCATGCTTTTGAGAAGGGGGTCCAAATTTAGGTTGACATTTATGAAAATAATATCTTCGTATTATTGGAAGGTTCATGCTTTAGATGGGAGGTTTCATGCCTTTAAGAAGGGGGTTCCCATTTTTTTTAAAGAAGGGGGTTAACATTATGAAAATAATTTTATCTTCATATTATTGGAGGGTTCACGCTTTTAAGAATCTCATTCCTACTATGAATGTGCTACCAAGTCACCTTATGCATGGTCAGTTGGCAACAGCCAGAGAGCAGTAGACAATGTACAAACAGTCGCTCAGCTTTTATTCAAACAACACGAAGACTTGTAAGCAGAACATTTTATGGTTTCAAAAAATATCTGCTCACTGAAGCAATGCAGAGTTAGCAAGCCAATTACTATCTTTGTTGTGGTAGCATGCTATATGGCATCCACACATTCATAACACACTCACGCACACGCACACGCACACGCACACACGCACACACACACACACGCAGACACAGGTGTGTGTATACAGCAAGACACGAAACTAGCATTTCGTACTGCTAGCTTTCTTTAATTGATACTGATCTAAACTTGCACAGTGATCTATTGCTCATTTTCACAGCTCAGGGCATTTATCTAACTTTGGGCAGTTTTCTTTGATTAATTACAATATGATCACTAGTGTCAGTCACCCTGTTACTGCTGCAACACAACGACAGCTCCACCCATTTACTCTGGCGATTCTTTGCTCTAACCACCAATCAGGTGGCATTATGTGCCCCTCAATCTCCCTCTTACTCTGCACAAAGGAATGATCACACTCGATCTCGAGGTTGCACTGCGCTTATCTGACAGAAATTTACACTTCGACATGTGACTGTGCTTTTCATAATTTTTACTTCTCATCAATTTTGACCTCGACATGTGACTGCTTTTTATGATTTTGACCTCTTCTCATCACTTTTGACCTCGTACTTTTCATGTTGATTGCTTCTCATCAATTGGAGTCTGTTTGGGAAAATATGTCCCCCGTGTAAACCTTAAGAAAATATGTCCCCGCGTGAACTTGTGGCGCCCCCTGGAATATGTACTGGAGAAAAATGAACCCCCACGTGAAAAGCAGGCTACGGGCCTGTGTACTCTTGACATTGTGGCACCCTATCTAACTGTCTTTACACATTGGACATGGTATCGATTTGCACAAGCAGCTGATTGTGCATGACTTGTCACGATTGGTAATTAATTTAGTAACTTCTCACAGAGGCCGCAGAATTTTGCTAACGTTTGCACTTGTATTACTTGCACTGACCAGAACGCGTCAAGTGTCAACCAGCTGCTTGTACAACCGTTGTGTTGGTGTGTCCTCAACAACCATCACACAAGCCAAGAGTCGGCGGATTACGTGCGCCAAAAGTTAATGATTGGCAAGAAGGAACATAACCACTATGTACTAAAATGGTCCACTTTTCCAAAATACAACTCTCTTCTACAAAATACAACCCTCTTCTACAAAATACAATCCTCTTCTACAAAATACAACCCTCTTCTACAAAATACAATCCTCTTCTACAAAATACAACCCTCTTCTATAAAATACAACCCTCTTCTACAAAAGAACCTATGCAAGGAGGACACCCAATGACTGAGGTAAAGTGGCCTGATGGGGGAGTCTGTTCAGATATAAGGACTACAGATGTGTAGATCTGGCAAAACAGGCTGTGATAGAGTGGTCGTTTTCAAGGGGTGGCCGGTTTGAGGGTTGTACTGTACATTCAAATATGACGGGGACGAAAAGTGCGCTCAGAATTCTTCTCCACTGGTCGTAAGAAAATCCCAACGATGGGTGGCGGGTTCTGGGGAAAAAAATTTATTAACTTCCGAGTCCACGTAATACGAATAAAGTGCCATTGATTTTTGAGACGGTACACCATTTCAAGGATTGTTTGCACCCTGACAACTCGTCACGGGCGGGGATAAGAACACATTTGCGGGCACTGTGCTGTGCGCCGATTTTAATTTCTAGTTGCTCGCTGACAATATTTAGCAAGACTGTCATCCAAGCCAAAGGCAAGTGGACAAGGAAGCCATTGGCTTATTGAGAGTCCAACAATGTTCATCTACGTGTAATCCCCCCTCCTGAGATATGTGTCAACCTTGTTTTTTTAAACATATTCACGCTGCCAGCAGTTGGAAAATCTGTATATTATTTGTTCCATTCATTGATTGTCCTCTGTGAGAACGAGTACTTCCTGATATTCAATCTTCACTGATCCTATACTAATGCTACCTCATGTCCTCTAGTTCTATTACCTTTCTTGAGTGAGAAAAACATATTTCTATCAATATTTTCATACCCATTCAATGTCTTAAACACTTAAATTTGAACTCTTCAAATGCATGTGTCAGCGACGGAAGGATCCATGGTGTCAATGACGGAAGGATCCCTGGTGTCAATGACGGAAGGATGCCCGTAGTTTGGGCGACAAATGACGGGGAGTATTTCCCATGTCTTTGTTTGTTTTCGAAAACAAAAGTGTAGGATTTGGCGAAACCTCCACTGCAGGCAACAAGACACAAATCAAAGTGTACCTGTTTTTTTCTTCTCGTAATTTTGAGCACAGTGTGGAATCACCCGACTTGATTTTACCATTTGTTTCAATGGCGAAGCAACAATGCTAGCGTTTCTCCTACTCGTCGTCGCAATGTCCGGCCACGGACACGAATCCGACCGTTGTGACAATATGTGTCATGTGTGATAGGTGGCCGATGAGACATCAGAAGCGTATGCGTTGACTTACGACGCCGTGATAGCGTCGTCCGCCGTCATCATGACCGTGACTTTGGTCATGCTGCCTATCAGCATACACCTGGCACCGCTCCTCGCCGGATACGTGCACAAGTATTTTGTCAGTACTGGCCACATAGCAGGTAAATATATTCTTACATGACAAATGAGTGTCAGTTAACACGCGTCATTAGGTTGGATCAGGCTTGTGGTTTTATGACGAGATTCCTTATCCATCGACATCGTTCAAAAATCATAGCGACATAGGCAGTGAAATATATATTTGTTCAACAATTTGCAAGCTGTTAATAGTATACTGAAAGATAGTATGTATTGTTATTAAAATTATTATCTGTCGGATGAAAATCCAGTTAAAGTAGTCATCGATGAAACGTGAAGATGCAAGCATTGCCCGACGCAGGGCCGACTGACTACTCCAAACGAATAACAAATGAGTGCGTCTATACACGTAATCGCCAAACAAAATTATTTCTTATATATTTTTTTTCGATACAGTTATTATGAATATTAACAAGGGCCGGAAGTGGTAGGTTGGAGGTTGGTCCTGAAAATGTGTGAGAGGTGGGAGGTTGACCTCAGAAATAGGTGGGACGAATGGGGTTTGTGGAGGTTGGTCCCTAAAACAAGTAGGAGATGGGAGGTTGGCCCACCAAACAGGTGGGATATTGGGACCCCTGCCTCTCCCCTTCATTAAAGTAACTGCTGTAGTGTTGATGGCGGATAATAATGCATAGTAAAACAAATGTAACACGAAACATCTTTAATCATGATTTCCTACATGGCTGGAGCGTAATGGCGTCTTTTGTTTACACCTCGTTGATCACTAGGTGGCAGCATGATACAGAATGGCTATCACAACTGCTAGAGCATACATTGACAATACAGGAACTTATAAAACGTGTGTAACTGCAAACTGTGTGTAACTGTAACGTTGAAAAATTCATTTCATGAAGTGGGAATTTCAGTGTGTACGTTCTTGAGTTTGAAGAATGCCACAGTTGTGACGTCTATCTCCCACGTGAGTGTCATGTGACCGATTGCAGGGAGCAAGGCGTTGAAGCAAAACAGGTCGAAAAACGATTTGTTGCTGGACGAACCGGTGACAAAACTACGCAGAGACAACAAGCAAATGGCCACGGTGGGTGAGTGTGCGTGCGAGCGTGTGTGCGTGCGTGCGTGCGTGCGCGCGTGCGTGCGTGCGTGCGTGCGTGCGTGCGTGCGTGCGTGCGTGCGTGCGTGCGGAGAACGCACGCGCGAGAAAACGTATAATCACACGAGATTATAGAAACATGAAATGTGCCAATAATGGCCTCTTGTGCAATAGACACATCGATTTGACAGTGAATTTAGTTTCTTTTAGAAAATTACAAAACGGTGGGACATTTTATGCAAAAAGCGGGACCGAGGGAAAATAGCGGTATTTCCAGCACGAAAACGGTAATGTTCACGCCTATGCCGATTGTTGGCTGTTACTAAAACACCGAACTCTGATGCACTAACCTTTCAGATGCTGAAGAGTGTGACAGGAATCCGGTTGAACGACTTGAAACAACGCCCGAAGAAACGGATGTCTGTATATGAGGTACGATGTCTTTACATGGGGTACGACCATTCGTCATCAGGCCTCGATTTAACGTTGCTCTTAACGTCACATCCCCGGGGGTGTTAAGTTAAATAATTAGGAAAAAGGACATTCTCCTGCTAGAGATGAAATGAAGGAAGGATTGCAGTGCACAATGCCACTGCTGCTGCTGATGCTACTGCTGCTGCTGGCATTGCTGATACTACTGCTGATTCTGCTGTTGTTGCTGATGCTACTGCTGCTGCTGGCGTTGCTGATGCTACTGCTGATTCTGCTGTTGTTGCTGCTGCTTATATTAAACAAATCTTTAAGACCCAAGGGTAAACTGGAAGAGTTGGTATATATCCCGCTGCGTCCGTTCTTAAAGTCTCACGATGTTCCTTGTTTCAGCAAGACGACAAAGAAAGGCGAATACTCTTAAGTAGGTATTTTTTACTCGATGTGTAGGAAACCAAAATTAGTGTCGGTGTAGACATGGTAGACCTATTTCACACATGAATTCGATTTAGTAGATCCATAAGACGCTTTTATGTACAGGAAATTAATGCGATAACATAACCGCGTTTGTGGACCTGGGAGATTCCTGCTAAGACTACTGACCTCAGAAAAGTCTGGTTTATACATCTATGTCAACAATGATAATCAACAGTGCCATGTTTCAAGCAATATTCCGTTGTCGCGGTTCTACAATTAAAGAGAACGCACAATGAATTTTCAATGATTATTTATTGGTCTGTCGATTACTGCCACAAAGCGGGTTTTATATGTCATAAAACTCGATATTGCAGCAGCAATAATACTACTAGAACGGCAGATCTTCGCTGCCGACCGCTCCGTCGAGGAATTGAAAGAGTCAGTCGAGAAGGCGAAGGAAAAAGTAAGTTGACGTCCTCATGTGTCGTTTGTTGTCGAATATCAAGGCATATTCCAATGGGGTTAGATTATTTTACTTTCTACCCAGTAGAAAGCAGCAATGTGGCTTCTTAGTTATACATTTATTAATGGGTACAGCGGACGGAACATCGGACCAGGGGTTCGTTCACATGACGCAGTCTCGTTCACTTCCCATTGCCTCAGTTCACTCATTTGTTAAAATGAGTACTCGGCTGTTGAGAATAGTGGAATTATACGAACGCATATTTGTGCGCAGTAATTGCAACATGGCTGAATGCTTACCATTTGGTGTCTGAATGGCCAAGTATGTCAGGTGCAGGTGAAAAATGTAAAGCATTGAGGAATCCGAAAGACGTGTTTGTAAAATACTAATTTACATTTAACTTTAGAAAGTAGAACATTTAGCATCACCTCATAACTAGCACATATTATGAAACTCTCTTTGAACTGTTATTTCCGAATCTATATGTAAATAAATATGGGAACAAAACAACTGTGAAACCGGATGAAGATAACAAGACGTTCTGACCGAACCAGTGTCAGAAAGTGTTGATTAGGGACGATATGTCGGTGGTGAAAATAGTAATTTAGCAATATAACGCAAATGTGAAACACATAATAGGTATCAATAGGCGCCAAAATGAACAGTTGATCAGTAAACTAATGGAGTGGTAGAGTCTGATGTATTGAAACAGCAGGTGGAAATATGTTTGTCGTTGTCTTTCACAAAACTGGCTTGCGACACCAAACCCAGCTATAGTGCAACTCAGTGGAGTATTTGGGGGGAAGACCAGTGGGACACGCCCCCTTAGGTAGGTAAAGTCATTCCCCAGGCATTGCGCCTTAGGAAGCCATGAAGGCTTATATGGCCAGTGCTTAAACCTGGTTTCTGTAGTGCGAAGCAACTTAGAGTGCAGTTATACTGACTCTCCTGGACGGGACACTAGTCCATCGCAGGTACCTTCCAAACAGCGTTTGTACTCATTTACAGCTGAGTGGACTGAGGCAAAGTAGGGTAAACGAAATTGCCTAAGCTTCGAAAACGAACCGTGACCAGTGTGGGCCTTGAACTCACAACCCTTGAATTTAGAGTCCAACACCTTAACCACTAGGCCACGGCTGCCCCCTTCCACGCCCCCTTAGCTTAGGTTAATTTTTTTCGTATGTGATCTGTTGCGTCCGCATGGTAAACCAATGGGTGATTCAGCTTGCCCAACCCCATTGACTTCCCCTTTGCGAGATCCTAGATACCCCACTGAGTACAACATACTGACTATACGTGATACGTGAACATGGTTCGTTGATGTTTTCAGAATCTGAAGTGGCACCGAGAGTTGGGAGAATATTGGGTAAGCAACTGCCACGTATGAAAATATTAATTTTCATTTTACTACAGAAAGTAGTTCCCAGGGGCTGGAATTAACTCCCCATCACTTTGAAATCATATGAAACTGTAGCTATGTTCCGAAACAAATCAAGACATTTATTCCAAATTGCATTTCCACCATAACTCTTCGGTGATTCTTTGTTCTGATAATGACTTTTACTCGTCCCTGTTCATGACTATGCTTAATTATTCTGGTTTATTAAGCCTCTGAGCTCATGCTCTTGAGGACATAGATGCCATAGGAGTTCATTATTATTATGATATGTCAGAGCTGTCGAGATTACATTTTATAGTTTGTTTTATTAAATGCTACGACTAAAATGTCGTATTTTCTTAATTTTATTTATTTCACATTTGCTCAGTTGATAATGAAATATTTGCATAATGTTGGGGAAATATTTAATTGGACTGGGGCTGTACATCCAGCTACGTTGAAACGGAACTTGCACCAATTATCAACAGTTGTAGGTTAAATGGTCAAATGTCCGTTATATAGCGAGATGTCCTTTACTTAGCTTGTGTTAATTATATGGCCACGTTTCCGTTACATGACCGGGTGTCTGTTTGTGTCTTATTGCATATGCTCTGTTGTTTCAGTACCAACTGAAAGAATGTGAAGAGAAGTTGGAGCTAAAAAAGAAAGAGCTGATTAACATGGAACATATGTATGCTTATAACACACTCACTCACTCACTCACTCACTCACTCACTCACTCACTCACTCACTCACTCACTCACTCATTGTATGTATGTCACTCACTCACTCACTCACTCACTCATTCTATGTATGTCACTCACTCACTCACTCACTCACTCATTCTATGTATGTCACTCACTCACTCACTCACTCACTCACTCATTCTATGTATGTCACTCACTCACTCACTCACTCACTCACTCACTCACTCACTCACTCACTCACTCACTCCATAAGCCTATACGCAGACAAGTAGGCGGACAGTCTAGCACAACACACCTGCGCCTTTTCTGTTGGCAGGGCTCAGAAGGCGGAGTCAGATATGCTGCAGTACGGCTATGTGCGCGGTTGTGAATCGCCCAGAGACGAGCCACTGACGCCGTGGGTCGACCGCAAGTCAACCGAGCGACCAACGATACTGGAAGGCAGCGCCGAACTACCGAAACGCAGTGTTCACGTCAACCGCATTACGCGCACCGCAACAACGAAGGAGCAACTACGTAATATGACGGACGTGCTACGTCATTCGACGTCGCTGAAGGAGGCGTTAGGGTGTGCACCTGGGGAAACTCAATACCGGCAGCGCAGTCCCGTCCTGGCGGCCTCTCAGTTAGACCTGTACCCCACGGAGTCGATGGCGCTAGCTGGTGACGTCAGTGAGACGGCTCCGGACGATTTTACGCCGCAGTTTCCAACATACGAGCCTTCCGGCTGCAGTCGTGGCGAGCGAGGCCGCTCTGCTCAGGTGGCCTTGCGCCGATCGCAAGACAGTTACACGGACGATACGCCGAGAAAGATAAGAAAGCTGCCAGGCCAGCGGTGTTCCACCACAGACGATTTCAACAGGAAGCGGCTGTTGGCCGCTCGCGCGATGCGACAATCGGTCAAGACGCGATCCGAACCAGTCCTGTGCCGGTCGCGTAGCGAGAACATTCCAACAGAGAATATAGCGGAAGTCAAGTCACCAGACAAGGAGTGGAAAGCGGCGAACGACGTGTCGGATCAGCCGGAAATCGTGCGGTGGCTAAAGCACATGTGCCCTAGCGTCGAGTGTTCAGGCATCGTGCAGCACACTTCCGGGCCGTGTCAGGTGGCCGCCGCGTCCGTGGAGTGCGACCGTGTGACGTCATGCGACGGTTACGTCACGTCCGGCGAGTCGGCGACAACGCCCGGCAACAACTGGTCGGTGGAGTCGATGGCGATTCTTTCCAGCGCCTCGCTGCTACACAGGCTTGACTGTATGTCGTCTGCCTCGGTCGACAACACCGACGTGTCGGCAGCCACGGTCGTCGGCGATTGGGCGCTGTCGCCCCGTCAGAACACGATAGGAACACGCGACGTCATCGGTCCACGTGGCGACGATGTCGTGTCGTCTTTCGATGACGTGGATTCACCAGTTGACGACGTCATGACGCAACAATACGGTTGCTCCACCCAAAACGATCCAGTCACGATGACAGACAGCTGTCAAAGTAACGACTGCAATCAGCTACGTGAAGCTGTCAACGAAACGAGAGAGACGACGGTTACGTTTTCGGCCAATGACATTAATCTCACTCAATGCGACTCGGAACAGCTTACTGAGTTAGAGGAAAATCGAACTGACTACAACTATCAACAACAACAACCAACAACAACAACAACAACAACAGCCGTCTATTACACGCCAGACAAAAGTCAAACTAACGACGACTACCATCTACATGAGCCTGTCACTGTCGTCGATCCAGACAGTACGGACAGTGACACTGGTCTCTCTCAAGATGACGCGACAGACGAAAGCCAAACTGACTACAGATATGATCTGCCTGCACGGGCTACCCACAGCGCATCAGAGGCCACCACCATTGCCGACCAAATCATACATCCAGACGAAGAGTTCCAGGACGATTATGATTATGTTGCTTTGGCGGCGTTGACGCAGGATGACAGCCACGTGGATTCGGACACGTGTGAATCGTATGCCGCGGAGACATTAATGCCATCACAACAGGAATGGTACCTCGCGCATTCACCTGGCGCCGCAGAATACGAGTACATTGACGTTGGACAGAGGTCGACGCACCATGGTCTAGACCCGACCAGCGGCCTACGACGTCAATGGCGGAACTCACAACAAAGGCAGTGTTCAAAACCGATACGCCGCTGTCCCACCCGTGGCGGTATCGCTTCCTCTATGCCATACCTGATTCCACGACCGAGAAGTCGCCAGCAGACGTATGACAAAGAAATCAAACGGACGACATGCAATCAATTTGGGCTCAAAGAAACCGAAGAAGCCAGTGTGGAAATGGAATGGCCGGAGTCTAGTTGGGTGCAACCGTTCGAAACGGAACAGGTGAAGGAAGGGAGCGATAAAGGGATGTCGCCAGTAGGCATGAGTTATATGAATGTTGAGCAAGAGCGTCGTACGATTTGTACAGACATACACAACGTCGGGGGTAAAGCACCTCGTACGCAATCATGCACGGACAGCAAACACCACTATTGTCCAATAAAGGACAGTGCGAACGTAGATAAAACAAGACCTGACTTCAGTGCTGAAAGCAGATGGCATCGTTCAGAACCAGGCCGCAGTACGGAGCGAAAAACACCTGACGTGGGACGGCGAGAACCACTGGAGGTAAACGCTGAAAGTCGGTGTCTTCCTTCAGGCGCCTTCCTTCATGGACCAAAGCTCCGTCGTACCGATACGCGAAAAACACCTGACGTGGGACGGCGAGAACCACTGGAGGTAAACGCTGAAAGTCGGCACCTTCCTTCCTGCGCCTTCCTTCATGGACCAGAGCCCCGTCGAACCGATACGCAACGTTCTGTACAAACTTTCCGTCCAGAAGCGCGACGCGGTCGTTCACGTTCACCCGAGAAGCGAGCAAGCAGTAGCGTAGATTTTGACAGACAAAAGGTTATGTCGAATACAGATAGCCAACGGGCGTGCTCTTCCACAGAAGCCAATCAGGGCGGTACACGTATCGACATCCGACAAGATCGTTGGAATACGGAAGCTTATAGCCGTGATACCCCCGCAGAAAAACTCCGAGATTCCGGTATCAATCAGTTACGACGGCTTCATTCTGACGAAATAACACGGCGCCCGTCATCCTCCGGTCTACTCGCCGTGGAGAAGTGTGAAGAAAGAGCGAACCAGAGCCGAAACAGCCGGTCATTGAGCAGTGAACGACGGCAAGATTTGGTCGTGGATTTACCGCATTACGAACCACTGAGGCGCCGAGCTAGATCGCGTGACGAATGTCGCTTAGACGGCCGTGAACCGAATTGCAGAGCGGACGACGTGGAGAAGAGACGGAGCGTGCATTTCACGAAGTTGCCGTGTCAAGCCGACGCTAGACAAGGCCAGGAGAGGCCCCGCGTTGGGAGCATCAACAAGACCCGTCGAACTGGTCCTGTCACTTCTGACGTAAGTAGGCGAAGTGCTAGCGTTGCGGGATCCAAGCGGAATTCTGATGCTGACGAGCTTAGAGACGAATCTGAATGGCCAAGGCGTTGTGATACCTCAATGCCGGTGATGCCCGACCAAACGAAATTGCTTGCCACCGTTGGTCATCCTTCTGTGGTGGCTCAACGAAAAGAGAACTTTAATGCTGGCTCCGGCATGTTTTTGACAGACAAAACGCGAACTCGGCGTGCGAGTGCCAAACAAGGACCACGCGCACAGGGAGCTAACCGAACTAAAATGTATATCTGTGAAGACCGAAGAACGCGTGGTGATGCAGTTCAAAGAGAAATACACAACACAAGCGCTGACAGACAGCGGGACGATGACGTTATTTACTGTAAGCATGGCGCCATTGAAACCGGTAAACAAGGGCATACTATCTATGTTGATAGACGAAAACGACGAAATGATGGTGTTCAAAGAACAAAACAAGACATTAATATTGACAGACAAAGTCCCGCTAAAGGTGTTAGGACACATCAGCCTGATACCGTTACTTATAGACAAAGTCCAGCTAGAGGTGCTAGGACACAACAGCCTGATACCGTTACTAATAGACAACGGCCCGATAAAGGTGTTAGGACACAACAGCCTGATACCGTTACTTATAGACAAAGTCCCGATAAAGGTGTTAGGACAGAACAGCCTGATACCGTTATTTATAGACAACGTCACGTTAACGGAGCTAGGACACAACAGCCTGATACCGTTACTTATAGACAAAGTCACTCTAACGGCGTTGGGACACAACAGCCTGTTACTGTTGTTGAGAGACAACGTCCCGCTAAAGGTGTTAGAACACAACAGCCGGATACCGTTACTTACAGACAACGTCACGCTAACGGAACTAGGACACAGAAGCCGGATACCGTTACCAACAGACATGTGCAAAAAGGCATTTTCTATAGACAACGGCATGGGATCAGTTCTTCCATTGCACGGCACACTAGTAATGCTGACCGACAAATGCATGATAATTGTGCTGACGCTCAATGGCACAGTACCGATTGTAATGGTAGTAGTGGTGCTGACGAGACAAAGGGTGCAGTGGGCACTGATGTGGACGTTAGGATGCGAGTTGTTACTGAAGACGGACAACCACGAAATGGACAACAGTCCGTCGGTTGTCCAACGAACAATTTACCTTCTGGATGGGAGAGCGGGCTGAAAGAAAGAAAGGGCGGACAGAGAAAGGACTGGCCCCCCAGTTCCCGAAACATTCACCGCGTAGAGGACGGGAAGCCGGCGATGGTGCGTGGTTCCCGTGTCCCCACGCGCCCTTCCATCAGCTGCGAGCAAGACACGCAAGGCACGAGACACATCCACTTCTCGGCCGACATGCGGTGGTCGGGGAACGAGGCTGCGGGGCGAGCTACGTCATCTGCTCGACCGACGGTGGCGTCACCATTAAGTCGACCTTCGCGTCCAAAGAGACCTGACCGGATTCCCTTGAGTCCGATCTGCGTCAGACGGAATATCAGCCCGAGGCGTGAGCTGACTATGTCCTCACCCGAGAGGAGTCCGGCGGCTGACGTGACTAACTCCGGGTCGAGCACGTATAGGAAAAGTGCCGACAAAATGTCGATAAATAATAACAGCCGAAATGTGGCCCACCGGTCACCGCGCGACATGACCGAGTTCAAGCCGCTTCTCGTACGGCGATTCGGTGTTCGCCGTACAACAAGCGAGATTCCCGTTCGACAAAAGACAAACCGGACGCGATCCGCGTCTCCTTGCAGCAGATCATACTCGGTGCCAGTCCGTTGTCCGTCCGACTGCACCCGATCGGTTCGGCGCGCGTCGCGTGCAGATAGCCTGATTCCAACGCGGCGAACATCGAGCGATGCTTCAGTCCGGGAGCGAGCCGTGTGCTGCGGATCGTCGCCGTCGCGTTCCGGCGGTGGTTCGCATGTTAGACAACGGCCCGATATTCCGCGCGTTGCCAGAGAGAACGGCCTGCCCGTTGTAGACGTCGCCAGAGAATGGTCGGCAGCTGCTCAGACTAAGCGGTCCAGCAGGTACGACATCGCCTCTCTGTTTGGTCATGTTATGATCGGCCAGTGTAGCTAATCACGTAGCTTCACCTTCATTCCTTGTCCGTGCCATTCACAATTCCTCGTCAGTGTTGCCGGTCCTCGGATGTGCGTAGCAGGGTCGGTAGGTATCGATGTGTCCGTTCTTGTATGTTGTCTAGCCTGGTTTATCGCTGGCGGCCCCGTCTTCTCTTGCCCTCCTGGGTGCCTTCTCTTGCCCTCCTGGGTGCCTTCTCTTGCCCTCCTGGGTGCATTCTCTTGCCCTCCTGGGTGCCTTCTCTTGCCCTCCTGGGTGCTTTCTCTTGCCCTCCCGGGTGCCTTCTCTTGCCCTCCTGGGTGCCTTCTCTTGCCCTCCTGGGTGCCTTCTCTTGCCCTCCTGGGTGCCTTCTCTTGCCCTCCTGGGTGCCTTCTCTTGCCCTCCTGGGTGCCTTCTCTTGCCCTCCTGGGTGCCTTGCAGGATGGTTTTTGTAATGGCGTTGTGTCGAGTGATGTGGTAAAGTAGCTTAATGGAATTATAAAAATACCGAATCTAATAGGCGGTGAAATAACTGGACTATTGGCGTTTGCTGTGAAATATATATTTATGCAATACAACAAAACGTTAAGGATTATCACTAATTGTCACCGATAAAGATGTTTTGAATAATTGTATTAGTAATCATGGTAATTTTAGAATATGAACCAACAACAACAGCAACAACAACAACATCAACAACAACAACAACACTATTACTACAGCTATTCTCACTACCACTGCTACTAACACTACTATTAGTGTTTCTGTGTTGTGCACAGTGGCTGGGGTAATGCCGCGACGACATGGTGGCGGAAGAGTGGGTTGCCAGTGCGACGCTGTGTGCCGCGAGTCCCCAGTCTACGTGGCGAGGTAACGTCCGGGCCTATATGCTGGGATATCACCGCCGCACAACGCGCCGTCGACGCGTCACGTCACAAGTATACCAGTCGGACATTGTATGTTGGCAGCGACCTCTCGAGGCGCAGTCTGTCTGAGGTCGACATGACAGACCTTTTTATGGACAGCGACGCCGACATGTTATCTGTGGTTGACAATGTTACCGCTGGTGGCGCCACTGGCGCAGATAGACAGTGGACGGCAGATGGCTCTACGACGCTACGACCGCCACGCTCATTGCTTCCGGTGTTCGGCAGAGATCGGCTACTACCGAAACGGAAACAGGTGAATCACTAACACCCGAGGAACAGTGCCATACATGGCATTAACCAGTTACTTACTCAGGGCGAGTGGAACAGTTTTCATACTTTCCACTTACTATAACGTGACAATTTTAATTGCCGTTAGGAAGGTGGACGTCCGCGCCATTTCACAAAGACTCAACATCCGGGTATCGGCACAGTCGACTCCAGCATCCGATGTTAAAGCGGGGTATGTGATAAGCCGCCTGTGTCGACATATTACGCCATGCACGAGATCTGGCTCGGAGAATTAACGTACATTTGTGTTCGCATTAATGTCTATTTCGCTTTTCGGCGCGTTAGCTCAGTTTCTAGGAAATACATGCCGAAGTGCTTATTAAAGAAATTTAAAACTTTTTTGTATTACTTTCTTATTGCTTTGTCGCAACACCAACTATACAGTGTACAGAAAGTGAAATTAGTTTTAGTTGAGTACTCGCCGAGTTGCACAGCGTTGCACGGGAGAATAGGCAACGGGCATCTGGTCAAGGGAAGATTGTTAATTGTCATGCTAGTGACGAGGGTATTATTCATGGTGTAACTTCATTAAGATATATATATATATATATATATATATATATATATATATATATATATAATATTATTACAATTAGTTTTTTAAATCTTCTTTTTTAAATCTTCTTTTAGTTGTTAGATCTGGTAAAGGTCAAAATAGTGGATATCCAAACTGGTAAACACTGTGGAAGTCATTGCCTATCACGGGCTTGAAATCCATCCTCTCGCCAATCGCATGACAAAGTTGCGAAATTTCACCAAAGGTGAAAATCGTGATATTTCAGCATTTCGGTTTTCACTTCATTTAATGCTTGAAAAAGCATTGAGAAATTTAATAGTTTGTCTGATGATTTCACACAAACGATCTATAGGGTGTCGTAGTGGATACTAGGTTGGTTTTAATTTTTACAAAAAGAATGTAAAGTGAGACGAGCAAAAAATCGAATTGAGGACGCACCTCTAAGCTAAAACCGATTGAAATGTGTGTCCTTTCTGTGACCGGGACATCCCATATATATATATATATATATATATATATATATATATATATATATATATATATATATATATATATATATATATATATATATATATATTAGGTTGGAGGCAGAGTCAAATACGCTTTTCCGAATGAAATATAAATACATGTTCAAAATACAAAACAAATGCAAGTACAGAAGCACTTGTTCAAATACAAATTATCTCTATTGCTAATTTTGACTTCAGGTTTTTTTTTAAAAAGTCCCTGCTATCCCAGTTTTTTGACCAAAAATATACAAATGTGAGGCCAGTTTAGGCACGTTATCAAATGTCTTCTCTTAACTATCCGCCAGAGCGCGCCATTTGAATCGATAGATTAACATCATATATATTTGGGGCTGGCTCTTGGTTGTCAATGTCAGTCTGCGGGCGAGTTTTCAAATACGTAGGAATTAATAAAGTATTATTGGTGTTTCATGTTAGAAGTGTTGTTTGATTTTTAAGATACAACATATTTTGAACGAGCCGAAGTTATTGAACTTTAAAAAGAATGGTTAAAATTAATTAAGAAGTGAGTTTGATAAGATAAGTATTCATTTACCAATATCTAAAATCCTAATTTGTTCAAGCAGTCATGTCAAATATAAAAACCATCAAATACATCAAATATGAACAAGACATACCTATACAATTACGTCAAATACAAATAAAGGTAAGTAAATAAAAAGCAAGTTCATATATAGCGAGGTATCCTATCTTCAGGACCACCAAAAATCACTTTACACTTCACCCCCTGCTAGAACTGTTCCAGCACCAACTCGACTTCATACTATTATAGCGCTATGACCATTCATTCACATTTAGCTGCAATTGTATACAGCCAGGTACTCATTTATACATATGAGTGAACTGAGGCAAAGAAATTGTCAAAAATTGCGAAACGACATCAATGTGGTTCTCTATTGAGAGGTCAACGTTGTAATCACTGCCTCTGCACCAAATACTCGGTACATGTGCAAATACTCGGTACATGTGCAAATAAACAATATTCCGGTTGAGGGTGATCTGATAGATGGTGCGTTAGCATTGTTCGATTGCACAAAACCAATTGTTCCGGTACTTTGACTTTCTATAGGCCTGATAGATAACTTCCGCCCACATAAGTTATGTTTACAGGGGTGCAATTCCCAGAAACATACTATGATACGGGCGCGTACCTACCAAGCTCTCGGTGCGCTAAGGTGGGCACTAAATACAGCCAGTATTCATCCACCGTTACATAGAGTCCTCAGGAAAGTGAGGTGAGGATTGCGTGTGATGTATGACAGAAACATACGCAAACTCAGTGGTGTATTTAGGGGACTGGACATTGGGCCATCCCCCCATAGCTTCAAGTTTTGATTCGTTCCGCATTTTTCTATTTCTACATGGTCGCATGGACAGGATGTTTGCAGATATCACACGTCGTCCACGTGTCGCTTCTTTTACGTTGCAAACAAGAATGCATAAATCACCTACTCAACTTAGTAGACACTAGAATAGTGCAGTCGCTGTTTCAACGTCGGTCCGACGTTTTATTGACATTAGAAGGATTCTCAGTAACCTTATTACGTGATGCCCTCTGTTGTCAAGTATGGAGGTTAAAGGGTATCACGACTGGTAGGATTAAGGACCTCAATTCCCCAAACCCTGTCTTCTAAGTCTCAAGGCACTGTATTAAATATGAACTGTGAACAACAGTTTGTTACTTGGCTGTTAGCACTAAACAATACCAAGATGATCACAATATGGCAATCACTTCTTAGCATCATTTCATCAAAATTAACAATCGGTGCAGACACATGCACGCCAGTAGCGTGTTTAGGGGCGAAGCCGTTGTGTCGTGGCCCCCCGATTGGCTTCACTTGTTTGATTTCCCCCCGTATTTTTCCATTACTAAATGGTAGCATGGGTGATTAGGTTTGCCCCCCCGGCCTCCCCCTTTGGTCTCCCCCTTGGCCTCCCCCTTTGGTCTCCCCCCCTTGACCTCCCCCTTGGCCTCCCCCCTTGGCCTCCCCCTTGGCCTCCCCCTTGGCCTCCCCCCTTGGCCTCCCCCTTGGCCTCCCCCTTGGCCTCCCCCCCTTGGCCTCCCCCCTTGGCCCCCCCTTGACCTCCTCCTTGGCCTCCCCCTTGGCCTCCTCCCTTGGCCTCCCCTTGGCCTCCCCCTTGGCCTCCCCCCTTCGCCCCCCCTTGGCCTCCCCCTTTCGCCTCCCCCTTGGCCTCCGCCTTTGGCCTCCCCCCTTGGCCTCCCCCCTTGTCTTCCCCCTTGGCCTCCCCCTTGGCCTCCCCCTTGACCTCCCCCTTTGGCCTCCCCCTTGGCCTCCCCCTTTGGTCTCCGCCTTGGCCTCCCCCTTGGCCTCCGCCTTGGCCTCCCCCCTTGTCCTCCCCCTTGGCCTCCCCTTTGGCCTCCCCCTTGGCCTCCCCCCTTGGCCTCCCCCTTTGGCCTCCCCCCTTGGCCTCCCCCTTGGCCTCCCCCTTTGGTCTCCCCCTTGGCCTCCCCCTTGGCCTCCCCCTTGGCCTCCCCCCTTGGCCTCCCCCTTGGCCTCCCCCCTTGGCCTCCCACTTGGCGAGATCCTAAATACGCCACTGATGTTCACCAACAACAATTTCACAGTGACATTTTCCGATGACCTCCCTCCGTGACGAATGAAGGTTAGACTATTTTAGAATTACACTATCGTCATCAGTTTGTCTAGCTTTGGTTGTGTAACCCAGAAATGAACACAATTGCTGACGTGTCCGGGATTGGCTGCTGCATGACAGCTGACAAGAGGTCATTAAAATGCAGTTAAGGCAAAACCGGCATTACACTTAAGAATAATCATTACAAGGACATTAATGGGTCGTACGCTCGGTATTTCTTCTGATCGAAACATAGAGTTTAGCGACAAAATATTACAAACAGTTATTTATTTTGTGATCTATGTTGGTGCATACAACAAAATACGGGTTTGACCATACATACGTTTCGTATCATTAGTGGCCTGTTATTAACGCAAACACATTAATTATTTACATTAATATATCAAACTCAATCAAATCGCTTCAAAGTTGAATGTTGTCGGCAGTCTTGTCGAAACTGTCCATGTTGTAAACACTCTAGAGATACGTTAAATTTAATTGCGACACTTTGTATCGAGCACCTGGCTCCGAATGGATTACGTTCAGGTGTATCTGATATCTGACATTACACTTTGTATTACACTTTGTATCGAGCACCTGGCTCCGAATGGATTACGTTCAGGTGTATCTGATATCTGACATTACACTTTGTATTACACTTTGTATCGAGCACCTGGCTCCGAATGGATTACGTTCAGGTGTATCTGATATCTGACATTACACTTTGTATTACACTTTGTATCGAGCACCTGGCTCCGAATGGATTACGTTCAGGTGTATCTGATATCTGACATTACAAGGGCCGACCAGGGCTCTCAAGTGGTTGTTGAACTATGGATTTGCCAATGGCTTCCTTGTCCACTTGTCATCTGTTTATTTGCTTTGGATAGCAATCGTTTTATATTTAGAGATTTTTTCCACATTTTGATTAAGAGTCATATTATTTGTGTTGACGATGGTTGCAATTGATAACATCGAAATTAAAGCCCAGGTGTAGTTAAGAGGGACAATTTGAAACTGCATCTTCACCTGATTTAGCCTATCGCGAATACGGTTCGTTGATGTCCTAATATGTAGGCTGTGAATAGTATAAGTAATATCCGCAGTCGGTTTAATTTAAAAAAGGCGTATTTTTTTTCAAATCATCTAAAGAGTTTACTTTAGTCGTTAGATCTGGTAATATTCCAAATAGCGGATATCAAAAATGGTAAACACCGTGCCGGTCAATACCTATCATGTGCGTGGCCTCCATCCTATCGCCGATCACATGACAAAGTTGCGACATTTCATCAAGGGTGAAATTCGAGAGCTTTCATCGTTTCTATTTTCACTTCAATTAATATTTGACCAGTCGGACAAGACGCACGATTCTGCCAACTTTCACAGCGCTGTCTTAGGTATTTCAGTAGTTTATGAATTGTGAACAAAACAGTTTGTAACTGTGCAGTTTGCTCTATTCCCTTCACGTGGCAGGTGTTAGTATTACTTAGCGCCGAAGCGTGGTAACTCGGCAGTAAAGCGTTGAACTGTCAATCAGGAGGACCGGAAGTTCGAGTCCACCTGTCACCGTTTCGAAACGTGGCCAATTTCGTTCACCCCACTTTGCCTGTGTCTGTCCGATGAGACATTAAAAAGCCTTCTATCTGGTGTTCATGCCAATCGAAGTAAAATAGGGATAACCTGTGGTGGACCGACTCTAGAGAAGGACGTAACTAAATTACATTACATCCACATCAACCAATTTAACAGCTTCAAAGTTGAATGTTTAATTAATTGTTGGACTTTGACAAACCTCCATCACCACGAATGTTCTCGACAGCTTTGCCGAAATTGTACACATTCGAGAGAAAGGCTAAATTTAGCTGCGACACTTTCCATCGAGCACCTAACTCTGAGTGGGTTGCGTTAAGCAACGACCGGCCTACCTAAATGATGGCGGACACTACGAGGCATACAAGGGCTCTCATATGTGGAGTGACAATCGACATGGGTCCACAGAAGCTCAGTCCGTTTACCGGCACGACAGGGTGAGTACATATATAGGTACGTTCCATATGTTGACAAATATCGCGTGAACTTCCGTTTTAACTAGAATATTACCGTGGTTCGTGACAACGTACAAGGTAGTTCGAAGAAGGAATGTATGAATAAATGTCGCCACATGTCGCATGCATTTCAGTTACGTTATCTCGATTAGATCCTTCCTTCGCCAATCAAGTTAGTATCCATGATAGTATTTATCAGAACCTTCGCCTGCAAGACAAAGGTGAACATGTAACGACGTTGAGGGTTGGATTTAACATACGAACTTCTTACGCCATTAGTATGCGTAGATGTTGAACAAAGTCGCATATTTTGGTAGTAGTACCGGAACTACTAAAACGTCTATTTCCTATAATAACATTTATTACAATTTTGTAGAGTCCACTTCAATAAGACTGACGTACAAAGGCGAACACTAACTGATTCAACATGAAAGTTATTGTAAGTACATCAACATTGGCAGTTATAATAATTGAATTGTAGTGTTCGTTCGTAAACTGGAAGAGAACAACGATGATGGACATAGAACATTTTATTAATTTCGATGATAATTTATTAAAACGATTGCATTACAGTACTCTTTCTCACAGAGGGTGATAAATGAATGGAACAAACTGCCAAATGATTGTGTTAATGCTAGTAGTGTGAATATGTTTAAAAGTAGAATTGACAGATATTTGATAAGGGCGGGCTACACATAGATGAGATGATTGTTGGACTCTCGATAAGCCAATGGATTCCTTGTCCACTTGTCATCTGGAACTTGTTGTTTGGGATGACATTTAGAAGGTTATGGCTTAGGCAAGTAGTATATATTATATATAGCTAAGGTTTAATTTAAAGCAATTTGTATGGTTTGTAATTAATATTTTATGTTAGATATCTCGATGGGCACTGTTATTAACTAAAATCGATTGCTAGCTGTATTGGAAAGTGCATTTTGTCTAAGCCGTGGAGGAATTTGTATTCATTTCCTGGAAAAGGACCATTCTGGGAAAAAGAGTACCGTTATATGATTGATCACACAAGTATTAAATGCTTTTTCCGCACCATAAAATGATGATGGACATATGTGATTATTAAATTATTTGTGTGGCTCCTCAAACCTGTCAAATTACTTCCTGGCTCAAGCCACATTCGCACAGGTAGAGGCTAGTACATTTTCTGTGCTGATTAGCGCCCCCTAGCAGCGGGTCGCGAGGACCACGTCCCTGGCAATAATGAACAATGGTTAAAATAAAAAAATAACGTAATGATGACTAAAGCTATTCGGTCGAGTAGAGATTCAAAAGAAAAGCTCGCACACTCAAATTATTGCAAAAAAATCCATGTTGTGTTTACGTATTCGTGGTAAATGACGTCAACGGATCGGAAGGGGTATTTTGTACTGCCGGAAAATCTTCTTGAGCAACCAAAATGTTTTCGGTGGTCATAACCGTGACGTCATGACGAGGGCCGGGAACAAGTCGATAAAACATCGCCGCCATCTAATGGCAGGTTGTCACATTTCAGCCATATTTTAATCATATCAGTGTGAAATAACACAACACAGTGGAAATCAAGGTCGTTCGTCTAAAACAAATCGTAATTATTGTTCATTTATACCCTGCTGATGCTTAATGGCAGAACCCTGAGCTCGTTTGCTACAGGAACACACAAAGAGTGATTGTTGGTAAAGGTCATTTAATAATTGTACCAACAGAAAATAATATGAATCAATGAAAAGTAGCTTGGCAGCTAGCACAAACATGCTCATCAAGAAAAATACAATAAAATACAATACATGTATATCAGATGAGATATCGCTTAGTTGCCAATACAAAGTTGCTCATTGAGAAACAATTATTAAATGACAAAAGTAGAAGTAGCAAAGGTGGGGCGGTCCTTTGTCCCTCCAGGCCTCCAGTAATAAGGCCCAACCCCCACCCCAGGGCTCCAGTAATAGAGGCCCAACCCCCACCCCAGGGCTTTCGTCTAAAACAAATCGTAATTATTGTTCATATTATTTCAGGTAGTCACCGTGCTGCTGGCTGCCACGGTATTGCTTTGCTGTGCCAATGATGATATTGTCATTGACGATGATGAGTTGTCCTGCATAAACAACTGCGATGCGATATATGGGGACGCCTGCCTTAGAGAATGCGAGTTTGTCCTGATTGAGACGCCTGAAGACTTGGTTGAATGTCGCAAGAAGTGTAGTCTCGAACGGGCTGACTGCATCGCCGATTGTAAGCCGTGGTGGCGGGGTTTGTGGTAACACGAATGGACGCAGCACGAACCACACGATAGGTCTGAAGGCGAATTATTACGAATTGAAACTTTCAAAGCGAGATGTCAACGACCTAACCATAGACACACAGTCTTCTCTTGAGATAGTTTGCATTATTCAGAATATTATATTCATTGTTTAATCTTTGCATGTATTAACGTGATTTTTGTTACAATACATCTAGGATAGTCCAACGATTTTCATTGAATGATTGATTGATCTGTCAATAATTGCAATAAAGCGATCTTTACAAGTCGTAAAGCTGAATTATCTTATTTCGTTGCCTTATTTTCGAAAATATTAAGGCATGATAGTTCACTATAGAAGCACGTTTAGTATGGATATTACTGTTTAACAAACCGGTATTCTATGAATACTAATACATTCAGTGTTGCAATGGCCTGTAATATTCCAGTCAATCCTCACCAAAAAGGGGTCAACCTCAAACAAATTTCAATTGTAATTACGATGTTGTTTTATGTTTGTACTCTATGGCTTCATTACCAGGACATGAACATTGTAATTGTTTCCATAATGATAAGTCGTCGCGGGTCGCTATTTCGAGAATTGAAAAATAGGGGTATGTTTTATTTAGCTCTATGGCTTATTTTCTCTAGAAAAGCATTTCCCTGGCGAGGCAAATAATTTCTTCACTGAACGATCCGTGAATAAGTGTATGTGCTTTGCACTACGATCGACCGAGCGTTGGCGTATTTTAACAAGGCAATGTTATCCTTAACTATTTTGGCTTAGCGCTAATCTTTTAGGGCAAATGTCAATCTTTTGGGGCATCAATTACAAACTATTTGCTGAAGCAAAGGAACTGCTCCAGGCGCACGTGCACACACCCACTCACCCCCACACACACATTCACTCACATTCACACGCACATGCAAACACACTCACACGCACACTCACACGCACGCACGCACGCACACGCCCGTAAACACGCACGCGCACACGCACGCTCGTACACACACGCATACACACGCACACACACACACGCACACACACAAGCACCACAAATAACCCAGTTATCATCAAAAAGTGTATGCCATGATACCACAAAGACCTACATGTGTGTCATCGGGTATTCTTAGTGGCAGATGTTTAAACAATAACTGTTAGAACTGTAAGTAAATAGTTGTTTGCTAGTTCTATTTTTCGCATAGATACTTTACTTCATGGAGCGTAGTAGCGCTGAATTCCGTTCCCAAACTTGGGTAATTTCGTCCACTCCACATTGCCTGTTTCTTTCGGACGGAATCCCACAGATGAGGTAAAGGTGTAACGGAATCCCACAGATGAGGTAAAGGTGTAACGGAATCCCACAGATGAGGTAAAGGTGTAACGGAATCCCACAGATGAGGTAAAGGTGTAACGGAATCCCACAGATGAGGTAAAGGTGTAACATGCGGTGGCATCGATCTAAACAGAAGCGTCAACAACTGCCAAATACCTCAAATGAGAACGCAATTGAATGAATGAATGAATGAATGAATGAATGAATGAATGAATGAATGAATGAATACTTTACTTCGGTGTATTACCTATACGCATACCGTTGCCGAGAGCCCAATTGAGTTTAGCAGGTGCTTCCTCTGCACACACCAAATACAGAAGTACAGTCAAGTCCGTTCTTTCTTTAACTAATGGTAACTGAACATGTATGTGTTTATTTATTGAAGTGTTCGTTACACATAGTCTCCTTCGGTGCTGTGGCTTTGCCAAACGCGATGTCACATCACATCCCAGTTAGACGTGTATCAGGAGCATTTGTCTACACACAGCACGACCGGGTGCCTTTTTGCTTTGTAAGGAATAGAGGCAAAACCTGTCAATAATGTTAAATTTCTGAGTGACATTGTCAAATTCGAAAGTTTTGATAACAGCCATAATATTTTTAAATGTAAAAAAATGTAAGATTGATTTGTACTATTTCCATGCTATGTTTATTAGCTGAGACATAGCTAGACGTTTTTCCAATGAAACGGCGATTTTGGCGTTCGACCCAACGTGTGTAAGTATGGGATGCTTTCTTAGTACAGCTCCAAACACTCTCCAGTGCGATGGCCGAAGTGTTTACTATTTAAAAACTTCAACGCTAGGTAAATCAATACAACAGGGGAGAGTACACAAAAGTTTACACTTCAATTCTCTGTGTTTCCAGCATAAGATTATAACACACTATGATTATTTACTAGTCGTCTTTTAAATGTACATGATTTAAATGAGCATTGTCTAGAAATGTTCTGCATTAGTAATGTATGTATATACATTGCACATGTGTAATGTTGGAAATAAATGAATTATTATTATTATTATTATTATTATTATATTATAGTTCCACAATGCCGCAACATTCTTTAGAATGTTTAGGGTTATTGTTATTGATCATTATTTTTTAATTATGAAAAGGATTACACACCCTGAGCAATAACACATTAATAATACTAACTCTTATTTCTATATATGCTCTGATATTTCTTTCTTAATTTTCTTGATGATGGCTTTTACAAAACATTTCTTTTAACTGTTTGAATCTATGGATTTGTTTGTGAAGAGAAGATTCAATAAGTTGAAATATTGGATTAAAGAAAAGTCTACTATAACGGCATCCAGTGCCGAGCGGCTTCGGGCTTAGACCCAGGTACGACGTCAAGCATGGCAACGTGACATCATCACTTCGGCGTTCTGTGTCGTAACACATGTCTTCACCAATGAGGACAATGTCCATTTGGTCGATGAGTCTGGTGTTGTTTTAACGATCAGAACACCAACATTCTCATTTGCATTTGCATTTGCTCTAGTCGTATGAGATTTTGTTTTATCTTGAAATGTTATATATTATATTAAATTAAAACTAAGAAAAGAGCAATGACAATAATCATAATGAGTTCTAAAACTGCACCTGGCACAGCTGTCAAAAGCGTCCAACCCCAATAGGGTTCAAAGATTCCACAATGAAGCAACCGCGTGACGTAGCCATTTCGGCGTAGTGATTTTGTGTCTAGCCGGGTTGTTGAATGTGGCATAGTCTGTAGTAACTTTGAATTTTTTTAAATTTAAATGGTATTTAGTACATGTTTGTTGTTAATGAGTTTGAAATATGTTGTCTGTGTCGGTTTTACATTCTGAATTGAAAGCAAAATTCCAGTCACAATTCACAAAACACAATTGATAGCCATCTTGAAAATTATGATTTGTATGTTTTCATGCACGTTTACGAAAATGTGCATAACAGTGAAAAGTAATTAGATAATTGTCTGAGTGGAACAAAACTAACAAAGATGGCTAAAATTGCTTGTCTGGGTAGATGGTAATATCTAATGACATTGTAGTTTTTCATACCATGATGAAGTTGACCCATGTGTTTTTTGTCAATATTCACTTCATGATTTGACGTTAAATAATTGTAACACAGCAATTTTAACAGAATATTTCATTCACAAATTCTGCGGTTGTTGTGATATACTCATTTTGCTGCACTTCCGCTTAATCCGGACACAATGATCTCCAATTATTAAGTAAAAGTTAATGTTTATTTCGGATATATCAATGATGCACATTGTCTGTCAACATAAACGTCAATACGTGCCAAACATTGATATACATACACTATGTTATGCATATTATATTGTTCTTATTTGGCGATTGTTGAAATTCAAAATTACGTATTCAAATAATAGAATATGTGAATAGTGGTCGCTTTATCAGTAAAGACTTTCATTAACTAATTGTTGGTCAATTAGACATTTCTGCATTGTTGAGTTACATTTTTTTAGAAAAATAATTAAGACATTGTGCCAAACCTTGTATGTGTCGTACGTTCTGAAATAAGTGTTAACACAGGAAACGTGTGTGTGTGTATGTGTGTGTTCGTTCGTTCGTGCGTGCGTGCGTGCGTGCGTGTGTTCGCTTATGTGTGTATGCGTCTGTGTGTGCGTGTGTGTGTGTGTGTGCGTGCGTGCATCTTGTAAAGGAAGATCATGTCATGCCAACGTCGCTAATGTATTTCAACAACAATTTCTTAGTAACGATTAAAACGTATGCTGAATACGTGCAACAAACATTATGCGTCCAACGTTGCCTGACATTATTGTCCACTTGCCAAGACAAGCCTATGTCAAGAGTTAGATGTGCAAAGTCTCGTCTACCCTTAATCTACTACGTGGCATTATGCAGGTGTCCTTAGTTGCAAAAGGTATATCATGTTATAAAAAGGCAAGACACCGACCCAGCAGGCAGCCAATCTGCCGACACTTGACAAGTAAGTACGTTGTTTTTCTACAACGCTTCGCGCCTGTCACACGCAGTTGCAACACCAGAGAGTAACAACGTTGCTTGTGTCTGATATGATGAACAAAATAAGAACATTGACATGATGTAATGCGCTAACATAAAACTGGCGGCGTAATTCACGGGTTTGTTGGGGTATTTCCTTTATTGGCCGGGTACTTGCTGCCTATATTACAAAATAAAGTGCTTCCATGCATCACCTATGCAAAATAGGTACCGCTCTTGCGGACAATGCACTGGCTTCGTTTATACTCAGAAATTAACACGGTTGTCAAAACTAATATCGCAGCAAACACTAAATGTCGACTATGAACGCCACTGTTTGTCATGCCGAGACTTCCTCATGACGACCGAATGCGTGCATTTGACCGTATGGAGGCGGGACAGTCGGTAACATAGGTTGCACGTGTCCTTGGCTGCAGTAGACAGATAATTAAAAAAAATCACAATTATCTGTGGAACCTCGTGTGACATCAAATGCACAGGACCGACAAATCCAGCTACGTCATCTGTTTGATCGGTTTGCGACTGCAGCCTACACCTGTGGGAACGTCTTTAGAGGAAGGATGAATGCACAAACCTTCGAAATCGACAACAAGCGACAGGATTTCACGCTGGGAAGCCATATGTATTGCCCATTAGCAACCTACATTGACATGTGAAATGTGCTTTGGAAACCACCTTTATATTTTGACCCATATTTTGTGAATGAATTCAACTCCCGATTACGTCTGGTTGTCCACTTGTTCTTTATACCCAGTAGATCAAGATGTAATGGCATCATCGCATCTAATCTTCATGCTGTATCATCTACGTGTTAAGTTTTGTGTGTGTGTGCATTTTGCAGGGTCGACTAGAAAAACGACTGACATACAAAGGCGAAAACTGTCTCTGATTCAACATGAAAATCATTGTAAGTACATCAACCTTCAGACAACCCAATCGATTGGAGCATACACGATGTTCACATCGGCATGCTTCTACAATTAAAATATGTATGTTACAACATTGCTCAAAACAATGTAATGACCACTAAATGTTCACATCGACACACTTCTACAACTAAAATATGTATGTTACAACATTGCACAAAACAATGTAATGACCACTAAATGTTCACATCGACACACTTCTACAACTAAAATATGTATGTTACAACATTGCACAAAACAATGTAATGACCACTAAATGTTCACATCGACACACTTCTACAACTAAAATATGTATGTTACAACATTGCACAAAACAATGTAATGACCACTAAATGTTCACATCGACACACTTCTACAACTAAAATGTGTATGTTACAACATTGCACAAAACAATGTAATGACCACTAAATGTTCACATCGACACACTTCTACAGCTAAAATATGTATGTTACAACATTGCACAAAACAATGTAATGACCACTAAATGTTCACATCGACACTTCTACAACTAAAATATGTATGTTACAACATTGCACAAAACAATGTAATGACCACTAAATGTTCACATCGACACACTTCTACAACTAAAATATGTATGTTACAACATTGCACAAAACAATGTAATGACCACTAAATGTTCACATCGACACACTTCTACAACTAAAATATGTATGTTACAACATTGCACAAAACAATGTAATGACCACTAAATGTTCACATCGACACTTCTACAACTAAAATATGTATGTTACAACATTGCACAAAACAATGTAATGACCACTAAATGTTCACATCGACACACTTCTACAACTAAAATGTGTATGTTACAACATTGCACAAAACAATGTAATGACCACTAAATGTTCACATCGACACACTTCTACAGCTAAAATATGTATGTTACAACATTGCACAAAACAATGTAATGACCACTAAATGTTCACATCGACACTTCTACAACTAAAATATGTATGTTACAACATTGCACAAAACAATGTAATGACCACTAAATGTTCACATCGACACACTTCTACAACTAAAATATGTATGTTACAACATTGCACAAAACAATGTAATGACGATTAAATGCACTCTCTCTATCGAGCCGAGACTCAATACTATGGCTCACACGGACAAGCCATAATACAACGGATGAAAACCGCTTGTTCTTTGTTACTGGAATGTAAGGAGTATTTTTCTATTGTCGGATGTACCAACCACAATAGTTGTGAGTTCACTCGGTGGGCAGGGAACCAATCAAGCACGAAACAGCGCCATCTAGTGGCATGTTTTGACATATTCAACCATATGATCACGACAAGTTGAAGCAACGCATGTCGAACTCAGTGGAAGTCAAAACAAATAGAAACGAAGAGCGCCCTTCTAAAACAAAGTAATAATTATTGTTCATATTTCAGATTGTCGCGTCGCTGGTGCTTGTTGCCATGGTACTGCGTTGCCATGGTGACGGTAAAGATGAGCCAGTGACCTGCAAGGAAATATGCGACTCGGTTCACGGAGAAGTGTGCCGTAAGGAATGCGACTCTCTTCTCATTGAGACGCCCGACATATTGGCCAAGTGTCATAAGAAGTGTCGTCGTGAACTTATTCAATGCATCAACGGCTGTTTGCCGTTTAGTCTTGGCTGGGGTTGACACGAAAGGAAGCAACGAGAACCACTCGATGGTCCCACGGCGAATGATTACGAATTCACACTGACCGATAAAACTATCCTTATATGTCATAAAACTAGCTTATTTGATTTGATCGCCAAATCGTGTATTTGTGATATTATGAGAAATGAACAATCACGACTGTAACACTTTTTGTATGGATATGATTGTTAACCAACCGAGAACTTATGAAAACTACAAATGCATGGAAATAATAAATTCAGTGTTGCAATGGCTCGTATTAGTTCAGTCAATCAACGCGAAATAGGGGTCAGCCTCAAACAAATTATAATCGTAATTATGATGGTATTCTTAGTTTGCGCTATATGTGTCATTCTAAAGTAATGTGAATATTTTAGTCCGAAAATGACGCAATAAGGAGTGCAGCTGATTTCGTTTTTGTTAAGACGTCTAACAATAAACAAAGATCTTTGTTCGCAAAATTTTATGATGTGCGCATTTGAACTCATATACCCTTTACTATGCGTCAACGCCATAACAAAACAGGCCATGCGTAATCTCCACCAAATTTGGTGAGTTTATCGATGCTTGGAGTCAAAACTAACACTTTGAGGTAAAGATGATAGTAAAGTGTATATGAGTGAAAGTGAAAATACTAATAAATAATACTGCCCTGCCTTGACAAAAAGAACCAAATGACATTTTTATTTCTGTCATTTGCTTCTTTCTGTCAATGCACAGCTGGTTGTATTTGTCACATGCTCCTTTTTACCCCGGCACTTCCGGTGAAGTTACTTATACTTATACTTATACTTATACTTATACTTATACTTATACTTATACTTATACTTATACTTATACTTATACTTATACTTATACTTATACTTATTATGTGAACGCAAATTATGCAAAAATCCTAAAATTGGCTTAAATGTAACTTGCTTCCTTTTGTCATGGCATGGTAGAATAAATGTGGATGTTTTCTTTTTGTCTTGTATTTGTTGATTTTTTTTGTATAATGTAATGCTCCTAGTTGTCTAATGACTATTGACTGCCATTTGAGCCAATAGGTCACCGAACTCTACATCGATGTAACAATGTCACTAAATATCGCAGTAGTAATTTTGATAATAAAAATAATGTCATATTTAATTTTTTTCATTTTGTAGACAATGAGTTACGATGTAGACAATGTTGTTATGGTGGAGTCACAAATCGGTTACTGAACTGTTGCAACGCATGTCATCACGTAAACATAGATGCACGCCCGCACGGACACACGCTACTTTTGATTAAATACGTTTTTATCAAATATACATTGTTCACTTTACTTACTGGGCTGTGTCGAATACGAGGTATGGTTGAAGTGAAGTTGAAGTATGGTGCAGATAAGTGCACATAGCTTACATTCGAATATCTGGACATTTTCCAGATAATAGGTCATAGGTCATACACATGTGATCAACAGTTTGTGCAGTAAAACTTGAAACAAATCTAGAAACAAAATGTTTAAATGTTTTGAATATCTCCCGGCGGCCATGTGCAGGAGGGTGCATACAAACTGTAAGCCAAATTTCAACTAATATGATCAACCACTTCAGGGTACAAAAAACACCCTCAAAATCCAAAACTGCCGCCATTTCCATGGCAACGATCCAACTTAAACAACTTATAAATTCCCATTTGTTATGCATTATAATTATTGACATTCCCTGAGATTTTCAAATCACAACCGGGCGGCTGCCGGGATGATGTTTGCTAGTGATCTTATGGATTTGTGTCATCAAACTTATATACGTGTAACACGCAGGGTTGGAACCCACGAAACGTAAGAAACAATATGTGGGTCATGATTTTTGTCTTCAAACTGGCGCGTTGCGTCGTACGTTTCTATATCGCCTATAAAGTCATTCAGATTGTGTTTACAAGTTCTTTGGTCATGCATAAGTACATATTCACAATGCTGTTCAAATGGCGGCATCATACCACTAGTACTTGAGTTTACTAGTAAGCCTTCTTGCGTTTGGTACTTATGTTCAAGTACCGCTTGTCAAGAAGATGACGATCCACAATGCACACATATTGATGGCAACCAACCGTGTGCACGAATTTCTTTCATAGCAACTCAGTCCGGTTTCACTCTTCTACTGGTAGGTAATTTTATATTTGTTGTACTGTACATAATATTTGTTGTACTGTACATAATATTTGTTGTACTGTACATAATATTTGTTGTACTGTACATAATATTTGTTGTACTGTACATAATATGTGTTGTACTGTACATTATATTTGTTGTACTGTACATAATATTTGTTGTACTGTACATTATATTTGTTGTACTGTACATAATATGTGTTGTACTGTACATTATATTTGTTGTACTGTACATAATATTTGTTGTACTGTACATAATATTGAAAAGGCGAAAAGATGGTTTATGTGAGTCAGCTTTACAATAACTATTTGTAGAAACGCACGCACGCTCGCACGCACGCACGCACGCACGCACGCACGAACACAAATGTTTACAAACGCCAATTGAGTTGGAGATTAAAACATTTACATGATTGTAAATTGGCAACATATTTGAAAAAATTGACGTTTTTCTGTTTTGGAAAACGTAACGTTTTATTCACAGGACATGGAAATGGAAACTGCCACATGAATTCGATGATACTCTACAAAGCACATTTATCAATGTAAAGGACATAGGAATAACATTTGGCGCAAATGTGAAAGTGTGCAATGTGAGATAGCAGCATTTGGAGGTTGTTGCATCGGATGTCAATATTGTCATAAGTTGCCTTGTTAAATGTTCCAACATTTGTAATATGCATTTACATATATTAAACGTGGAGCTCCGTTTATTAGGATCGATAGGAACGACGCTTACAGAACCAGATTTCATGTCAACAAACGCACTGTCAAAATGAACACCATTGTAAGTAAGCAGCAACGATATGTGGGTAACTGTGTCTGTCTGGGTTTGTCTGTTTATGTTTGTCTGTCAGTCTGTCTTTCTTCTCACTCTCACTCACTCACTCACTCACTCACTCACTCACTCACTCACTCACTCACCAACCCATCTCCACCCAGCCACCCAACCACCCATCCACCCACCCAATCACCTACCAACACACCCACTCAGTCACTCAGACATTCACCCACTCTTGAACCAGCCAGCCAGCCAGCCAGCCAGTCAGCCAGCCACCCAGCCAGCTACCCAGCCAACCAACCAACAGGTATCAATCAACGACAGTAGACAAATAGGCGGACAGACTAGCACACCAGACCTGCGCCTTTTCTGTTGGCAAGGCTCAGAAGGCGGTGCGCGGTTGCGAATCGCCCAGAGACGAGCCACTGACGCCGTGGGTCGACCGCAAGTCAACCGAGCGACCGATGATACTGGAAGCCAGAGCCGAACTGTCGAAACGCAGTGTTCACTCACTCACTCACTCACTCACTCACTCACTCACTCACTCACTCACTCACTCACTCACTCACTCACTCACTCACTCACTCACTCACTCACTCACTCACTCACTCACTCACTCACTCACTCACTCACTCACTCACTCACTCACTCACTCACTCACTCACTCACTCACTCACTCACTCACTCACACACACACACACACACACACACACACACACACACACACACACTCACTCCTTACTCACTCACTCATCCACCCAACCACAACCCACCCACCCACCCACCCACCCACCCACCCACCCACCCACCCACCCACCCACCCACCCACCCACCCACCCACCCACCCACCCACCCACCCACCCACCCACCCACTCACTCATTCAATCGGTGTCAAGGCTGGCTCGGGTTGTCAACAAGGCGGGCAAAATTGTTGGTATCAAACAACTGCAGCTGTGTGATCTTTATCAGCAGGCTTTGAGAAGGGAAGCCGAAAACTCATCAACTCACTGTTACAAGAGATCTTTTGTTCGTCAGCCATAAGCATACTGAATTCTAGTGCCTGAACTTGTTGTTGTATATCATGTCCGAATCATGGATCAGCTGATTTAATGTACAATTATGTGTATGTGTATGTGGGAGGGGGGTGGGGGTGCGCGCGCGCGCGCGCGCGTTTGTGTGTGTGCTGACATTTAATTAATGTAATAACAATGATGTACACTATTTACAAACATGTTTTATATGTTTTACTTCTGCCTCATATATAAATCATTTGTCTTATTGTTTTATACCTAAACAGTGTGAGCCCAAAGGAAAGTTTTCGTTTTATGGGAAACATTTAATGAACATTAAAGATTTTTCAGTGTCTGTTACTGTCTCTGTCTGTCTGCCTGTCTGTCTGTCCGTCTGTTTCTCTGAACAATTTGTGAGATTCGCTCTTCGAACTTGTTTCAAACGATGAGCTAAGGTTTAATTTAAAACAATTTGTATGGATTATAATTAATATTTTATGTTAGATATCGCTTAAACTATCATCATCAAATATATTTTGTGGATGCAGAATAAAAAATCATTACTCTTTAAAGCATTGGTTCAACTAGATAGGCTCTTTTCCTGATTGAACTTGGATTTACCTTGGAAGAACCGCATGGTTTCAAAACGATGGGCACTGTCATTAGTGATATAATTGGCTGCGAGCTGTATTAAGACGTGCATTCTGCCTAAGAGGTAGGGGACTTTGTATTCATTTCTTGGAAACGAACCATTCCGTGAAAACGAGTACCGTTATATGATTGATCACACAAGTATTCAACGCTTTTTCCAAAACAATAAAAGAATGAACATACGTGATTATTAAATTATTGGCAGTGACTCCTCAAACCTGACAAACTATTCCCTGGCTCAAGCCACATACGCACAGGGAGAGGCTAGTGGTGGTTTGTTTATCTGGGGCCAGCATAGAGGCGATAACTGAGAGGGTAGAAAACATCGTAGGTTCGGGCAAGGGTGGATATGTTTTAGTATACGTAGGGACAACTAACGTAGAGAGGGAGGGTACAACTAGAAGCGCAGGGGGGTTACTTAGAGATGCATAGTAAATAATAAAAACGAATTAAACATTATGGTAGAAGATATTGATCCTCACATAATTGGTATAACTTAATCATGGGCCAACACAGACATAACAGATGTTGAATTTGGACTGACAGGATACGTAATGTTTAGGAGAGATCGAATAGGAAGAAGGGGAGGGGGAGTTATTTTATATGTTAAAGAATATATTCAGGCTTAAGAAATAAAATTAGAAAGGGAAGCAGGTTGCGATGAAGCTGTTTGGTGCAAAATAGTTTCAGGAAAGTAAAAATTAACTATTGGATTAATTTATCGAAGTCCAAACATAAACGAAGAGGATAACACAAAAATACAAAATGCTATAAAGGAAGTTAGTAAAGGGAATGCATCATAATGGGAAATCTTAACCATGGACACATACAATGGAAATCTCTAGAGAGTACAGGGAGTGTGGACTAACAATTTCTATTTTTAATTTAGGATAGCTTCCTTACTCAGCACGTGCTAGAACCAACCAAGGGAGATAAAGTATTAGATATAGTTTTGTCATCACAAAAAGAATTAGTGGACAATGTAAAAATATTTGAACCATTGGGTAACAGTGACCATAATCAAATACATTTTGACATCAGTGTATAATCAGAAAGTAAGAATAAAAAACGTACAGGAGAAATTTCCACAAAGGTACCAATAAAGATATAAGAAAATACTTAACAAAGTTAGATTGGAATAACATGCTGATGAATAAGACCGCAATTTAATGTTGGAATGTTAGAATGGAGAGTATCATCGATAAATTCGTTCCCTTGAAAAAACAAAGAAAACTGTCTAGAAAGAAACACTTATCAAAAGAAGCTAATAGGAAAATAGTGTTCAAGCAAAATATGTGGAGGGTTTATAGGCGTACAAGAAAGGATGAAGACTATGCAAATTACACAGAGGCACTTAATGCAGCTACAACTGAAATTAGACAATCTAAAAGAAGCTATGAGCAAAAAACTAACATGTAACATAAGAATGGCAGAAAGAGTTTTTATGCATATGCCAGGAATAAACAAAACGTGTAAACAGGTTTTTAATGGCGGAAGACCTAAATGGTTACTTCAGTTCAGTGTTTATCAGAGAGTATACTAGTTCATTACTAGTTCCAGATGCTAAATTTCAGGAGGCTAAATCTGACTTTTTAGGACCGTTAATTGTAACTCCAGAAATGGTAGCTAAGAAAATAAAGGCAATGAAGGATAATAAATCGCCGGGAGTGGATGGAATTCCTCCAAACCTACTCATAAGGGAACAGGAACAGTAAAACAAATCAGTATACCACTTGCCAGAGTGTTCAAATTGCCATTAAAAGAGGGAGTTATTCCTTTTGAATGGAAAGAAGCAAACATCATACAATTGTTTAAAAAGGGTTCGACAAATAAGTCAGAGAATTACAGACCAGTGAGTTTAACGTCAGTGATTTGGCAATTATTAGAAAGGATAATTAAAGACCATGTGGTGGACTTCCTTGATAAGCATAAATGATTAAATTCATCTCAACATGGATTCCAAAAAGCGAGGTCATGCTTAACAAATATGTTATGTTTTTTGGAAGAAATCACTAAGTGGATAGACGTGGGATCGCCAGTAGGTATTATTTACTTAGATTTTCAGATAGCTTTTGATAAAGTGCCACATCAAAGATTACTACTTATATTAAAAGCTCATGGTATCGGGGATAGCATAATTGACTGGATAGAACAATGGCTGACTGACAGAAGACAACGTGTTGTAGTAGATGGAGAAGTTTCAAACTGGATTTCAGTTTTGCGTGGGGTACCACAAGGATCAGTATTAGGACCTTTATTATTCTAAATATATATCAATGACTTGGACGACAATATAACAAGTAGCGTACTCAAATTTGCGGAAGTGTTTAGAAAGGTTAATACTGATGGTGATAAACAACATTAACAAAACGATCTAGACAGATTAGTGAAATGGTCTGAGAAATGGCAGATGTTGTTCCATTTTGGGAAATGTAAATGCCTACATACAGGACATGGAAACTTGGGTGTAAACTATAAAATGGGAGACACTGTTCTGGGTACTACTGGGAAAAGAAAAGGTTTAATGGTTATAATAAGCGCTGATATGAACGTTTCAGAGCAGTGTGGTATTGCAGCTTCAAATGGTAATCAAATTCTTAGGTTGATTAGGAGAAACATAACATACAAGAACACATTTTATTATATCTCTGAATAAAGCAATAGTTAGACCTTATTTATAATACTGTATACAAGCGTGGATACCATATCGTAAGAAGGATATAGATACGCCTGAGCGCATACAGAGGAGAGCAACTAAAATTATTCCAAAACTGAGAGACTTTATTTTTTATGAATAACGCCTGAAAGAAAGAATGTGTTTTAACACATCTAGAGACAAGGAGGTTAAGAGGAGATCAGATTGAAGTTTTTAAAGATATTGAATGGATATGAAAATAGTGATAGAAATATGTTTTTCTCACTCAAGAAAGATAGCAGAACTAGAGGACATGAGGTGAAATTAGTAAAGGATCTGTGTAGATTGGGCATCAGGAAGCACTCTTTCTCACAGAGGACAATAAATGAATGGAACAAATTGTTTACGGATTGTATAACTGCTAGCAGCGTGAATATGTTTAAAAACAAGGTTGACACATATCTCAGGAGGGCGGGTTACATGTAGATGAACATTGTTGGACTCTCGATAAGCCAATGGCTTCCTTATCCACTTGCCATCTGGGCCTTTGGCTTGAATTGCAAATCTTGTTAAATCTTGTTAAATAGTGCAATTTCTGCAGTGATTGGCGTACCCCAACGGCGGGTCGAGAAACACGTCCATGTAACTATAATCGAGCTAGCGTATGTATGTTTGTATGTTTGTGGTTATGTTAACGTTTTCCTCCCAGACGGCTTCGGGCGCCAAACTATTACGGATTGATCTTCAAGAATGAAACGTTACGCCATTATTCTTTCGAAATACTCCAAATGTTCGCTACGCAAAGCGTTAACTTCCAACAATCGCACAAACCACGCGCGCGCGCGGCGAATACTTCGGTACGTAAACCATTTGAGAGTACGTAGCGCCATATGGGCGGTTTATATTAATTATAGTAGAAAACACGCACGTATTGGCTCGAGGTCGCAGGCAAAATACTACACAATAAACATATATTCTACTATTTTACTATTCTACAATCAATAAAGTATCCATGGGTCTAACTTCACGCGACCTTCTACATGTTGAACATGCAACGAGTATTGCATTACCTGCGTGGGTAACAAATAACTTAGTGATGTCTAGAAATATTCGGTATCAAATCGAGAATCAAAATTAAAGCTCGTACACACTAATTATAGCCAAATATACCATATCGTGTTTACGTATTCGAGGTTAATGACGTCAACGGATCGGAAGGGGTATGTTCTACTGTTGGATAAGAACAACCAAAATGTTTTCGGTGGCCATAACTGTGACGTCACGAAGAGGGCCGGGTACCAGCCAATAAAAATCGTCGCCATCTAATGGCAGGTTGCCACATTTCAGCCATATTTTATCATATCAGTCAGAAATAACTCAACGCAGTGGAAATCATAATATAAATGAAGGTCGTTCGTCTAAAACAAATCGTAATTATTGTTCATATGATTTCAGGTAGTCGCCGTGCTGCTGCTAGTTGCCACGGCATTGCTTTGTCAAACTAGTGGTGTCGTTATCGTTGGAAATGACGAGTTGTCCTGCAGAAACAGCTGCGAAGAGATGTTCGGGTACACGTGCCTTAGAGAATGCGAGTTTGTCCTGATTGATACGCCTGACGACTTAGTTGAATGTCGCAAGAAGTGTTATCTTGAACGGGCTGACTGCATCGCCGACTGTAAGCCGTGGTGGCGGGATTGGAGGTAGCACGGACGCAGCGCGAACCACACGATGGCTCTAAAGGCGAATTATTACGAATTGAACCTGTCAAAGCGAGACCTAACCGTAGACATACACTCTTCTCTTGAGATACTTTGCTATTTAAGAATATTATATTCACTGTTTAATCTTTGCATGTGTTAACGTGATTTTGCATTACAATACATCTTGGACAGTCCAACGATTGTCATTCAATGATTGCTTGATCTCTCAATAATTGCAATAAACCGATCTTTACACGTCGTCAATTTTTATTATCTGATTTCGTTGCCTTATTTTCGAAAATAAAAAAAGATCAAAGTTCACTATACTAACACGCTTAGTATGGCTATTACTGTGTAACAAACCAATATGTTATAAATACTATTACATTCAGTATCGCAATGCTCTGTAATAGTCCAGTCAATCTACGCCAAAACATGGGTCAACCTCAAAAAAGTTTCTGTCGTAATTATGGTGCTGTTTTTCGTTTGAACTTTATGTCTACATAATTAGAACAGAAAGTCCACCCAGACCCACGTGGTCGAATACAGTATTTTTTCATAATAATAAGTTTTTGAAGATTGCTGCGGGTCGCCATTTCGCGAATCGAGAAGTAGGGAAATGTTTGATGTGACTTCATACTAAACATATATTTACCTGGAAAGGCAAATGGTTTTCCCATTGAACGATCCGCAATAAGTGTATGTAAATTGAAGATTTAGGTCAGAATCGTGTTGTAAATATAATTTTAGGTCAGAATCGTGTTGTAAATATAATGTTTGTCTCCAAGTGGACAATTGCGTTGCGATCTACCGAGCGTTGAACATGCAGTCATAACAGTTGTTACCATAAACGTTTTACCAAGGAAATTATGCCCTTTGCCACTTCGCCTAAATGCTAATATTTTCAGGCAATATTAGTATTTTTTGGGACGTTAATTACCAAGTATTTGCTCATGCAAAGGAATTGCTCCACGACAAGATCAGTTTACCCTAATCGCACACGCACACGTGCTCGCACACGCACACGTGCACGCACAAACACACCCACCCACGCGCACACACACGCACGCACACACGCACGCACGCACACATCCACATATCATCAATAAGTTGATGCCATGATACCACGAAGACCTGAATGTGTCATCTTGTATTCCTAGCAATACTTGTTAGAACAGTAAATAAATAGTCGATCGCTAGTTCTATTTTTCGTGCAGATACTGAACTTCGTGGGGCGCGATAGCGCGAACTGCCGTTCCTGAACAATTTCGTCCATTCCACATTGCACACTGTTTCTTTTGAAAGAAATCCCACACAGGAGGTGAACGTGTAACACGCGGTGGCCTTCTTTTCGATCAAGGCAGAAGCGTCAACAACTGCCAAATTCCTTAAATGAGAACGCGATTGAATGAATTAATGAATTAATACTTTACTCCGCTGTATTACTTATACGGATATGACACATTTAGTTACTACTGTTATCGAGAGCCCAGTTGAGTTCAGCAGGTGCTTCCTTTGCACACACCAAACACAGGAGTACAATCAAGTCCGTTCTTTCTGAAACTACAACGCAGCATATTAGAGTTTTTCTTGCCAACGATTCGAACATGTGTGTGATTATTTGTTGACGTTTTCGTTACACATAGCCTCCTTGGGTGTTGTGGCTTTGCCAAGAGCGATGTCACATCACATTAGACGTGTATCAGGATCATTTGACTGCACACATCAGGACCTGGTGCCTTTTAGAGAGATCTGATATTCTAGATGTGGTTTGGTTTTTATTCTCTCTTTCGGCTCGTTCTTTAAGAATATTTATATGGGCTCCTGTTGACAGGGACAGCATATAGCATAGTGACGTCATGTTGGCATGACAACCGGCTCGCTTGTTCTCAACAAACATTACATATACGCTTTTCACAATGGTTTTGTGTTTTGTCTCCGACTGCAAACACCATTCTGAGAGTCCCACATGTCATTTTCATCACTTCCCAAAAGATGAATGTGAGAAGAAACGTTTTAGATATTCTTAGATTTATTGGACGGGAAAAAAATAACAAGTTCATTATTTGCACATCGCACTTTATTCTTTATTGTATAATGCATAGAGGCAAAACCTGTCAATAATGTAAAATTTCTGAGTGAAATTGTCAAATTCAAACGTTTTGATAACACCCATAATGTCTATTGTACTATTTCCATGCTATTTTTATTAGCTGATACATAATTATGCGTTGTCCTAACAAAACGGCGATTTTGCCGTTCGACACAACGTGTGTAAGTATGGAATGCTTTCTTAGTACAACTCCAAACACTCACAAGTGCGATGGCCGAAGTGTTTACTGTTTTAAGCTTCAACGCTAGGTTCAACAATGTCGCAACATTCTTCGCATCAGAAAAGTTTAGGGCTAATGTTAGCGATAATTATTTTTATTATGACAAGGATTAAAATCCCTGAGCGTTAACAAATGAACAATAACAACTTTCTTAATTTGTTTTGATGATGGTTTTCCCAACATTTCTTTAACTGTTTGAGCCTATGAATTTGTTTGTGATGATCAAATTCAATAAGTTTAAATATTGGATAAAAAGTAGTCGGTGATAGCCTCATCCCCTGCTGAGCGGCTGTAAGTTTAGAACCAGCAACCCGACGTCATGGCAACGTGACGTCATCACTTCAGCGTTCTGTATCGTAATACATAGGGCAAAAACGTGTCTTCACCAATGAGGACAATGTCCATTTGGTCGATGAGTCCAGTGTTGTTTTAAGCTCGTTGTAAGTTGATAAATATTTATTTTGTAGCTGCAGGTCACTCGAAAATTGTGCTGTGTGTGTGTGTTGAAGTACATAGATCTGCGTGTTCGTATTTTGTGGGCCATTTCGCTTTTTGGCGAGCAGCTACATATCCATCGAAGACAACATTGGGGTCAAGAACGCCAGGTGAAGCTGAGCTTGCATTCAGGGTGGTGTTCGATGTATGAGAGGGAACGAAAACCATTGACTTTCTCATAATTTATTAATTAGAGAAGGTATTAAATAATAATAGACATGAATACAGTAAGAACCCGTATTCTCCTTCGAACTATTTAAAAGGAATAACAAAATCACTATTTACAATAATTCTAGCCTAAAATAAACACATGGCACGTCAGCCACAGTCTATTTTAAAGACATTCAATAATTATCCACATTCGTCAATACCCTTCAAATCTCCAGACTAGGATAATACACACACACACACACACACACACACACACACACACACACACACACACACACACACACACACACACACACACACACACACACACACACACACACACACACACACACACACACACACACACACACACACACACACACACACACACACACACACACACACACACACACACACACACACACACACACACACACACACACACACACACATTTCCCGAACAGTATATCCGAGTGAATACCCTTCCCTACATACACACTAAACAATTCCAATCAATCACGCTCTTCTACCATTTCAGACCCATTCCCTGACATAATAATACACTAACTAAAACATCGATTATTACCAAATTATCACATACATACATTTAAACAGAGTATAACATATACATACCTCCGGGTAATATCTTCAGCGACTAAAGTATCTCACGCGACAACCGTCACAACAAATCTGCAGCCCTGACTGGTTAGCTCTCGTTACTTCGAATGCGGACACCCCATAAACTGACAGTCGAACTGACTAGAGCCCCATCTCTGTTCTCTCAGAACTGTCTCGATGCTCTTCTCTACCCGTCCTGACCGCGGACAAAACCTCCTATCTCGAACATATGACCTCCACACCCCATAACGGCCATCTCACTCAATTAATCAATATGTCTCGAATCGCCCATTTTTTGTCCTTCCCGTATGCTTTGAAATTACTCCAAATATAGTTACACCGGAACCAATATGTAAACATATATAACAACTTGAGTCGCCTTAAAATTAGCAACTTTTTAATTCTAAATCCTACCCACCTACCCTAATACACAGTTCCATACAGGTGATATTTTTCGCTCCGCCATTAATGACTTCCATTAACTAACTGTTGATCAGTTAGAAATTTACGCATTGTTGAGTTACGTGTTTTAGTAAAATAATTAAGATATTAATAAACGTTCTGAAATAAATATTAATAAAGAATATCATGTCATGCCAATGTCGCTAATGTATTTCAACTGCTCTTGCTTGGTAATAATTAGAACATATGTGGAATACGTGCAACAAACATTATGCCTGACAATATTGTCCACCTGCCAAGACAAGCCTAAATCAAGAGTAAGACATGCAACGTCACGTCTACGTTTAGACTACCACGTGTTAGTGTGCAGGGTTCCTTGTTTGAAATCACCATATATAACAAGGCAAGGCACCGACCCAGCAGACAGCCAATCTGCCGACACTTGACAAGTGAGTACGTTGTTTTTCTATAATGCTTCGCGCCTGTCACACGCAGCTGCGGTACCAGTGAGCGGCAACTTTGCTTGTGTCTGATATGCTAAACAAAATAAGAACCTTGCTATGATGTAATGGCCTAACATAAAACTGACGGCGTAATTCACGGGTTTGTTGGGCTATTTCCTTTATTGGCCGGGTACTTGCTGCCCATATTGCGGCATAAAATATGCACCGTATGTGCAAAATAGCACAAGACACGGACCCAGCAGACAGCCAATCTGCCGACACTTCCAGACAATGCGCTGGCTTCGATTTTCCTCAGAACGTAACAGGGTTGTGAAAATTAATATCGCAGCAATCACAAAACACTAAACGTTGATTTTTAACGCTATTGTTTGTCACGCCGAGACTTTCTAATGATGACGGTAAGCGTGGATTTGGCCGTGTGGAGCGGAACAGTCGTGCAGAGGACCGACAGTTCCAGCTACGTTGTCTGCGTGATTGGTTTGTGACGGCAGCCTCCACACGCGACAGGAATTCAATCCAGGAAGCATTATGTAAAACCCATTGCTACCCTCTGCACCGTCATCAATGACGTGTGAAATGTGCTTTGGATACCACCTTGACATTTTGACCCATATTTTGGAATAAATTCACTTCCTGATTACGTCTTGGTCACGTGTTCTTTATACCCAGTTCATGAATATTTATTTGTATTTTATAGGGTTCACTAGAAATACGACTGATATAGAAAGACGAATACTGTATGTGATTCAACATGAAAATCATTGTAAGTACATCAACCTTCAGTCAACCCAGTTGACTGGATTTATAAACGTTCTGAAATAAATGTTAATAAAGAATATCATGTCATGCCAACGTCGCTAATGTATTTCAACTTCTGCTTAGTAACAAGTATCGTGCGCATCGGCACAAAATACAATATGTATTTTGCAATGTTGCACAAAACAATGGTTAAATACAATCTAAGACATTATGACTAAATGCATCCTCTGTATCGTGTGGAGAGTTAATATCATGGCTAAAACTGGCAAATTATAAATAAAACGGGGTGAAAATCACTTGTTCTTTGTTTTTGTTGGACTGGAAGGGGTATTCTTCTATTGTCGTATATCAGCATGTACCAACCACAATAGTCGGTACTTCACTAGGTGGGTAGGGAATCAGCCAAGCATGAATCAGCGCCATCTTGTGGCACTTTGTGACACGTTCAACCATATATGATCACGTTAAATTGAAACACCACATATCGAACTCAGTGGAAATCAAAACAAATCGAACCGAAGAACGCCCTTCTAAAACAAAATCATAATTATTGTTTATATTTCAGATTGTCGCGTCGTTGGTGCTTGTTGCTATGGTACTGTGTTGCCATGGTGACTCTAAAGATGAGCCAGTGACCTGCAAGGAAATATGCGACTCGGTTCACAGAGAAGTGTGCTGTAAGGAATGCGACTCTCTTCTCACTGAGACGCCCGACATATTGGCCAAGTGTCATAAGAAATGTAGCCGAGACCTTGATCAATGTATCGACGACTGTTTGCCGTTTTATCTAGGCTGGGAGTGACAACCACACGATGGTCTCACGGCGAATGAAAACTGACCGATAAAACTATACTTGTATATCGTAAAATTGGTTTATCTGGTTTGATCGCCAAATCGTGTATTTGTTTGACAATATTAGAAATGAATGATTACGACAGTAGCACTTTTTGTATGGATATTATTTTAAACCAACCGAGATTTCATGAATACTGCTATGGATCGTAATAGTGCAGTCAACCTCAAACAAGTTATAATAGTAATTATTGTGGTGTTTTTAGTTTGTACTGTATGAATATGAATTTGAATATCTGAATCTGAAAATGACGCAATAAAAAATGCAGCTTATTTTATTTTATAATTGTTTAGAGTTTTAGCTAAGACGTCAAACAGTCAGCAAAGATGTTTGATGATATGCTCATTAGAACACATCTATTCTTTGCTATGTGTCAGCATCTTTACAAAACAAGCCGTGCGTAATCTCGACCAAAAATGATGAGTTTATCGATGCTTTGTGTCATAACTTGCACTTTAATTAAAATGAAGATGATAATTAAAATATTATATGTAGTAGAGTATATCTACAATTGTATAATTATCTGAAAATACTAATGTTATTATAGTCGTGGACGTTGAGCCAACTGAGCCACTGTCATTACTGCATTATACATCGATGCAACCATTTCGCTAAATATCGCAGTAGTAATTGTGATATTAAAAATAATTGCATATTTAAGTATTGTTATGGCGTAGACAATGTGTTAATGCAGACAATAGTGTTACGGTGGAGTCACCAATTGGCTACATACATGTAAACCACTTTAAATACGTGTTTTTCAAATATACATTGTTCACGTTACTTGCTGGGCTTTGTCGGTTACTTTATGCTGAAATGGCTTGACAATTCTCACTGTACGCCATTGAAGTATGGTGCCGATAAGTACAGATAGCTGACATTAAAATATTTGGACATTTTCCCAATAATAGATCATACATACAAACTGTGATCAATAGTTTGTGCAGTCAAACTTGAAACAAATCTAGAAACAAATGTTTTGAATATCTCTCGGCGGCCATGTGCAAGAGGGTGCGTACAAACTGTAAGCCAAATTTCAACTAATATGATCAAACATTTCAGGATACAAAAACAGCTTCAAAACACAAAATGGCCGCCATTTCCATGGTAACGACCCAACTTAAAAAAAATTCCCATTGTTTCTACAATTTAATTAAATTCCTGAGATTTTCAGCTTTGAAAAAATCATTAAAAATCACATCCGGATCTCCCACGATATTTTCATTATGGTAATGACAATTAATATGTCATTCTGGTGCAGACGAAATTAATACAAAATTGCCTTCGACGTTGACAGTGTTGTCGTAATCGTTTCCATTGTGATTTAATTTAATTTTGTCTCCAAATGTCTATAAAACGTATATTTACTTTGACCTGTTTTGACATACTTAGATGGTATTCCCGCTTTCGGTGTTTCTGCTGACTGACTGAAATGAGAGTTAAATGACGATATAATACAACCTTTATTTATTTTGTAATCTAGGATTACAACAACAAACACCAGCATTCGGTTTCGACCACACTGTACACTTCGTATTGCAAACGGTCTGTAACTAAACAGTATTAGCATTATATAATATGTATAAACCAACCAGTTAAAGGGTTTCAAAGCTGAATGTTTTATTAACCTTTGAAATTGTGGACGACATATCTACACCAGAACGAGTGTTACCAGCAACCTTTTCGAAATTGTCCATGTTGTAGATACTCGAAAGAAACGGTAAATTTAACTGCGACACTTTTTGAGAGAACCTAATTTCGAGTGGGTTGCATCCAGTAGCATCTGACGTACCTAAATGACGTCAAACACTACGAGGGCCTACGTGGGCTCTTATTTTGAAGAGACAACAAGCATGGATCCATTAAATATATATATATATATATATATATATATATATATATATATATATATATATATATATATATATATATATATATATATATATATATATATATATATATATATATATATATATATATTATATTATATGTGAAGTAGCAATCAACGTGGATCCACGGAAGCCTAATCCTTTTTATCTAAACACCCGCTTGGATCCCCGTTTCTTCGAGAATATTGCTGTGCTACATTCGTCGACGAACAACAGAAATCCAAGGGTAAAACTGAGGTATTTTGCAGACCACTAGACCCAATACAAATGACCTTTCTCTGTTTTACGCAAAAGAAGTTCGCATAAAGATGCTTAAACGACCGCTTACTAATGATACTGCGATAGTAGATAATACAAATGGCAACAATGTTGGCGAGTTGGAAACTGTAATGAATCAAACACTAAAAAATTTGTAATCTGGTTAAACAGTAATACATTTTCTTTAAATATCAGTCAAAAACATTTTATTGTGTTCAAGTTAGTAAATAAAAGTGTCTCCAATTAACATCTTTATTAACCGCTAACACATTGGCCAGAAACAAAGCATAACACTCCTAGGAATTATATAAAACTCTAGTCTGTGTTGGTCTCTCCATGTACAGTACATAAATAAAGATAAATTAGCTGAAGCTGTTGAAATTATAAAAACGCTGAGTAGATCATCCCTTGTGACATTATACAATATTTTTTATATCCGCACCTATCGTATTGTATTGACGTGTGTGGAGGAGCGTGTAATACATATTTTAGTTCTTTAGTCAAACTACAAAAGTATGCAATACACTTAATCATGTCAATTCCATACAGAGCACACGCATAGCAACCCTTCAAAAAGCTATTGATTTTACCATTAAGAAATTCGTCAAAGCAAAGGCGTGCAAACGAACACGTTACGACTTAAGCACGTGTGTTTGCTCAGTCTTGACCTTGACCGACAAATACCAATGTGTGAACCCAAACTGGCCTATGTTACCTCGAGGTATTGTGTCAATTCGTGAAAATACCCATTACTGGAAAATATGATGTTAATGTGCTACTTTATTAAGTTCAATCAAAGATATTAATTAGCATAATACATGTAAGGTATGTATAAGTGGGTTTTCAAATGTCTCGAACATTAAATAACAATAATAACTTTATTTAAACACCGTCAAACTCTTGTCTAACAAAGAAGTTAGTTTGAAAATATACATTTCTTTAATGTATTTTTGAACTGTGCACGATTCCCGATGGTCCGTGGTGTGGCTGGTAAAGCGTTCCACAGCGTCGGATTGGCGCACGCAAATGCTCTGCGACCGCTCGAAGTTGACACGTGGAAAGTGCAGAAGTTGATCGCGTACAGAGCGTAGGGAGCGGCGTGGCGTATGTCGATGCAATAGCAAAGCGAGGTACACCGATGCGCCTTCATAAAGCACACAGTGTACAAGGACTAGTGGCTTGTACTCTATGCGCTTTTTCACGGGAAGCTAATACAATTGCCTCAGTATCTCGGACACCGATTGTCGATCACCTCGTCGGATCTGGAGGACGATTCGTGCCGCCGGCCGCTGCAGCGTTTCCAGACGGCGTAGGCGCATCGTGTGACGCCATACGTTGTTGTAGAGATTCTCATTGAAAAAAATGCTTATTTGCTAAATTTATGTTTTTAAGTGTAGCAAGGTCTACGCGTGATCGACATACCCACTGCCATTGTATTGACCAGGCGATTATTATATGTATGTTGGTGTTCCATTATAAATGACTCCAGCGCTCCGAATGAGTGCGACAAACGGTGGCGCCACACCACGGAGTCATGGATAGACGCAGCACGAAATAGTTTCGCGTCGTAGAATGTTGCTCTGCTAATGTCAGACTGCACCACGCGTTCGCCAAACAAGGTGTGAGCAACATGATAAACTTGATAATGTACTGACATCAACGGTTCCTTGTGTGAACATGTGTGAATATTCTGCGAAACAATATGGCGGCGTAGAAGAATTTATTTCAAAATTCAAATTGGAAAGTGGTGGAGTTCTTCAAACTAAATATGATACAATGACATGGTTTAGCACAGACCTAAACTTAGGAAAAGCCTATCATGTAGGATTCATTTATAAATTCCTTCCATGTCCACAATCCAGGCAACATGGCGAGTAACAACTCGTAATAAGCTGGTACGTCACCTAGTGGATATGGAATGTCCAGTGGTCCAGCGGGCGATTATTTTTAATATTTTTTTTAAAAGTATCTAAACAAATTAATTAGTGTTCATGTTTGCTTTTTAATGTGCGACATGTTTTGAATGGAAAAAAGTTATTGCACTTTAAGAGGAATGGTTAGATTAAGACGTTAGTTTGATTAGATAGATATTCATTTACCGATATCTAAGATCCTAATTTGTTCAATCGTTTTTTTTTTACCTTTGACCTATCCCGTAACCATCTGTGGTCATTGGGGCATCTCTGATGATAATCGCACAATCTGTTTCCATCTTTGCCGGTCTTTTGTTGCCATTTGTGATTTGTAGAAGTTGAGGCCTGTCCATTCTCTGATGTTTTCATTCCAGTTCTTTTTCTGCCTGCCTCTCCTTCTTTCCCCCCTCGCTGTGCCTTGCAGGGTGGTTTTTGTCAGGCCAGTAGATCTTGTGACGTGTCCATACCATCTTAGTTTGCGTCTTCTGACTGCGGTCATGATCTCTTCGTGTTGTCCGATCTTTCGACTGATTATCTTTCTGACTTCTTCATTGGTGACATGGTCTGTGTACGAGATGCGAAAGAGGTTTCGGTAACTTCTCATCTCCAAAGCTTGTATTCTTCTTTTTAATTCAGCTGTTAGGGTCCATGTCTCGCAAGCGTATAGTAATATCGATATGACAACTGCACGCAACAGTCTTATTTTGTTTTTTAGGGTGATGTTGTTGTTTTTCTACATTGGTTTTAGTCTTGCTATAGCAGCTGAGGTTTATGCAATTCTTGAAAGGATTTCTGATTTTGATCCTTCATCTGATAGCGTTGCATCGTCAAATACACAAATGACCAATTACATCAGACATGAACAAGACATACCAATACAATTAGGTAAAATACTAATAAAGGTAAGTAAATTAAAAACAAGTTCATATATAGCGAGGTATCCTATCCTTAGGACCACCACAAAAACGCTTTCCACTTCACCCCCTGGTTGAACTGTTCATTTACACTTCACCCCCGGGCAGACCTGTTCATTCCAATACCAACTCAATTTCTCTGTGAAGCATTTCGACATGCTGTAATTATGGTGCGAGAAGCATTCGTTCACGTTTAGTTGCAATTGTATATAGCCAGGTACTCTTTTATACGTATGAGTGAAAATAAATTTTCCAAACTTCGAAACAACATCAATGTGATTCTCATTGAGAGTTCGCCGTTGTAATCACTGCCTCTCACACACATAATACATGTGCAAATAAGCAATAATCTGGTTTAAGGTGATCTAATAGTTAGCATTGTTCGATTGCATGAAACCAAATTTCTGGCACTTTGACTTTCTGTAGACCTGATAGATAACTTCCGCCCACACCACTTTAGTGTACAGGAGTGATACGGGTGCGTATCTCCCAATCTCTCCGTGCGCTAAGGTCGGCACCAAATACAGCCAGTATTCATCCACCGTTACATAGAGTCCAAATACCGTCAGTATTCATCCACCGTAACATAGAGTCCTCAGGAAAGTGAGAAGAAGATTGCGTGTGATGTATGACAGAAACATTCGCAAACTCAGTGGTGTATTTAGGGGGAAGGACATTGGACCATTGCACCCATGGCCTAAAGTTTTGATTCGTACCCGTATTTTTCCGTTTCGCCGCTACATGTAGCAAGGGTGACTAGGTTTGTCCCCCCTGCCTCCGGCCTCCCCTTTGCGAGATCCTAGATACGCCACCGATGCACATCAGCAACAATTTCATAGTTACATTTTCCGATGACCTCCCTCTTTGATGAATGATGGTTAGACTATTTTACACTATCGTCAACGCTTTGTTTAGCTTTGGTTGACAAGACGACTGACAAGACGTCATTAGAATGCAATCAAGGCAACACCTGCATTGCACCAGAATAATCATGAGAAGGATATTAATTTGAGGGTATTTTCTACTGATCGAAACATAGTTTTAAATGGTAAAATAAAACAAACAGTTATTTTGTAATCTATGTTGATGCATGCAACGAAATACGTTTTTGCATCTATATTTCGTATCATAAACTATATGTAATTAACGCAAAAATATTAATCATTTACGTTAATATATCAAAATCAATCTAATTCACTGCTTCAATGTTGAGTATTTGATTAGACTTCGACATATATCCATCACCACGAAAGTTGTCGGCAGACTTGTCAAAATTGTCCATGCTGTAGACTTTAGAGAAAAACATAATTTAATTGCAACACTTTGTATCGAGCACTTAACTCCAAGGTGGGTTACGTTCGGATGTACATGATATCTGACATTACGAGGGCCGACTAAAGCTCTCAGGTGGTTGTTGAATTATCGATTAGCAAATTACTTCCTTGTCCACCTGCTGCCTGGTTAAGTGCTTTGGATGGCAATCGTATTAAATATTGATATGTTGTCCACATTCTGATTATGAATCATATTACTCGTGTTGACGATTGTTGCAATTGAAAACATCGAAGATAAAGCCCAAGTGCAAAAATGATCGAAAGAATTGCCTATAGTTGTTAGATATGATAAGATTCAAAATAGTGGATATCCAAAACGGTAAACACTGTGTGGGTCAATGCTCGATGATGGGCGTGGCTCCCATCCTCTCGCCGATGAATGGCGTGGCTCCCATCCTCTCGCCGATGATGGGCGTGGCTCCCATCCTCTCGCCGATGATGGGTGTGGCTCCCATCCTCTCGCGATCACATGGCAAAGTTGCGAAATTTCACCATGGATGAAGTTCGTGACTTTTCAACGATTCCATTTTCACTTCAATTAAGATTTGCCCAAACATTAAGTAACTTAATGTTTTGTCTGGCGATTTCAAGCTACTTACAAAAGTTGCACAAGTGAGTTAGCATGTAGTAGGTAGGTTCGATTTTCCGCAAAATGAACTTGAAATGAGACTTGCGAAAAAAAATCGAAATTCCGTATGTAAAATTCATACGAATCGGTGGCATGATACGTGCCGATATATATTTTCCACGTGTCCTGTATGTTATGCGTCAAACAAAAATGTACAACTCTCCAACGTAAGTTAGTAGACACTAGAACACTGTAGTCGCTATGTGACTATATATGGCTTTGTGATATCCGTCATGTGGCAGGTTTTAGATGCGTATTACTTAGTTTCTAAGCAAAGTAAAGCGTTGAACGGGGAACCGGAAGGTCGAGTCCACCTGTCGCCGTTTACAAAAACCTGGTCAATTTCGTTCACCCCACTTTGCCTGTTTTTCGGAAGAGACACTAAAAAGCCTCCTAACTGGTGTTTTATACCAGTGGTAGTAAAATATTTCACACAGGGACAACATGTGGACAGATTCTAGTAAAATACATTCTGAGCCTCGCAGATAGGGAATATTTGTAACCGGAAGACGAGGTGAGATGACTAGTATATATATACCTATCAAAAAGTGTATCACTTCTCAACATCACTTCAACACACGTTTTTCGAAATTTAAAACAGGTGTTTGCCAGACACAGCCACAACAATGTCAATTTAGTATATGTACCATACTATTTTATTAAATTAAATTAAATTAAAAACGACAATTTATTACACGTACCAGACTATTTTAAACAAACGTTATCACTTTGTTTTATTCCTAAATTAACATAGACAATTTATTACATGTTCTTAGTTGCTGACACCTGACGTAAGGTCACCAAAATACAGTCAAGCAAAAACAGTCTTACCGTGAATTACATAATTTTCTAATTCAAGTCGGTGCATACAGCAAAATGCGTTTTCGACCATACATGCATTTCATACTATAAACATTCTGTAGTTAACATGCAACATAAATCATTTACATTACTATATCCAAATCAACCAAACTGACAGCTTCAAAGTTGAATGTTTAATTAATTGTTGGGCTTCGACAAACCTCCATGATGTAAATGTTCAAAACAGCTTTGCCAAAACTGTAAACACTCGAGAGAGAAAGGCTAAATTTAGCTGCGACACTTTCCATGTCGCACCTACCTTCGAGTGGGTTGCTTTCAAACCCTCTGATGTACCTAATTGGTTTCAAACACTACGAGGGCCTACAAGGACTCTCATGTGTGAAGTGACAATCAACATGGAAGCCCAGTCAATTTACCTGTACGACAGGAGTAAGTACATATATAGGTACGTTCCATATTTTTAAATATATTGCAGGAACTTTCGTTTCATCTATGATATTACCGTGGTTTACGACAACGTACCGTGTAGTTCGAAGCAGGATTTATGAATAAATGTCCCTACATGTCGCATGCATTAGAATTACGTTATCTCGATTAAATATTGTTCCTTCGCCAAACTAGTCGGCATCCATTACAGTGTTTATCAGAACCTTCGCCTCCAAGATAAAGATGGATATATAAAGACACTGACAGTTGTATTTAGCACAACAAACTTCTTACACAGTTAATATGCTTAGAATTTGAACAAAGTCGCATAGATTGGTAGTAGTACTGAAACTACTAAAATGACTATTTTGCTATATTAATATTTGTTTTAATTCTGTAAGGTCGACGTCAATAAGACTGACGTAAAAGGGCGAAAACTATCTCTGATTCAACATGAAAGTTATTGTAAGTACGTCAACATTGGCAGTTTTTAGAATTGAATTGTAGTGTTCGTCCGTAAACTGGAAGAGAACAACGATAATGAACATAGAACATTTGATTAATTTCGATGATAGTTTATTAAAACAATTTCGTTTAGAAGGTTGGGATTTAAACACGTAGTATATATTATATATAGCCAAGGTTTCTTTTCAAACAATTTGTAAGGTTTTTAATTAATACGTTATGTTAAATATCGTTTAAGTTATCATCATCAAATATGTTTTGTGGATGCAGTATGGTAAATTATGCCTCGTTAAAGCATTGGTTCAACTAGATAGGATCTTTTCCGGATGCAAATTGGATTTACCTTGGAAGTACCGCACGGTTTCAAAACGTCATTAACAATAAAATCGGCTGCGAGCTGTATTAAGACGTGCATTCTGTCTAAGCCGTAGGGGAATTTGTATTCATTTTCTGGAAACTGACCATTCTGTGAAAACGAGTACCGTTATATACCGTATTATACGCTTTTTCCACACAAATAAATTAATGGATATGGTGATTAGTAAATTATTGGCAGTGGCTCCTCAAACCTGTCAAACTATTCCCTCGCTCGTGCAACATTCGCACAGTACAATTTCTGTAGCGCACCCCTACGTCCATGGCAATAACGAACAAAGGTTAAAAAATAACTTAATGATGACTAAAGCTATTCGGTATAAAATCGAGAATCAACATTAAAGCTCGCACACACAAATTATAGTTAACAATACCATGTCGTGTTTACGTATTCGAGAAAAATTACGTCAACGGATATTTTCTATTTTCAGCAGCCAAAATGTTTTCGGTGGTCAAAAATGTGACGTCGTGAAGAGGGCCCGGAACCAGCCAATAAAAAATCAGCCATATTGTATCATATAAGTTAGATATAACTCAACGCAGTGGGACTCATAATATAAATGAAAGTAGTTCGTATAAAACAAATCGTAATTATTGCTCATATTTCAGGTAGTCGCAACGCTGCTGGTAGTGGTTACGGTATTGCTTTGCCATGCCAACGGTGTCGTTATCGTTGGCAACGACGAGTTGTCCTGCAAAACGAACTGCGAAGAGATGTACAGGTACACGTGTCTTAGAGAATGCGAGTTTGTCCTGATTGAGACGCCTGACGACTTAGTTGAATGTCGCAAGAAGTGTAATCTCGAACGGGCTGACTGCATCGCCGATTGTAAGCTGTGATGGCAGGAGTGGTGGTAACACGGACGCAGCACGAACCACATGAATTATTACATATTCAAGCAGTCCATGCGATTTGTCAATGACCTAACCATAGACACGCAGTCTTCTCTTAAGATAGTTTGCATTACTCATAATATTCCATTCACTGTTTGATATTTGCATGTGTTAACGTGACTTTTATTATTAAACCTCTTGGACAATCAAACGTTATTCATTGAATAATTGATTGGTCTGTCAATAATTGCAATAAAGCGATCTTTACAAGTCGTAAATTTGGTTTATCTGATTTCGTTGCCTTATTATCGAAAATGCTAAGACATAAATGTTCACTATACTAGCACGTTTAGTATGGATATTACTGTATAACCAACCAATATGCTGTAAATACTAATATATTATGTGTTCCAATGACATGTAATAGTTCAGTCAATCTACGCCAAAATGTGGGTCAACCTCAAACAAATTTCATTTGTAATTATGATGCTGTTTTTCGTTTGTACTATATGTTTCATTACCACAACAGGAAGTCCACCAAACCCACGTGGCGGAATATTGCATTGTTTCCATAATAACAAGTGGTCGGAGGTTGCTGCGGGTCGCCATTTGGAGCATTGTAAAGTAGGGATATGTTTTATTTAGTTGTAGGCCCTATAACTTATTTTCTTTGCTCAAATCATACTAGAAATATTTTCCCCTGGCGTGGCAAATGGTTTCTCCACCGAACGATCCGTAATAAGTGTATGTGCATTGGAGATTGAGGTCAGGATCGTGTTCTAAATATGATGGACCCCGATGCTTAGCCTCCAAGGGGACATTTGCAAAGTACTATTTGATCAAGTACTGCTCCATGACAAGAACAGCACACGTATATGTATACGCACTCTTACACGCACATACACACACACGTCCACACACGCAATCGCACGCGCACACGCACGCGCACACGCACACGCACACGCATACACACACACGCACGCACGCACGCACGCACGCACACACACACACACACACACACACACGCCCATATGCACGGACGCAGACACATTCACATACGCATGCACACTCACGCACACGCACACGCGCACACAAGTACGGGCACAAACATGCATACACACATACGCACACGCACACGCACAAGCAGATGCACCTGCCACAAATAACGCAGTTATCGTCAATAAGTTTATGCCATGATACCACAAAGACCTGAATGTGTCATCGGGTATTCTTAGTGACAGATGTTTAAGTAATAATTGTTAGAACAGTAAGTAAATAGTCGATCGTTAGTTCGATTTTGGCACATATACTTTACTTCGTGGGGCGCGATAGCGCGCACTGCCATTCCTGAACAATTTCGTCCACTCCACATTGCCTGTTTCTTACGGAAGAGATCCCACACGCGATATCGCAGAATGTCATTCCTAAACTTGGGCAATTTCGTCCACTCCATGTTGCTTGTTTCTTACGGAAGAAATCCCACGCAGGAGGTAAACGTGTAACCTGCGGTGACCTCTATTCCGCATCGATCAAGGCAGAAGCGTCAACAACTGCCAAATACCTCAAATGAGAACGCATTTGAGTGAATCGAAGCAACTCAGTTTGAAGCAGCACATCAGTTTATCAGGAAGACAAGCTCTACATGCAGGAGTCAAAGGTGTATGGTGAAAAATGACAGTTGAAGAAGCACAATTGTATATATTGTGAAAGCAAATTTCCAAAATGGCAAGACATTAGGAACAAGCATATGCAGATGAGTTGGAAATAACAAACGTGCTAAATCTTATTACATAATCTAAAGAAAGAAGGGCTGTTTGGGCAACCTTGGCTAACAAAGGTGAGTTTAATCACAATCATAGCATGATTGAAAATGGATTCGGCTGCATTATACCAAGATACAGAGCCAGACCAATCCAATCGTCAGAAATTAGTGATTTTGTTCTTTGTGAATACTGCTGGACTATGTATGCTAAACAAGACTTGTGGAAACAGAAGACCTGTCCACTGAAGAAAATGACCATAGGAAACGTTTTCTGAAACTGACAGTGAAGAGCAGAAATCTGTATGCTCACATTCTGTTTCACATGATGGATGATGAAGTGAAACGTACAATAGAAAGTGACCCTCTGTTAATAGCATATGGAGTTCGGCTGTATGAAAAATATGGCCATGAAATTCACAATCGCAAATACATAACCAACAAACGAAGAGAGCTTGGAAGACTGATTTAAACAACAGGAAGATCACTGGTACCAAAACAGATTTAAACAACAGGAAGATCACTGGTACCAAAACAGATTTGTTGACATTGAGTTGCATTGATCCCGGAACTGCTCCTTAGATAAATCGGTGGTTATTATGAAAAGAACCACATTTATAAGACTCCTTCTCTGCCACTGAAACTTGGAGCCAGTTTGGTGAAGTGTGCCAAACATATTCGCTCTACGGGCCTCACTGAAAGCAACAATGAGAAAAAAGAAGGTTCAAACATTTCTGAACCTCATTGCCAGTGAATGGAGTAATATAATTAGCTCAGTGCCTCTGCCAACTTTGAGAGAAAATCAGTACAACAGACCAATTATCTTGCCTTTGATTGAAGATGTTGTAAAGTAGCAAAAGTTCTTATCTGAGGAAATAGAAGAGAACGTTTGAAGTTCATTTGTGTAAAAGTCATACTAGAGTAGAAATCAAAGGCAATTGACGAAGGCGAGTTCCTGTGCTTCTAACTCGGCGTAGGCTGGCAACAATACAGGCTCTGGTCATGAAAATAACTTACTGGGGTTCAGTCTGATTTCCTGTTTGCTAGACCCGGTGTCGCAGTTATTCCACCCATATGGCATTATTGTCTGCGAAGATATGCTAAGGAATATGGTGCAAATCGCCCAGAACTTATAAGTGCAAACAGCTGACAACAGCGCGTCAGATGCTCAGTCTAAGTGAAAACAGGCAATACACCCTCGCCAACTTTCTGGGCCACAACATCACGATCCATCGCTCCTTGAAACAGCCAAGTGCTTTATGCAATTAAACAAGGGGAGATTGCAAAGTGGAATGATAAATGCTTTGATGAAATATACTTTTACCCAGAAGGCTAGTTTATAGTATTTACTGAAAAAATTACTGTTTTATTAAGATGACTTAGGAAAGTAAACTTTACCTGATAACAAGACTGTGGCTGACCACATGACTGTGTTTTTTTGGTAAAATATGTAGGGTAGTTTGATTGTAGTTACGCACATTTCATTTTTATAGCTAAATAATACTGTTTAACGATATGTTTGGTCAATTATATTTTGCAGAGACTGTTCAAGCTGAACAATCGGGAGATAAAGAGGATGATGACAAACAGGACGAATCAATTTAACATGTCCTTCTACTCCCTTGCGTTGCGGGGTGGGGTCCAAGTCACTTGGTAGCTTCTTCCACTTTCGTTGTTAACTCTCTCCGTCTCCCTCTGTCTTCTGCGATGGTCTTCCACTCTTGGCTGTTTGTACCTGCCCTTTCAAGATCTCGTTTGACACAATCTTTCCATCGCATTTTGATCTTCCTCTTCTTCTTCTGCCACCCTCTTCTGCTTTCCATGCTCTTGTTGACAGTCTGTTTTCGCCATTTCTTTGCACATGTCCTGCCCATCTCATTCTGCTTCCGACTACTTTCATCTTTAGGTGTTTTTTCATGCCAATCGTTTCTCTCAACTCCTTCATATTCCTTCTATCTTCTTGGTTTACTTTGCATATTCTTCGAAACCAGTTGTGTTCTGCTATCTGTATCTTCTCCTCCTGTCTCTTTGTCAGTGCCAGTGTTCCCAACCCATATGTACAGCCTGGTACCACGCAGGTTTCCAACACTTTTCATTTTAGTTGTTTCTTCAGTTTTCTGTCCCACATAATGCATTCCACTCTCATCCATGCTGCTGCTCCTGCTTGCACTTCCTCCATCCTCACACACTGTACCGCCCAAGTATACAGAACTGTTCACTTGTTTAATGGTCTTTTCGTCAACAACTACATGTAGATCCACCTCCTGTTCGCCTATCCACATTACTTCGGTCTTCTCCAGATTCATTCGGAGGCCATGTTTTCTAAAGGTGTTATTCCATTCTTGCAATATTTTTTGTAGATCCTTTTTGTTATCGGTCACCACTGCTAGGTCATCTGCATATAGTATCTTCTTACGTTCTTCATGTTCAGATACCTTTCCACTGATCAGGTTCATCACCATAATGAAAAGCAGGGGACTCAAGGCACTTCCCTGTCTAAGTCATACTCCCACTCCAAATTGTTCCGATGTTTCTCTTTCGATTCTTACCACAGCTGTTGTCTCATTGTCTCCTCATCCATTCTGACCTCCGCCTCTCCATCCTCCATCCATCTCATGACTGCAAATGTAAGTTTTCTCGGCATGGTGTCAAATACCTTTTCCAGATCGACAAAACCGACTGCTAGATCCTTTCTAAAGTCTCTCCTCTTCTCAATACTTTGTCTGATGGCAAACAATCCATCGTCTGTTTCTCTCACTTTCCTAAATCCCAGCTGAATCTCTCCAATTTTGCTGTTCACTATATGCCTCACCATCGCATCCAGTATCATTTCCATAAATGTTAGGGCTTGGTTCAGTAATGTGATGCCTCTGCATCTCCCTGGTTCATGGATGTCCCCTTTCCCCTTCCATTTCGACATGATCACTCCTCTTCACCACTTTGCTGGTACCTCTCCTGTTGTGAAGCACACATTAAACAGTCTCGTCAGCCACTTGAATACCAGTTGTTCATTTGCTTTCACCATTTCCACTGACATTTCGTAAACTCCTACAGCCTTTCCAGTTTTCATCTTCTTAACAACTTTCTCGACCTCTTCTTTTGTTATTGTCCTCACCTCCAGCTCTCTCCTTACATAATGTGGTATATCTATCTCACATTCACCTTCCGGTAGTAGTTTCTTGAAATACTGCTCCTATATATCTATCACTTGTTTTACTCCAGTGACCAATGTCCCATCGCTTCTCTTCATTGCTGATGTTCGAGTAGTATCTTTGCTATCTCTGTCTCTATCTCTGGCCAGCTTGAGGATAAAATTTCCCCCAATCTTCTTCAATACTCTTGCATCATTCTTGTTGTTTCTCATCTCTTGCTTTAGCAACATCCTTATTTGCTGCATTCTTCTTATCCCGGTATTTCTGCTTCAGCCTTGTTTGCTGCATTCTTCTTCTCCCGGTACTTCTGCTTCAGCCTTGTCTTGTCTTCATCACTCGCTTCTTCCACACACTTCTGTGCCTCCTACTTTTCTGGTATTGCTTGTTCTACTTCATGGTTCCACCACCACTGTTCTTTCTTCATTTGGCTTTGTGTGGGCTTTCCGGCCACATATCTTCTCATCTGTTCCAATAAAGCCTTCCTTAAATGCTGACCACTCTGCTTCCACATCCTCCCTTTGTTCTTTAAGTAGCATGAACTTCCTATCAACTTCGCTTTTGTATTTTTACATCACCTGTCCTTCACATTTCCACCACCTGATCACCTGCCTTTGCTTCCTCCTTCTTTGTTTGCCTCTTCCTATCCACATTTCATAAACCAATGGTTTATGTTGACTCGTTATCTGCCCTCCTGCCGAAACCTTGCAGTCTCTAACATTGTTCCGCTGACAGCTTATGGCAATCAGCAGATCTATCTATGTTCTGTTGTTCCCACTTTTGTAGGTTATCTTGTGTGACTCCCTCTTCTGGAAGAAGGAGTTCACCACTACCAACTTGTTTCTGGTGAGCATCCCCACCAGGTCGTGTCCCTCTCTGTTTCTTGAGCCCCATCCATACTTTCCTACGGACTCCTCGCTGTTCTGTCTCTTTCCCACATGTGCATTTATGTCACCTGCCACAACCAACATTGTCTCAGGCTCCACATGCCCGATAATTTCTTCCAAGTTACTTCGGAATGCATCCTTGTCTTCATGCGTTCTCCCCGTCTGTGATGCATATACTGATAGTGTACACATCATCTGCCTCTCCATCTCTCCACCCTGATGACTTCCTTACTGTATTCCTCGTTCATAATCACTCCCACCCCATTTGTCTTTCCATCTCCTCCTGCATGCTGCATCTTAAATCCTTCACCCAGGTCCACTGCTCTGTCCCCTTTCCACTTCGTTTCTTGGACCCCATCACAAAGAGCTGCCTCTTCTTCATTAGTTCAACCACCTCCACTCTTTCTCCAGTCATTGAGGGTGGCAAACCGGACTTCGCATGAGAGCCGATGCCGGCTGTTCGACCCAGGTCTTCGATGATTTCTCGCTGGCGCCTGAGTCCCAGCGTGTCGGTTCCCCGCACGCGGCAGCCAATCTCGTAATTACTAATTGACATGGCATATAATTTGGGGTAAATTAGTCGTATCACAAAACTTCTACAGACACCTTGACGAAAAATCGGGACTTGGAATTTGATGATGGTATGCTTTTAAAATACGTAAAAATATCGCTTAGTATCCAAAACATGTGCTGACAAGTCTAGTTTTTATTTAAAAAAGTTATGCGTGGATAACTTACAAAATGTAATACAACAGAAAAACTGCATGCCATTGTAATGAAGTGTAATGACTTCTTGGTGGAAAACAGTGTTCGTATTTTCGATATACTCGATGTTTTATTTGACAACTTTATTCGTCTTGCTTTCAGACATGGACTGTTTACCGGAGAGCCCTGTAATGAAACATCCAAGAAATAGGCAAAAGTCAAAGAAAACCAGTACTACTTATTATTTTAATTAAATATATTTGAAAAGGGTGGTATTTTAATTTTTTTTATATTTGTGGGTACTTTCTTGTGCTTACTGGTTGTATGCTTTTTGTCCATACAACCGAACACAAAATTTAGTGTGCATGTCATAACAGGGCTCTCGGTGATGTGTCACAACAAATATCTTGATGGCAGAGTGGTTAGCTCACCCAACCTTTGACCGTGAGATTTACGGTGAAATACCTGGCCACAGCTCCAAAGTTCAATATGTATAAACACTTAGTAACGCAAATGATAATTTTAATATCAGTCCTATCTCTCTCTCTCATGAGATGAGCTCAGGGCTATTCCATTTTAAAACGAGGAGGGACATAACCTGAACATAGTTAATAATTAGTTGGTGGGGGGGTCATTGTAATTCCAAATTCATTACTTACTTACTTACTTAGGCCCTTAACTCCTCCTGGAGCATAGGCCATCCACAACATTTCTCCAGCGCCTCCTGTCTTGGGCAATCCTCTCCAGTTGTTGCCAGCCCTTCCCTGTTTGCTTGATGTCTGCCTCGAGGTCACGCCGCCAAATTCATTGGTGGGTGTATAAATAATTTGGAATTTGGTGGTGGGGGTATTCCGTGAACCCTATGTATTTCCTCTGTCAGCATTCATTTGGTGGTTTCTGGTGGTACCAATTTATAGCACAGGCATACAGTATGCATCAGTGAGGTTACTCAATGATTTTATAATGTCAGTTTTACTATTTCAGGTTCACCTCTACATTATTTAATTGAATAGCCCTCAGCAAAACGCTCACTGAGTGCAATGTTGCGATATAAGAAATAAATTTAAGTTTTCATAAAAAGGCAATTAATAGTAAGTTCAACAATTTTGCAAAAATATACTCTTCAAACGTTTTCTTGAAGCAAACCTTAGAATGTATTCTCAATATTTTTTAGATAGCAATTATATCGTGTGCAATTAAAAATCCTGGTGCACACATATAAAGCCCTATATGGACAGGCTCCAGGATATATATCGGACATGCTGAATGTGTACCAACCAAGAAGAACGCTACGATCCATGGATTCAGTGACAGTAGAAGTTCCAAGGGCTAGAACAGTTACTTACGGCGACAGAAAATTCCAGTGTTCAGCAGCTGAGTTGTGGAATGCGCTACCGGCTCACATTCGTGGAGCAAAAACACTGAACACTTTCAAGAAGCTGGTAAAAACACATTTGTTCCTGCCTCATTTTGGTGCTTAACTCTTTCAAGTCAATTTTTCTTTTTTTATAAAATAAAAAGAAACAGTATATACATATTCATCTTATTATATCCAGTCTTCTATAATATTTAATTTGTCCATCATGTTATCGTTTTTATGTTTTTTTTTTACTGTTTATGATTATTCTATACATTGTGTACAGCGCTTTTGAGTAGGCTTTTATGTATGAAAAGAGCGCTTTATAAGTTCGGTATAATAAATAATAATAATAAAAATAACATGTGTATTCATGTTCACGTACAATTATGGTTCTGTGAAAATATCTTTTTATAGAACACTACGCTGTGAGGAACAGCCTTGGTCACACGAGGAGAAGTCAGCAGTAGAGAAACACTTGAGCAGATTCATCGCAATGAAGAAAGAGTGCAGGAAAAGAAGGTTTGTGCGGAGGCATTGGAACTAAAATCAGCTTTGCCATGCCGATCTTTGGAGGCAGTCAAGTATTATGCATATAGTTGCATTCAGATGAAGAAAAACCAATTAAGGAAATGAATGATTTTTGTAGAAGACAACAAAACGGACACTAGGAAGACTTAGATATTCCTCTTAAAGATGCTACATTTCAGGAGGCTAAATATGACTATTTAGGATTGTTAATTGTAACTCCAGAAATGGTTGCTCAGAAAATAAAGTCAATGAAAGATAATAAATCACAGGGAGTGGATAGAATTCCTCCAAAACTACTAATGGAAACAGAAGAACAAATCAGTATACCACTTGAAAGAGTATTCAACGTATCATCAAAAAGGGAGTTGTTCCTTTTGAATGGAAAGCAGCAAACACCATACCATTACTTTAAAATGGTTCGAGAAATAAGCCAGATAATTACAGACCAGTCAGTGATTTGTAAATAATTAGAAACGTTAATTAAAGACCATATGGTTGACTTTCTTGTTAGGCATACATTATTAAATCCATCTCAGCATAGATTCCTAAAAGCGAAGTCATGCTTAACAAACATGTTATGTTTTTTGGAAGAAATCACTAAGTGGATAGATGAGGGATCGCCAGTAGATATTATCTACTTAGATTTTCATAAAGCTTTAGACAAAGTACCACTCAAAGATTACTACATAAATTAAAAGCCCATGGTATCGGGGATGGCCTAATTGACTGGATAGAACAATGGCTGACTGACGACAGAAGACAGCTTGTTGTAGTTGATGAAGTTTCAAATTGGAAATCACTTTTGAGGGGGTACTACAAGGATCAGTATTAGACCTTTATTATTTTTAATATACATATATATATATATATATATATATATATATATATATATATATATATATACATATATATATATATATATATATATATATATATATATATATATATATATATATATATATATATACATACACACATATTTATATATATATATATATATATATATATATATATATATATATATATATATATATATATCAATGACTTGGACGACAATCTAACAAGTAACATACTAAAATATTTGTGGATCACAAAAAAGTGCTTAGAAAGGTTAACACTGATGATGATAAACAACATTTACAAAACGATCTAGACAGATTAATGAAATGGTCTAAGAAATGGCAGATGTTGTTCAATTTTGGGAAATGGAGTACCTACATACAGGACATGGGAACTTGGATGTAAACTATAAAATGGGAGACACTGTTCTGGGTACTACTGTAAAATAAAAGACTTAAGAGTTACAATAAGCGCTGATATGAAAGTTTCAGAGCATTGTGGTATTGCAGCTTCCAATGGTAATCAAATTCCTGGGTTGATTAGGAGAAACATAACATACAAGTAAAAAAGCTAAGTATACATCTGTATAAAGCAATAGTTAGACCTCATTTAGAATACTGTATACAAGGATGCAGACCATATCGTAAGAAGGATATATATATACGCTTGAACGCATAACGAGGAGAGCAACTAAAATTATTCCAGAACTGAGAGACCTTAGTTATGAAGAACGCCTGAGCGAATTTGGTTTAACAACTCCAGAGACAAGGAGGTTAAGAGGAGATCAGATTTACGTTTTTAAGATATTAAATATGTATGAAAATATTGACAGAAATATGTTTTTCTCACTAA